>CM040396.1:36190215-36699687 GCA_022702515.1 Ilyophis sp. 1 JC-2022
TCTGAATCACAAATAGCTTAAGCTACGCGGAATTTCGGGAGTAAGTTCCATTTGCGCATGTTTATCTCAACTCCTGGTAGTATATATCTATGGTAAACAAACTGACCTGCCGACATTTTGCTAGTCTTTTCTAGCTACATCGGGACCTTTAACTTTGGCTATGTTGCATGCGTTGTCCCAAAAGGCAGTACTGAACTTCATGAACTCGATCTGACAGGTCAATCTAAATAATTGTAGCATTTAGGCTACAGTTTGTGTATTAACCCAGTCTCATGTCAACATAAAAAGTGTAAAGTAGCCTACCATGATTCGCAATACACTCACTACAAATTAAATAAGACAACAGGGCCTCCGGCTTTTCGATAAATGTGTACTGATCGGTCCAATCAGATAGAAACGTGAGATACTTGTTGTCTCTTTTTTTGTCATTTTGCTCACTGGTGCGAAAGCTATCCTAGGTGACAATGATGTTACATTTACATAAAAATGATGCCGGTCAACCCATTAAACCAGATTTGCTCACTGTTTTCTTTCTCACTCAGTTGTCTGACACCATTGATGTAGCCTACAAGTCGTTCATGTGCAAATAACATTATATTCAGTAATTTTACAATTATGTATTATTAAATAGCCTTAACCCATCAGTCCGCTGCCAGAAATACAGTAGATATGGATGGATAACCTGAAGGGCTTTTTCTCCTGACTTCAATAGGAAAATTTGTCAGGAGAAACAACCCTTAAAGTGATGGATTCAGGCTCGTTTGATACTTCAAACCCTTGATGATTTACAGCCATTTTATCAACCATTTATTCCATACTGTTCCAGCATAATTCATAGCTAAATCTAGTCCCATCCCCCAATTCCCATAGAGATCCATTCAAGTGCAGAGATGTTATAGTATAGTATCGCTTGTATGAGTACTAGAAGATAAGATATCAAGAGTTTTTTGATGTTGTTGGGTCACAGATCATCCTTTTTACACAGTCTCCCCCCCCCCCCCCCCCCCCCCCCCCCCATTTTAGGGAACCAAAGGTATATATTATACTTAATATACTTAAAAACATAAACTTAAATAAAGTAATCATATTTAATAGTTGGTTACATATACTTTGCATGCCATGACTTCCAGATGTCTATGGCCCAACAACATCAAAATACTTTTATTATTCCATAGAGTTCAAGAGGAAAATGAGTCAGAAGAAACTACCCTTAAAGTGATCCATCCATATCTACTGCATATCTGGCAGCAGAGTGATGGTTTGAGGCCATTTAGCTAACTATGCCTTCCATGCTATTACCATGTAATTTACAGCTTAATCTAGTTCCAACCCCCCAATTCCCATAGAGATCCATTCAAATGCAGAGAGCTTATAGTATCACTTTTTTGATGTTGTTGTGTCACAGACATCAGGAAGTCATGGCATACAAAAAAATATGCAACCACATATTAGATTACTTTATTTATGTTTATGTTAATTTGTCCAATTACTTTTGGTCCCCTAAAATGGGGGGGATTATGTATAAAAATGGCTGCAATTGCTACACAGTTCACCTGATATGGATCTAAAATCCTTCAAATAAAAGATGAAAGTCTGCACTTTAACACCATAGTCACTGTTCCATTTCAAAGCCAATGTGCTGGAGTACAGAGCCAAAACAACACAAATTGTGTCAGTGTCCAAATACTTATGGACTGCACTGTATGTGCAAAGTTTTATCCAAGTTGATTCAGAACTGTCGGTGCTAAGTCTGTTATGGACAGACGGACAGACAGACACACAGATGAGAGTGATTCCAATACCCCCGCTCACAGTGATATGTGTGCGCAGGTGTAAATATCAGCCAAACACATCATTATTACAGCACCTCCATAATTAATGCCATATTGGTTGTGTGGGATAATACATACAGTTATACAAACATGCAAGATATTATGTGCTTTTAATAAACTTTCTATTGTACAGTCATGTGATTACATAGCAGTTTTTTAAGCAACAGAATAAAATACTTGTTCAAATAACAGCAGGGTTCCAATGCCACCTTTTACAGTAATTATTAATAATAAAGGTACAGTAGGACAGCAGCATGGAGACTGGGCAGCTGTCACAATGTCACACAGTGACCTCATAGTTTTTACCTCACCATAAGGGCCTCATAGTCACCAGTCTGAGGAGAGCCCTAGCAGGGGGGAAATGAATAGGGACCTACAGGAATGGAGTAAATAAACAAACAAGCAGCCAGGTGGTCCTGGCACAAGCTGGTCTTCTCTGTTCTCTGTAGAAAATGTGGACCACGTGTGGCGTGTAGCCAGCGGGAAATGAGGAGAAAATCACGCACACACAGATGCAAAACAAACAGCAGAAGGTCCAGGTTGTTTATTCCACATTGTGCACAAGCAAGGTGCAAGACAGAACACAATTAGCCGGGACTGAAAAATAAATGAATAAAAAGCAAACATGCATTTACAGCGTGACCAAATCTCAGAAAGCAAACAGAGACAGATAAAATGTGGGTTTTCAGGGGAATACTGAAATCCTGCTGAAATACTGGATTTCAGTGTGTGGCACATCCTCCCCCAGCCCACATGGGCAGTAGAAACTATTGCCGGCAGCCCTGCAGTGTGACTAATAAAGCAATAGAATAAACCACGGAGGGAGTATTTCGGTCTCAGAGTATGACCCTGGCTTATCTGAGTCTTGTGGTCAATTGAGTACCTGCAGCCTGCACTACACACACGATGCACTCCTCTGGTTCAATGCGCATAGCTGTTGGACAACAGAGAAATAGGAGGCAGTGGTTGGAAGCTTTGGAGAAGGGAATTTGAGGAGAATTATTCAGCTGTAAAACTGGACTTTTAGATTAGACTTTTAGAATACAGTAGGAGATAGAAAAGAGAAATAGATTTTTAAAATGTTTCCAAACAAAACAACCTTCAGGAAAATTATGTGTCTGATGGCGAGGGTTTGGCAGACTATGGGTTAGAGTAGTGGAGAGGCACGTGTGGGCTCTTTCCCATCTGTGGAGAAATCTAAAAAGGAAGAGGCAGGCCATGGGTATGAGTGAGCCAGTAAGCAGCGCACTCAAAATATTCTCTGATATTTTGCTGTTTCAGCTGCTGTGGTTTCACTGAAAGCCTTGTGCTGTGCATCTGAGAGATGGTGGCAACTCAGCAATGTGGAGTGTTGAACAGCATGAGGCTTTCTATGGCTGTTAATGGAGAGGGAGCTGTCGGTGGGACTGAATGGGGGTTGTTTCCATGTTACTAACTGGAAGGAAAGCAGCTTGTGGTTTGTCGCAAAGGGAAGAGCTGTCCTTTATGCTTACTTGTTAATGCCGCTTAAGTTGCTTTCTCAGCATAGTGAAAATACACTTCTTTGATTTGATAAGGTTATTATAGAAGACCTTAGACCAAATATCACCCCCCTGTGGCATAGAAGTGAACTCCAAATACCAATTTCACAAATGTTTGGGTAACTAATGTGGTATCCTGAAAAATGATCAACTGCCACATAGCTACCTGAAAACCAACTTTATTTGCATTAAAAAGGAAAGTTAAGGATGTTATGAAGGCTAGAAAAAAACGAGACACACTTTAATCCCCTTCACGCAGACCCCCTAGTGCCGGCACCATGAGATTGCTCAACTAAGACATTCATTGCTCCTGCAACCAAATTATGAGTGGAAACAACAACCTCCATGTTCTATCTTTATTATGCCAAATACAGAGTTTCTAAGTACAACTATTGTGCCATAGCTCACCCATTTAACAAGTTAAATGTCTGAAACTCAAGTTGCTTAAGCTTCGTGGAATTTCAGGAGTAAGTCCCATTTTCCCTTAGCATTTAAAATGGGAATAGGGTTAAAATGGGGGATGGAGAGGAGATATAGTGGCAAAAAGAAAGAGGAGAGAGCGGGAAAGAATAAAGAAGAGAGAGTGAGCATAATTTTTATGTTCCTTAATGTTGTTGTCTGCATAATATAGCTATTATGCAGTCAAGCATATGGCAAATGCCATCTACAATGGAAGCGGTTCTTTATGGTCTAGTAACACTGATACATCTAGACACATCTAAGTCTAGACACATCTTCAACCCCTTATTTTCCCCAAAGGGTACATTTTCCTACAGCAATATATACCATTTATATTCTTCACCCATATGAATGTGGTGAAGGAAACTGGGCCATGTTATAAAACTTCTTTTTCTTTTTTAATCTATTGGTTAACTTCTGTAAATGTGTGGGTATTTGGTATACTTTAACAATCAGCAAGGCTGAAGCACTGCAAATATTCCTTCTGCAATCTTCATCTTGCGCTGTTGCAAATCTTGTATTTGTTTAAGAAGTTTAAATGCAAGACTTCCACTCTTTTGTATAAAATCAAGATAATGGGACAGCTGCAATTTCTCACCCTCTCAGTAATGACAATTATTTCTAGCTCTGACTCACTGGTGGATTGATTCCTGAGAACAGAGCAGAACCCCAATTAGTCAACTGTGGGTGATTGTTCTGCTCTCTGTCAAACATGTGTCACACTTCAGTTTAACACTACTTTGAAAACAATGTTACCTCGTCACACATTTTAAAAATGTCTTCTTTACAACCAACATTTCTTTCAGAGCTCTTTTACTCACGCTTGCATATTATCCCTATGTTTCTGATTTTAGTGATTATACTCAGGAATGTTACTGAGAAGCTAATAAAATGGAGAGGCAGAAGTTGACTTTGGTTTAAAACATACATGTTTATTTTGCATCCACAAGAACCATGCTGATCCATCCACTTGTTGATTGTTTATATCACTGGGGTTTGCAATACGCATTAGCAATCTGTGGATCAGTCAATCCTGAAGGACTGAATCCTACCATTCAACTTTGTGATTGAATATACGGACGGGTGACAAATGAAAGGAAAAACCAACATAAAGTGTCTTAGTAAGCTTCAATGGGCCAGAACAGCTTCAATTGGCCTTGGCATTCTACCTCTAGTCTAGCACAAATTCCAGTCTCTGGGACTCTACTGGAGTGATGGAACACCATTTATCCAAAATATATTCCCTCATTTGGTGTTTTGATGATGGTGGTAAACAGCACTGTCTAACAGGTTGGTCCAAAATCTCCCATAGGTGTTAAGATCTGGTGACTGTGAAGGCCATAGCATATGATTTACATCATTTTCATGCCCCCCACAGCATAAAAGGAAATTCCCCTCACTGTAGAGGTTTTTCCTTTTTGTGACCCGTATATCATGAAAATGCAACTGTCAAATGTCATATTATTATACAGTAGGTTATTTTACAAGGTTACAGGAAGGTTACTCAAAGTAAGCATTCATATTTTAGAATCACCGCTCAATAATGCTCATCACAGCAGCAGTAAAGTTGTACTGACACTCTGAGGAAATATAAAATAGAATAACTTATTTTCCCACTAGAGAACTTCAGTTGTAGCCCCAGCAACAACAAAAAGACATAGACAGTGGGGCAGACCCACAACACACAAACAAACATATCAAACAAAGACATCCAACAGAATCATTACATCAATTAAGTGAATTAAATTGCAATACAGCCATGATTTAAAAAATAGTCCCGCTGTCCCGGGATGTTCAGTGTCACCAAGCAGTCCAACACACAAACTCCGCCTCAACGACTCTCCTCCATACACACAGCGCCGTGGTCTCTGACCACTGCCGAAACGGAGCATTGAACTACGTCAATCCTCCGAGTCGTCTCCTCATTCCTCCCCCGCATTATTCTCTCCTTCCATGGCTGCCTTTTGAAGATTCACTCCCGGATCAGTCCCGAAATCCTCAACTCCGGTGAAGAGCGGAGAACTTTGTTGCTGCAGTCTGCAGATCCAACGGACATTCCCAAGCGTATGTTGCAAATGTGTCTCCATGGTGACGACCACAAACAAAATAATATCAACTAGACAATTCGTTGATATTATCAAACGAGCAGCAGGAGTGCCCTGAAAAATCTCCAGCCCGCTTCACAGTCCCACTACAGACACACAGCGCATGAAAAAAACAAAGACAAAAGCCAGACGCAACTAAATTAACAAACATGAACACGAGAGACAGCTGGACTGCATGTCGCCATTACAGCACCACGTGACGTCAATATGAATGTGAATTAGACTTTTAGTTTTAAACTTTAAAATAGTGCTTTTCAGTTATGAAATAACAGGTGAAATCAGCAGGGTTTTAATTGCTGAAAGTATGGAAACATGGTCACTGTAATTCAAACAATATGAAGAATGGAATAGGGTTAAAATGAATTAGGCATAAATGTGATTTAAAAATTCGGAATAAAATGCAATATTCGCTGGACAAAGTTTTAAACTTTTTGCAAATCCATTCCATTTACTTAAAGGCTGTAGATGAAGAGAGCTGTATTGTAATGTTCCACCTGTCTTATGATCCAGACATCTGAAGCACATTTTCAGCATTCCATAAGAACGGATCATTTCTAAACGAAACAATTGATTGGTCTTTCAGCACTCCAGACAGATGTCCATCTATTGCAGAGTTTTATATTGAAATACATGTTACGCATTGATATAAGCATGATAAAAAGCTAACTTTTTAATGGGTAGTCATTGCCACCTAACAGAAGATTTCCCCCCCAGAAGATTGCAGGAACTATTAGCCAATAGCCTATAGTGTTGTAGCTTGATCCAGCATAATTTGCGAATACATGAGTAAACTTACATGTAGCATCACAAATATCCTGGATGTTGATGGAGTGGGCTGCCTTACGTTTCATATATAAGAGCGTTCTATGCTTGTCATGGACTCCATCTCTTCTCTCGTTTTCTACGGCTTTACGTTTTCAGTCTGATTTTCCGAATTCTGATTTTCCGAATTCCACTGCGGAGTTTAGTTTCTACCCGCTAGTCATTTGTTTTACCTGTTTTACCTGTCTTACCTGCCACCAGGTATTTAAGCACTTGAGTTCCCCCTCCTGGTGCTTCGTTATCATTTTGTGCCTTTACAAAGTCAGGGTTAGTTGGTTTTGGTCTCTCTGCAGTCTAAAGAAAGATTATTTCTTTGGTTTTGCAGTTGAGACATTCTTTGGCCTAGAAGCCTAAGGAATTAGTTTTTCTGTTCCCTTATTTCTCCTTCGCTCCCACTCTCTCGTTTGAGGGTGTGAGTTTTATTTTTATTTTGTTTATTTCACCATTTATCGGGCATTATAGTCACGCTCCGAAGGTGCATTGTTTTTTGTCCTTTTCTCGCTAATTATTTAGTGTTCGCTATTCAGATTCTTCTCTCTGCCCGTATTCACGTGGTTAGCCCGTTTTATAGGGGTGTGTTATTGTTTGGCTACTGCCAGGGACTTTCTATCCCTTTTTTCTTTTGTCGCGTTTGGCTCATCGTTATTCTGCACAAACCCTCACAATGCTGGGGCAGAACCCCTGGACATCCAAAGTTTGCCATGAACTCCTGTTTTACCTGTGGAATCCTGTATAATACTATTACCGTTAATGTTACAGCTATGGGGAGTGCATATAGGAACAACAGGTCTCCAGCTCAGCTGCCAGGAGATGATAGGTTTGTTAAAACCTAGTGGGATAAACACAATTTAAGGCGCATTCCCTTTCGATGATGAACAGGTATGTGTTCCTTGAACGATTTACCCTTTTATTATTATGCATTCTTTGGTATACACAATAATAATATTTTACATTGTAATCTTGATATTTTTATGCATGTTTGTGTGCGCCCCTGTGTGTGTTGTGTGTGTAACAGACAGGTTGGTGTACGTGCGTTGTGCACATGACTATGTAGACGCATATTACTATCTTAATATTGTGACATTAAAATAACATTGAAAGCATTGCAACCAGGTTTGTGGCGGTTTTAGCGCAAATGCTTTCTGCTGCCTCAAAATAGCAATGCGCCAAAAATGTGCCTGACCACACCTCATTGTAAGACCCTCCCACCCAGATGGGGACAGGTTTACTTGCTATTTAAACAACGTGAACACTGTACGGTAAAATGACAACTGCCTCAGTCTGAAACTAGCAAAGGCACTTGTGTTTGGGAGTAGTGAATAGCATTCGGTAAATGTCAAAAGTGATCGATGGTGTCAAAAGGTCAATTTTATGAATATTAATGAGGTTATGATAAAATTATAATTATGCATAAAAATCTTTTTTTTTTTTTTTTTTTATGATTATGTATTATCATTCGGGGTGGGGGTGTGTGTGGGGTTTTCGTTTCAAGGGTTTGGTGATGTCATTTTATTGGGGATTGTTGTAAACGTTGGTAAATGGTTTTGTGACGATTGTAAACAGTTTTTATGGAGGACCTTGGTGCTTAGGGAAACATATTGGAAATTTATTGTGTTGTACTTTTTTTATTCAAAAAACATTGTGAAAAAGTAATGGTGTATAAATGTATAGGTTGTTAGTAGTAGTAGTGGTGGTAGGAGTAGTAGTAGCCGCAGCAATTAAGTTTTATTTTTAAAAAGCAGTTTGTGTTGGCAGCAACAGCAGCGTGTTAAAAAGAATAGAATAATTCAAGCAGGTTGTTAAAACGTGAAAAATACCCGAGGGTTATATCGAAAAAGCATTATATCGAAACATTGTAAAAGCTTGTTCGAAGCCTAGAAGGAAAAAAACTTAGCGTTGAAAGGAGACCCTGTGAATGACTACATAGAGACAGTAGACAGGGGACTTAGAAACCTTTTCGGGTTCCGTGAATACCCGATACTCTGCAAAATAGACAAACTGAATAGGTCCAAAATGCAAGATAGAGAGCTTAAAAGAACGCCTAGAATGGTTAGAAAGAAAGACTATGAAGAAAGAATTTAAATAAAAGAATATGTTACGTTTTAAAGAATTAAAACGAAAAACGAAAAAGAACTTGGAAAGTTTCTGTCGTAGCAGGGTCCGTGGATTTACGAAGTCGCTGCAGCTAGAAGAGACAGAGAACACATCGGGCGGCTTGACAACATTGCGTATGACTAAAATGCTTCGGAGAAGGTTTTTTGGGTGTATCAAACAGGTATACGCCCCCACTAACATAAGCCGGTTACGTGAAATTTGCCGGACGTTTAAATGGACCAATGATAATGATGGTGGGGGTCCGCACATGCGCAGAAGCGTTCCAAAAGTTTATGACAAAAACCAGGTCGAGCTTTCTTAACAGGTGGGGGTGGGGGGGGGAACTTCACGCATGCGCCGAATCATCGGAGATGGAGGGGGGTTGGGGTGAAAGACAGGGCCAGTTGTGGGTTGTGGGGGATTTTCAAAGGGTTAATTAAATACATGGTTTTTAAATATATAAACTAGAAACAAACCTCCAGAAAACAAAATATAAAGATCTTTTGGAAAAAAAACTTTTTTCCAAAACAGTGTAGCTAAAAGTACATGTCCTATTAAAGCGAATTACACAGGAGACCTTTTATAATTAGTTTATTTTTCATATCTTTAAATTATTTTTTCTGCAGGGGTTAATATGCATGTTTGGTATCGAATGGTTTGTAAAAAGACGGGGCGATGCAATTTAAACAGAGTTGCGCTATTATATGTAACATATAACGTGTAATAATATTTACTTTTAAAAGTGTATCTAAATGTTTGGATTTAAGCAAACCATTTGGTCAAACAGTTATGTGGGTGTGGGGGGTGTTGTGGGCGTATTTGTAAAAGCATGGAACAACCATGTAAAAGCATGGAATATATATATATATATATTTATTGGCGAATGTTTAAGTGCATTAGACGCGTGCTCTCTACACAAGGCCGACAATTGCTTATATATAGATTCTCAATACGTATATATATATATTCAGAGTCGGAAACTTTTAAATACCTTTGTAAACAGCTGTTTTTGGAATGTTGAACATTGTTAGGGTTTATTTTACAGATTTTATTTCACAAAGACATCGCCATTAAATCATTAGTATGATGTGTTTTTTGTTTGTTTGTTTAAAGTTTTTTACGGTTGTTTAAATGATCCTTTTAAAGAGGCTTTATATTTATATATGATTGTTTAATGTTTCATTGTTTTAGACACGGGAGTTACAAGACCCAGGCTTTGGCATCGTTCGAGGACGCTCGATACCCGTATATTCAAAGTTGGAAACGTTGAAACACTTTGTTTTATCTGATTTAGGAATATTGATCATATGTAGTTGTCGTTTTGTCTGATTTTATAAAATTTTTATTTTTAAAAAGCCCCTGAAATACATCTAGAAACGTGTACAGAGGAGTCAACCAGCAGGCCTAAAAGTTTGCAGAGGAAAAACTGTTTTACAAAATGTGTACACGTGCTTGAAAGCGTGTGTGTGTGTGTGTGTGTGTGTGTGTGTGTGTGTGGGTGTGCACGCTTGTGCAATGTTTTTAAAATAATAATGTTTGTTTGTTTTTAAATAATTGTATACTTATTTAAGTATTTTTAGTTTAGATTTTTTTATTTAAATGATATTTAATTGTTTCTTTTTTAGTATTTGTGTGTGTGTGTTTGCTTTAAATTAACTATGCAAGTATTTTTAATTTAGATTTTTAATTTAAATTACGTTTAATTATTTCTTTTTCAGGGTTTCTATGCGGGTGTTTGCTTTAAATTAACTATGATTATTTAAGTATTTTTAATTTATATTTAATTATTTCTTTTAAAAAAAAATGTATTTAAGTTTTTAGTGTGTGTGTGCGTGTGTGTTTTAAATTAATTTACATTTTTCTTACAGACGGCCAAGTAACGGATGAGGAGCTAGTGTTGATGCTCGAACCAGACAACGCCGTCCAACAACCTTTGAAGAAAGGCGACCGAGCAAGCGTGGTGGCACAGAACAAAGTACCGCGCAAGAGCCGGACCAAACAACAAGTGCGACAGAAGCCGCACAAACCGAGGACCACGGGGGCCTTCCGGCGAGTGTAACCGAGCAGCTCCGATGTATTGTTGATAAAATTGTGGTCAATGATAGAATGCGAACAGAGCTCTACAATAATTTTCAGGCACTTGTAAACAAGCATCTAAAATAAATATGGCACCTAAAAGACAACGTCCTGATTCTTGTTCAGAGGGGTCGAGCGGTAAAAGACCTGCCGCGGATAATGCTGAAAACCAAAACACTAACCGTTTAGAGTTAATGCACGAAAATGTTAACCCGCATCTCTTAGCGTTTGTTGAGGATGTTAATCAAGGCTCTATTGACACGCATGAAACAAATAATGAATCTGTAGAGCATGATGTTTTTGCCGGGTTGTTAAGAACGCTGGACGCTGTAAACCGTGAACGCGCATGTGTTGAAACGGATATTACCCCAAACAACTCTGAAAATAACACGCATGGCATTACAGCGTTAGAGATGTCCCAAATCCCTGTAGATGATAACATGCATGGGCTTACAGAAGTCAACCAAAATGGTGGGGCTGTTGATGACACAGACATTCAGGTGATACGTAGGCCCAAATTCAACAGTACAGAAATTTGGCACCGTTTTAACTTTTCATCAATGTACGACTTTGACAACTACGCATGTGTGTATATCTTAAACACTTTAGAACATCTACTGGTTAAATTTCGCGAATTGTCGAGCCCCAATGATGTCGTACAACTAGAATTAAGGGGTGATTCGTTGTCTGAGGGTGTAACTGTACAGCTAAACGGCAACAACATTGAATTGGACATTTTTTTGGATATGATTGAAAAGTTGATACAGAGCAATTTTGAGATCCTGGCTGATGAAACGCTGATGCTTGTGGCTCACATTATTCAGAACCCTAATGGTGGTATAGGACAGTGGTTCTCAACCTTTTTCAGCTCGCGACCCCTAAAAGATGTGGGTGGAGACTGGCGACCCCCCTCTCCTAGGGTGACCACGAAAAATGGAACGTTTGTGCCGCATCCCGCATGAACAGAACAATGTCCCGCATTTCAAAGATCATGTTAAAAAAATGTTATTATTTTTTTAATATTATTTTAAAAATGCCGTTATTGGGGAAACGTCATTGGCCATGTAGGCAAGTTTAGATACCCAGCTGGTGTCGGTCAAATGGTCCGTGAGGGGAGACCCGTTGTCTGCGAGGAATATGCGGACCTCCTCCCGTAGCTCAAATAGCCTGGTCAGGACTTTCCCGCGGGAGAGCCATCTCACTTCGGTGTGGAATAGTAGCGTTTCGTGTTCCGACCCCATCTCTTGACAAAGTGTTGAGAATAACCTGCTATTCAGAGGGCGTGATTTGATAAAGTTGACCATTTGCACCGCTGTTTGTAGAACAGCGTTGACTTCTGGATCAAGTGATTTGGATGCAAGAGCCTCTCTATGAATAACACAGTGCGTAAATCTAACGTGCGGTGCCACTTCAAGGACTTTTGCCTTCAGTCCTTTTTTCTTCCCCTGCATAGCCCCAGCCCCGTCTGTGCACACCCCAACGCAGTGTTCCCAACACAGCCCGTATTCACGCATTTCGCCGTCAAGCTTGCGGAAAATATCATTTCCAGTGCACGTTCCCTCAAGTGCCGCGCAAAACAACATATCCTCATGTAGTTTACCCTCAAAGTTATATCGCACAAACACTAATAGCTGTGCAGCATTCGATATATCAGTAGACTCATCTAATTGTAAACTAAATGTCCCACTTTTCTTTATTCGTTCTATGAGTTGACATTTGATGTCGCTTGCCATGTCATCAATACGCCGGGAGATTGTGTCATTAGACAGGGGTATTGCATTAAGCGCGCTGGCGATTTTCTCACTGTGCATTGCTCGTGTCATTGCAAAAACTGCAGGCCGAATCAGGGTTTCGCCAATTGTATGAGCCTTTTTCGACTTGGCAATTAGGTATGCCACTTCATAATGGATGTTTCGTTTTCAAATGTCTATCCATTTTTGTGGGCTTTAAGCTTTCGTGTGCCAGAACCTCGGTACATAAAACACACTGTCACACAAGCCATTTGTCTGAGTGTGACAGCGTGAGAAACTGAATTATAACTGAATGAGAAGGTTGTCTGCTTGTAACTGCTGGATTGAACTATAGTTGCCTGTTTTTCCTGTGCTAGAAATAAAGCCAGTGATTTTCTTTAAACATTTGCCTATTATTTCTTGCGTTCGGTATTTACGTTCCCCGCGTGCCTTCCTTGTGGCTGCGAAACGCTACAATACATAATGCGACTTGATGTAAAATCAGTTTAGTGTTGTGGGGTTGGGGTCCAAAACAATTATGAATTATGAAATACATAGGCTACCACCACCGAATAGCTACAATTGGAAGTGTTCTGGTTTATTGGCAGGCACATCATACAGTATGATGTATACATCAGTCCCAAATATTGCACGGTTTTTATTGCAGAATGATTTGAAATGTTTTCGGATGCAAGTGATCAGCGCTTGTTGTCATGGTGAATGTAAACACAGCTGTGCGGTCTTTCCTAGCCTGCGCTCAGAGCAGATAGAGATCTATCTACGGCTCTGCATAGGCTGATTTTATTGTCGGCTATTTTAACCATTCACATGCTTTCCCCCAACGATTTTTAGTTGGGAACATAATGAAATATATTTAGGCTTTACATTTTAAATTGATTTTTTTTGTAATTTTGCTAACAAAAAATATTTTTTTAAATATTTTTTTTGTACATTTTGGAACTCGTCCTGCGACCCCCGCAAATGATCTCGCGACCCCCGGGGGGGTCGCGACCCCTAGGTTGAGAACCATGGCTATAGGAGACCGGCGAAAATTATCCTCATGTCTCAAGAGCTAAATCATTCGCAAAAAACGAAAACATTTAATTGTTAGCTACAACAGCTGTAACAACCTATGTTTTGCAATGTGTTTGACACACCTTTTAAATCCGACATTAAACACTTGTGAAGCTGAAAGAGAGGCTGAGCAATTGCAACGTTCCGTAGGTTTGGGTGTTCAGCACAAGGTTTGTTTTTCGGACATTCAAATGTTTGAAAAGTTTTTAAACATCAAGATTGTTGTGTTGTCACACAGTGCCAATAACGGGGTCTTAATAAAGTTTCAAACATCCGATGCTATACACGCAAAAACACTATTCCTATACCTCGATGGTATGCACTATTATGGCATCAAGTCATTGAAAGGTTTCTTAGGCAGTCAATATGTTTGCACCTTTTGTTACACACCGTACACAGCGAAACATAGCCACAAATGCAAACATCATTGCAACGTCTGATTACAGGCAGATTGTTTTAAGCATCAGTCGGCAACGATAAGGTGGAACGACTGTATGCGAATCTGTCGATCAAGCTTTTGCTATGCAGAACATAAAGTTTTGAAACGACAGAAGTCTAGCGACAAGATGCTCAGTATCTGTGATACACGCAAGTTCTGCGACAAATGTGCACGAACATATGTTGTCAGTAAACAGTCTAAACCACACACATGTAGTCTAAAGACATGCACAGCCTGCAAGGCTTTATTGACCCCGGATGTTGAACATGTGTGCTACATACAGCCTGTGAAAACTGAGCACCCAAGCATACGTTATGTGTTTTATGATTTTGAGTGTCGGCAGGACCATGGTGAACACATTGCAAATTTCATATGTTGCATTGCTTTTAATGGTAAGCGTTGGACTGCAATTGGAGGGCGATAATTGTGTACACGCTTTTTTAAAGAGGTATCGAACACCAAAGTACAAGGGCTATACATTCATTGCACATAATTCGAAGGGTTATGACGGGTACCTGCTGATGCAGTATTTGGTTAAGCAAGGTGTGACACCAAACATCATAGCACAAGGCAGCAAACTCATATGTGTTACAGACGATGCTTTTGGGCAGAGGTATGTTGAGTCACTCTGTTTCCTGACTATGAAGCTTAGTGACATGCCCAGCGCTCTAGGTTTTGACAATGTGAAAAAGGGGCATTTTCCCCATTTCTGGAATAAAATTGAGAACCAAAATTACATCGGCCCGTACCCGCCACCCTTGTACTATGGGGTTGACACAATGATGGAGAAGGATAGGGTTGAATTTAACGCATGGTATGATAACGTGTCTGGGGGTGTGTTTGACTTTCGTAAAGAAATGTCAGAGTACTGCCAGAATGATGTTGTTATTTTGCGGGAGGCTTGTTTACGGTTTAGGACCGAGGTGCTTGGGAGCACAGGTTTAGACCCGTTCCAATGCATTACAATAGCCTCGGTGTGTATGAAGCAATATTGCACAAACTTTTTGTCCAAAAACACCATTGCAGTCACATCGCCTGATAATTATATGCGACAGCAGAAAGCATTTTCCACAGCATCCATCCAATGGTTAGAATATGTGAGCCACCGGGAAAAGTTTTTCATTCAACATGCCTTGAACCAGGGTGAGGTTAAGATGGGTAACTACCATCTATACGGGTATTCAGAGTCGGACGGTGTACGTACGGCTTTTGAATTTGCTGGATGCCTATACCATGCTTGTCCAAAATGTTACCAGCCAAACACGATTAGCCCTCTCACAAAAACAGATTTTGGTTCAATCTATCACAAATTTCAAGAAAAAATGGACACTTTGCGCCGCGTATATAACCTGAATGTCGTGATGTGGGAGCACGAATGGGTAAGACTTAAACGTGAGAATCCCGAGGTTCAGGAGTTCCTGAGACATCAGGACTATCCGGAGCGTATGGAGCCTCGGGATGCTCTGTTTGGTGGTCGAACTAATGCTTTGCACCTTTACTACAAAGTTCAAGAAGGTGAGCAAATACACTATTTTGATTTCACCAGTCTATACCCGTTTGTGAACAAAACTAAAGTTTACCCAACAAATCACCCCATCATCATCTTCTGTGACTTTGAACCGATCGAAAACTATTTCGGAAAACTATTTCGGTCTACACCCCAAGAAACCTTAAAATACCAGTGTTACCGTACAGAGTCTCTGGTAAATTAATGTTTCCACTCTGCCGGACCTGCGCGGAATCTGAGCATCAAGGTTGCTGTCAACATTCTGATGATATGCGTTCTCTAACAGGTGTATGGTGTACCGTTGAATTGATTAAAGCTATTGAAAAAGGTTACACCATTGACAAATTTTTTTAAATCTGGCATTTCCAAGATAGCTCCGAGTCTCTTTTCAGTGACTACATTAAGACGCATTTAAAGGGTAAACAAGAAGCATCAGGTTACCCCTCTTGGGTTTCTGATGATTCTGACAAGGCTGCGTATGTGCAGAGTTACTGGGAGAAGGAGGGCGTCCGATTAGACCCAAACAATATCACAGTAAACAAAGCCAAAAGACAAATTTCAAAACTGTTTTTAAATAGTCTTTGGGGCAAATTTGGCCAGAGAAGCAATCAGACAAACACCACCTTGATCCGTGATCCCGAACAGTTTCTGCAATTCATGTTTTCAGACGAGTATGACATCTCACACTTTTCATTTCTTACCGAGACAGTAGCCCTGGTCCAGTGGAGACTTGCAAAGGGTTTCCCAAAACCACCCAGATACAGCAATGTGTTCATCGCGGCCTTCACCACCGCTTATGCCCGGCTCGAACTTTATGAGCTCATGGATAAAATGCCAGACAGAGTTCTGTACCACGACACAGATTCTGTAATCTTTGTGAGCCGTCCGAGCGACTGGATGCCTTCTCTCTGCAATTTTTTGGGCGAATTGACTAGTGAGCTAGACCCTGGTGATCACATTGTTGAATTTGTTTCAGGAGGACCCAAGACGTATGGCTATAAAACACTGCTCGGTAAAACTTGCATGAAAGTGAAAGGTATAACCCTACATAATACTAACACACAAGTTGTCAATCTTTCATAACTCACAGAATTGGTACAGCACTATGTACAGAATCCAGAGGCCCCAGCTCGTGAAATTATGACCAACACAAAACAAATTGTTAGGGATAAGAGAGGTTTCTCTCTCAACACACGCACAGTTTCCAAAATATTCAGAGTGGTTTACAACAAAAGAGTACTGCTCCCGGATTTCAAAACCTTACCATATGGATTCTAAACAAGTGCTTGGGTGTGAAGGATTTGACAATCGTCTTCAACATCCTTTTTCATGCATAATCTCCGGCCCCTCAAACAGTGGTAAAAGTGTTTTTGTGAAAACACTGCTCGAAAATGCACAACATGTATTGTCGAAAGTACCGCAGAACATTGTATGGTTTTATTCGTGCTGGCAACCCATGTATGATGAAGTGCTTCATAAAATAAAGAATGTACATTTTGTAGAAGGGCTTCCTGAATCTTTGACCGATGAAGTTTTGCTACCTTTGCACAAAACCAATATGGTCATTGTTGATGATCTTATGCAAGCGGCTAGTCAGAGCTCTGAAATTGAGAGAGCTTTTACCAAGTATACACACCATAGAAACCTAAGCATCATATATCTTGTGCAGAATCTTTTCTTCCAGGGTCGAAACAGCCGTACAATAAATCTTAATGCAAACTATATTGTTCTGTTCAAAAATCCAAGAGATAAAATGCAAGTTAATGTTTTGGCCAGACAAATGTACCCCAGAAATTCAAAGTTTTTCCTAGAATGTTTTGATGATGCTACCAGAAAACCTTATGGATACCTGTTGGTGGACTTAAAAGCACAGACGCCTGAGGACTACCGCATCAGAACTGGTTTGTACGCTCCAGAGTGGCCGGTTGTTTATGTGCTAAAGAAAAAGTAATATGTCGACTCGTATTAAACGGAACTGGAGTCTTCTAAAAGCTGTATTTGAAGGTAATGCCCGACAAAGACGGGGTATATTACAGTCTGCTTCTGATGAACTCATAAACACAATTTGTGAACTAGCTCTCAATGTTTTACGTGGTTATATTCCCCTAACGAATACACAACTGAAAAAAATAAGAAAACAAAAGGCCTGTATTAAACTGTAGGCTAACAAAAAAACATCAATTAAAAAAAAAATTAAAGTTATAAATCAAAGGGGCGGCTTCCTTCTGCCTCTACTGAGTGTTGCAATACCTTTTCTAACCAGTTTGATAGCTGGTCGCGGTGGCGGCTAAAAATATGGAGCATGCGCAAAAGATGTTTCTGGTACATCAAAGTCAGATGGACAAATGAAAGAATCTTACTTTTACACCTGAACCCATCCGACAAACTGTTGAAAATGATTTGGATCAAACCATACGTAACATCTTGTCAAGGGCTGATGTTGTACCTCACGAGAAGGCAAAACTGTATACGATTGCTCTGCAACGTTTTATAGCTCTGATCAAACAAGGTGATGCTGAAACACAACATTTGACCCTATCAATGCCTGTCGAGGCTCACGATACTGTAAGACCTGAGACCGCCCGAGTTGATGATGTCTTACAAAGTGTGCCCCCTAGAAGCCGGAAAAATGCCACGTACGTATTGGATAAAAGTTTAAAATCAGGAGATGTGGTAACGTGGAACGCTGATGGGGAGTTTGTGTTTAAAGGCACCGCTGTAAGTGGCTCGCATATGTTGGACCTAATAAAGAACATAACAGCACCTAACAAGATTTCTGAGAATAGAAGACCCAGGGGTTGGGGTGAATTTATAGAGGCTATGGCTATGCTTAACATGCCTCTTTCTGTTATACCTAATCAAAATGTTCGCGACAAGATAAATCGGCACAAAAAAACACCAAATGCTGTTGTATTTACACCGATGATGCCAGAGCCCGGTCCTAGGGCGGTTTTCTCATCCCCTGTTTTAGATCATTCAGCGTGGTTAGATTTCTGAAGCAGAGTGGGTACTTGTGGGTGTTGTAACCCCTTAGTGCAGATGGCATATTTGGTAAATCATGGGGGTAATCTGTTTAAGGCTTTATAACTCCAGGTGTGAGCATCACATAAACTTGGTAAATGGCTTAAATGAAACAAAACCGGTGTACCATTTTTTGTACAAACTTAGATTTGTTTATTTTCATAATTTAAGGTCAAAATAAAGTGCTGGAAATGCAAGCAAAACTTTGCAAAAAATTCTAAAACATATATATTTCTTCTAAATACTGAGAGCTACATAAGTGAAACAGGTAAAACTACACATTTCCTGGATCATAAACTCCTTGTCCACAAGCATTCAATAATCGCAGGGTGATATACAGAACTACTAAAGCTCTATGACACAAAATATAAGCAGTGTAGCCAGGTGTACCCAGGGTCTCCAAACCTATCCAAATTGGCTAAAATGTGAATAGCTGTAAATCTTAAACTAATCATACATTGCAGTGCAAATCAACCGTTTTGACTAATTTAACTCACCTTTTTATCATTTTCATGTGGGAATTATTTTGGATCAGTACAGGGGGGTGGATATCTAGGTGTCCAATAACCTACCCAAAACCTCTCCAAGAAATTATTAAAAAGCCTTTTGTCCTTTATAAAGCATATACATTATCCCTTACGATAACTTAATGGATGAAAACATTGATATTGCACAGTTTCAGTTCAGTGTTTGATGCCTAGTGTGCCATTTTTTCACCATTATCCTTCATATACTGCTTCATCCTGTGCCGTGCCTTCATGGCCAACATGCACTCATCAATGGCACGTTCTTCAGTATGCTCCAAGGATCTGGTCCTGCAGTGGCTTCACTCTGAACAGAGGGCACTGCTGGAGTGGCAGAGGTGGAGGGTCAAGCATGTTATAGGAACAAATTACATAATGCAGAAGCATTATAACACTGTGGTACACACAGCTAAATATGAAATCATTCACTCTTGTACTTCAGTAAACACTTTATTCTGTATGCTACATTATGTTATTTTTTGTTGCGTGCTCTAGGATGGCATTACTCTGTAGTGTGTTTCACAACTGTTGCTTTTTTATTTTATTTATTTTACATTCATCTTGCACACATCTGGACAGTAAATTTGAATACATATTTTCCATTCCCTAAGTGAAAAGCATCACCCATGGAGATACTAATACCCCATAGAGTACATTATGCACAAAGAAATTACAATACAATAAAATAATATCGGAAAACACTACCAATGTTCTAGCTTCACGGCAAATCGAGGCATAAAAAATAACGTACGACTGAGCAACCAAACAGAACAGCGCTAAAATACTCCATTTCATTGTGAATGCTATGAATTCTAACAAAGCAGGCCACCACGAGCCACTACGCGAACGGCACGAACACATGGCATCAATGCATTACATTACATTAGTTATTTGGCAGACGCGTTTATCCAAAGCGACGTACAATAAGTGCATATTGAAGGTCATAGACACAATCTACGAAGCAAAGTCAAGAAAGCACTACTTTCTCACAACGTAGAAGCTATCGCTAGTACTCAACAGAATACAGTCAGCTATACATTCTAAGCAATGAGATAGCTAAACCAAATAAAAAATAAACGGAAAGAACGTACTATATAATTTACCTTATACATGTAGTTATTCAAGGTGGAGTCTGAAAAAGTGTATTTTCAAATATGTTCAGCATTATTAGCAGGCTAACAGTGGTCTATTACGACCGATGCAAATACAAAAATAACGAACATATAGCACGCAGTGGAAAAACGAATGTATATAATCAAAATATTACAAGCAGTAATACTTACATGTCGAGGAGGATATCTTCCCCATATTGATAGGCACCTCTTCCACAGAATCGATGCTACAGGGATTAGAAGATTCTCTGTTGCTGTCCTCTTCTGATCGACTTCGGGGGAAAACTAGTCACTTCAAAGGTGGCGGTGCGCGCAGTTTTATTGCGTCAAACCAAATGCGTCATCTGCACATGCCAGCGTAAAATTGTCGCGATATAACAAGTATTGCAGTTACGCTCGCCCTTAAATAGTTAATCCAAGCTTTCAAGTACACATGTAACTTACTTTTGGGGAAGTTTATCGTGTCTTCTATTGGATAAAACCATCGTCGATCAAACCAGAATAAAATTGATAGCGTCACGACTGTGCAATCAGGAAGTAAGTGTTACGCAGAGCTCGTTTCGTTTGTCTAATAGTGTTCCAATGCGCTGTGTATTCTTCAAACGGATTGTCCAAGACAATAAATGACCACGGAATCTTGAAAGGGACATATCTACGCTTAAATCCATGGTAGGATTGCACATGAATTCCATATTTAATCGCAGATATTGATAGTAGAATGGCATTGTATGATTAGAGAATGATTCAACTTGTTTATGTAGGTATTGATTGAGCAGCGATTTGCACCGCTGTATTTGCATAAGGTGGGTTTATCTGGTTGCTATGACGGTATTCTAATATTATATGATGAATACATATATCTATGAACTCCAACATAGACGCTATTGCCCACTATGTCACGCATGGGTAGGTATAGGCTGGGTGGGGAGTGCTTGTTAAATGGACTTGCTACGGAAAGATAGTGACACTTAGAAACTACGCATTGGCCAGAAATCGTCGCGAATCGTCTACCAATAAAGTTAAAATACCGCGTTTGGGTTTTCCACTAATAGTTTGGCTGCAGGAGCAACGCGTGTCTCAGTTGCGTAAAACTGTCTCGCAGGCGAGACAAAATAGACTATCTGCACTAAGTAGTTACATGATGAAAATGTCAAATGTCAAGTTTAACATGTTTTTATTTTACAATAAAATACATAAAGTAAAAACCAAACGAAACATGCTTGTTTTTTGTTTTTTCCAACAACCGTGACAGATCTTAAACATTTCGCCACAGCATGCCGTCTGTACACAGTTTAACATGTTTTTAAGACATTTATTCCAATATATTTTGTCAACATATCTTGACACCATAGAATCGTTCTTTTTCAAATTATCAGAGCATAGGTCTATAATGTGGCTAAACGGAACCCCTTGGGCCCTGTTGTGTAGATAAAATATACAATGCTGGCCACACTTTGCACTGAGCGGGTCTTGCACCTGTACAGTGTTGTAAATAATCCTTGTGCAGTTCTTTTGCAGAAAAGTGTTGATGCTATCTGGGAAGTAAATGTAGTCAGGTGGGTTGCCGTAGGAGTCGAAAAATTCGCCTGTCATATCCTCACACACATAAAAGGCCAACCAGTGCTCTCCAGGCTTATTTCGAGGGTGTGTATTCACAATGTACAAGGCGGGTAAATTATTTAGTTTATTATCCGGTAGCTCATCGCAGGCCAGCATTCCATAAAAGTAATTTACGGTGTAAGGATTGTTACCCAAAATAGCATCTAGTTCTCGGGTGTTCATGGTTAATAATAATCATACAAAACGTTCCTCCTCTGGTTCACTTCAATAATATTGTCAAAGCATGCGTAAACAACACGACTTGCGGGTATTCAGCTGTTACGTTTTTTGGGCCAACCCACCCATTTTACTAAAACAAACTTATGTCTATTGTGCGTTTTCTCAGCAACAATTTTTTCAACCTTATAAGTTTTGTCTTTTCCCACTATAACTTTTTGTAATTCAGCCTCATAAAATACCCTGTTCGTACCGTCATAATCCTTCAATCTGTATACAGGCGGTCTTCTGTGCACCCTTTCAACAACCGTGAAATATTCATCTGTATATGTTTGCTCGTATCCTTTTGCAAACTTCCCACGTACTTTGGAGACCCTGACTTTGTCACCCTCCTCAAACTTAAACTTTTTAGATTTTTTTGGAAAGAGACCATACATATTTTTAAAAACTTTAAAAACATTATCTTTGTTTACTTCAAGGGGTTTCATTTTAATAGTGCTGTGATAGCTATTATTGTACCCCTGTACCAAAGCCTGTACAACATCTATATAACGTCTTGTATTGTGGGTTGTAAAATAACGCCACATTCTCGTTTTCAACGTTCTATTGAAACGTTCAACCACCGATGCTTTCACATCTTCGTTATCTGTGGCAAAGTGTATTATTTTGTTACGTTTCATCAGACTTTGAAACATTTTATTGAAAAACTCTTTACCTTTATCGGGTTTGTATTTTTTTAGGTTTTCGACCTTTTGCGAGAATGCTTTGAAAAGCCCTGTGCACTTCGGCACCTGTCTTGTTTTTAAGAACACATACCCATGCATATTTTTACAATATATCTATACATGCTAGCATAAACTTCATATTGTCATTATGTTCAGAGACATTTGACATGTCAACTAAATTGACCTGCCATTGTGAATCAATGTTACTCACAAAAACCCTGTTTCTTTTGAAATTGACTCTGATGGGTTTGTGTAATGTGTAAGCGTCTTCACCAGATAACCAATCAGCAACTTTCTTGTCTGAGACGCTCAAACCTTTTGTATCACAAATACCCCTTTGTAAATGCTTTGTAAAGACCCAGGATTTTCTGGAGAATAATACACATCTTTCAGATGCTTATCAACATCCATCCTTACGGTTATAGAAGTAATAAAACACAATATAAAAAAACCAAAGTATTTATTATTTCTATTTAAACGGATTCAGAACGCACAAACCATAAGTCTTCGTTCATGGACCCCTCGATTTCCCAGAAGTCTGTATTGACTGCCTGAAAGGCCTTCTCGCTGGCCGGATCAAGCTCCGTACGCAGGATTTCGTGCAACTTGTCACGAATGTTTGGCTCCTCGCGAATTTCTGCAATAATCGTATCAACAGAACCCTGTATCCTCATAGGCTCGGGTTTAACAACGAACAATTCCATGGCTTTGACAAGCAGAGGACTTAACCAAGGTTTCTTCACTCTTGCAACAAAATTGTCAAAGTGATATGCAAAATAGTGCGAGTCCGTCTCGGTTAAACAACTGTGTCTAAGCTGGCTTGGATGGTCAACTTCACAACCTTGGCATTGACTCTTCAGTTGTTGTTCAATAGCGCAGTCCAGAAGTCTAGCGATGATGGTTTTCAAAAGTTTAATCATTGGCGTTGTTAGACAACCGTCTGTTTCACATTCTTGTATTTCGAATGAACCTGCGTATAAAGCATTGTCCACAGCTTTCAGTTCGTCAGCGAGCCACGGCCCAGTATCCGGTATGTCGTTGTGAGCTGTATAATCAGTCTCTCAAGATTCTGAACACTCGGACACCTGTAGGGGCGCATACATTTTGTCAAAATTCTGAGACATGTTGGTCAAGAGGTTTGTACCGGCTGTATGGAATCAGTCTTTTACAGCATGTCTTTTAAAGACCACCTCAAGCTTATAACCACGCCTTGAAACCTTAGAGTTACGAAAGGCTGTGTTGATTGGGCTTTCGTGTTTGGGGCGTGATTTGAATTTAACATGTTTGAACGCCCTTCATGTTTGGGACTTGTTTTGAATTTAACATGTTTGAATGGTTAATATAACAATGATGAAGCAAGTCTTTAAATAGTATGTAAAAGAAAGACTTTTATTTTTTTATTTGAAAGTTCACAAAACAATCAAAAATAACAGCGCCACAATATGTATACAGATATAATAGCGATATACACACACAAGCAAACAAACGTACAACACTTTTTTAAAAAACAACAAATTTAGGTTATACATTTTGTAAAGTTAATTACACAAAGTTTGTCTAATAATCTTCATCATCAGAGACACATGGCGTTGGTGGGGGTATGTTTTCCTTATGCAAGTCTTTAAATAGTATGTAAAAGAAAGACTTATTTTCTTATTTTAAAGTTCACAAAACAATAAAAAATAACAGCGCCACAATATGTATACAGATATAATAGCGATATACACACACACGCAAACAAACGTACAACACTTTTTTAAAAAACAACAAATTTAGGTTATACATTTTGTAAAGTTAATTACACAAAGTTTGTCTAATAATCTTCATCATCAGAGACACATGGCGTTGGTGGGGGTATGTTTTCCTTATGCAAGTCTTTAAATAGTATGTAAAAGAAAGACTTATTTTCTTATTTTAAAGTTCACAAAACAATAAAAAATAACAGCGCCACAATATGTATACAGATATAATAGCGATATACACACACACGCAAACAAACGTACAACACTTTTTTAAAAAACAACAAATTTAGGTTATACATTTTGTAAAGTTAATTACACAAAGTTTGTCTAATAATCTTCATCATCAGAGACACATGGCGTTGGTGGGGGTATGTTTTCCTTATGCAAGTCTTTAAATAGTATGTAAAAGAAAGACTTATTTTCTTATTTTAAAGTTCACAAAACAATAAAAAATAACAGCGCCACAATATGTATACAGATATAATAGCGATATATATACACACACACACACACACACACACACACACACACAGCAAACTAGAACACTTTTTTAAAAAACAACAAATTTAGGTTATACATGTTGTAAAGTTAATTACACAAAGTTTGTCTAATAATCTTCATCATCAGAGACACATGGCGTTGGTGGGGGTATGTTTTCCTTATCATCCGACATGGAATGTGGGGATAAGAAACGTTTCTGCATAACTATGCCTCTTATTACACCAAACCCACCGTTAGTATTTATTGCCAAAAAGCTAAATTTTCTCAATCTCCTCTGACCATAGCATCTGGTTCCGATCTAAGTTTCTGTAACATTCTAGGTGCTTACATTTGTGGTATGATGACAGCAGAACCTTTCTTCTGGCAAGCCTTCCAAATAGCTCATTGGGATAGAGGTGGTGTCTGATTGTACATTTGGAGACATAGGGATCTATGTGTGTATGTGTGTGGATTTTGTGTGTACAAAAACTGTTACCACCGGCAAAAAATCATCTGAGGTGATCAACTAATGAGGTACAAAGAGGATTGCGCGTGTGTTAAAATTGAAAGGTACATGGATTTTTCATTTTTGCAGGTTAGTGAAATGCAAGTTTGGGTGTCCTATGTTATTTCAAGAAATAGTGGGAGTTCATGCAAATAGTTTAGTATGTGCAATGTGATTTATTAAGCCCGAAAGCAATTTTGGGAAAGGTAATTAACTGGGCATGTTATTACAAATAGGGAGCAGGTATTAAAGATGCATAATTGACAAGATGACGGTCATTGTAGCAAGTAGGAGACGTCATATAACAATCAAAGCCCACAACGTAGAGAGCAGGTATTTTTCACTCCTGTAAATCTCTTTGGAATGTCAGAGGCAAAAAATAATAGATACATATTGCTTATATAGCGATGCGATACCTTTTGGGCAAAATAAGGGATTATTTAGAGCATGTCACGATAAGAAACAATGCCATACCAGCAATGAAAATACTTCTGGTGAGTCTTAGGGCCTCTGGTCCATTACTGTAATGGTTTCAGTTAGCGGCAAATCAAATGCGACGGGAAGAGGGATCAGAACAAGTCGCCCACAAAGGTGAAGACCATTAAAGAAGCTTAAGCTGCTAATGGGCAGAAAAGAAAAGAATAATAAACTTCTGGCTAAACAGCCAAATAATAATCAACCCAGGAAAAATGGGCAAACTCGAAAACACAAGTGAGTGAGAACAAAAACAAAGTTTCCCGAGCTCAAATACTAGAGCCAATACGGGAAAACAACAGAAAAGAACCACCTTTGGCATGTAACACTAAAACGGCCGGTAGGAAAAGAAAATGAAACAACAAAAGAGTCTGTCTCAGGGAGAACAGCACTAAGTAAGTGGAACAGAATAGCACAAACGAGGGATAATCCTCCATGTAAGAACTAATAAACTAAGCGAAAGCTTTAATATTATGAAGTCGCTTGTACCTGACTATACCTGGCTTAATGTAAGTCGATAAGATAAAGAAGCGCCGGGAAGCGGAAGTGAGGCGCTTAAATACCTTGCAGGTAGAAGGACAGGTGCAACGAATAATAGGCGAAGTAAAGCAAAACCCCGGAAAGGAATGTGGAAAAAATCAGATAGATTACTAACCGGAGACAGAGAGGACGAGAACCGTAGCGAAAAAGAAAAAAACAACCACGGACCATTACGACAACTATTGATCTCCCAGTCCAAATTTACAGGTGCACTGA
The DNA here is from genome assembly GCA_022702515.1 of Ilyophis sp. 1 JC-2022. Classification (NCBI taxonomy): domain Eukaryota; kingdom Metazoa; phylum Chordata; class Actinopteri; order Anguilliformes; family Synaphobranchidae; genus Ilyophis; species Ilyophis sp. 1 JC-2022. The sequence goes on from CM040396.1 coordinate 36,216,989, forward strand.
CCCTGGTTCTTAACTCTCTGACATGTACAGGCACACCGGTGTGTCCATTTTATTGTGTTAGGAATATTCATATCCATAACCGAACATTCTGAATGATTGTGTAACAATCGGGGCTAACTGGCCCATTCTAGCTAATGCTCAAAATACACGAAAAGAGATTTTGTGGGCATCATCATTAATCAGGAAGCAAATTGTGTTACAGAATACAAGAGTAAGTAGTTTTTGAATCAAACAAGCACTACAACGTCTATTATAATAAACAGTGAATGAGAAAGCAAATAATAACTATCAAAATGAAACCCATCATCAGATGGAAATGTGATTTTACGTGACACTTACAGTGCGAGTAGTGCTAGTAAGTACAGTTACGATTATTTTAGTCCTGACAAACATCTCAGCTTGTTCAGTGTAACAGTGGCATATAGCTACCTAACCATTCCAAACACACAAAATTTCTCATTTAAATATGGCTGTTTGCAGCTGGAACAATTTACATAAAGATGCTTAGTTGACAGGGACTCACAGGGAGCATTTATTTATACAATCAAGCTCTCAAAGGAGGGGTTGGGACTGAATCCTGGGTTGGGCAGAACCAGAGGGCAGAGCAGGAGAGGGAAGCAGACAAGGTGCTGGATGGTGACTGAATCCTGGTTTGGGCAAAGCAGGGGCAGAGCGGATGTGGGTAGCAGGGTAGCGTGGACGAAGCAGGCAGGAAACTGCAGGCAGGCGGGTACAACTAGAAAGACAAGACTGAGACCGAGTTCCAGACTAGACATGAACGAGGTTAACAACGAACAAGACTTAACAAACTGGCAACAAGACAAAGAACAACGGGAGAATATATAGTGTGGTGAATGAGATAATGAGTGATTGCAGTGTGAGAATGTATGCGAGAGTGATTGAGCAGTAACAAGGGCGTGAGGAATGCAAACCGGGAAGGAATGTAATTGGCTGGGGAATAAGTGAGGGCTAAATGGGCAAACAAGACGGAAAACCATGCCAAACCTGCACAACACGGAAGACAGACAGGGAAATGTAAAAACATAACCAGAGACGTGAGGAAAAGGAGAAAACACGGAGCACAAATAGGGAAGGGGACTGAGAGGGAACAGAGGTCGTAACATTACAAGTGTTGCCACATTTCTGTAACCCAGAGAGGGCTGCTCCTGCATCTAGTGCAACCAAGGAAAACTGCAAGACCACAGACAGCAGCAACTCCATTCATAGGCACTGTTTTGCCTGTAGCTGGTTGCTGATGATAGCAACTGCAAACCATCACCTCATATAAATTTCCCACAATCTGGCCTTTAGGCAGTTCACTTTTAGCCGAGCTTTTGTATTTGTTTCTTAGTGATAAGATTTTATGTCTTTACCTGTCTCCCCTTTTAGACTTGTGGTGCCAGGAAGGGTGATGTTGCACTGTCCCCTCAGCATCCTGGTTGAGCTGCAGGAGCATGGACAGCACCAGCCCCACTCAAAGGCAGCGTAGCAGTTGGAGCCCATTGCACTTATCACAGTTTCTGCCCATTGTCTAATTATTGAGCTTTATAAAAGACCTTGCTCGTAGGTCTAAATGGGAGACCTTTTCAACACCTTTTCTTTTGTTGCCATGTGTCGTGGACTATTTTGCCCTTTTCCAGTGTCTTGTTTCATCATTTGTAGGTTTCTGAACTGTTTTCTGTTCCTGAGCTTAATAAAAAATGTTAAGCCAAACATTTTTCTGAGCTTGTTTAGTCTGCTCACCATGTGATACAGTGGCAGGGCCGGCTATTGCAAATCTGGGGCCCTAAGCTGAAGATTTGTTGGGGGCCCACTCCACCCCCCACATGCATACGCACACCACCACCACCATTAAAAATTAGTTACGCGCATTCCAAATTGTACGCAGTGGTTCAGACCCACCCAGCTATATGGTATTTTTACATTACATTATAGGCATTTAGCAGACGCTCTTATCCAGAGCGACTTACACAGCATTTTTGCATTTATACATAGTATCCATTTACAGCTGGATATATACTGAAGCAATGCAGGTGAAGTACCTTGCTCAAGGGTACAACAGCAGTGTCCTACGTGGGATTCGAACCTGCGACCTTTCGGTTACAAACCCAGTTCCTTAACCACTGTACTACACTGCCGCCCCATATACTGGTATACTGATTACATGTCCTCTTACCAAATAATAAACAACACATAGTGTGTAATACAAATTATAAAATATGTATTGTATGCAAAAACACCAAATACAAAGAAAGTGGCAGAGAAATATATGAACAAATAAATTCAATCAAACTACTGTGGAATGAAGGCTAAATAAATTATTGTAATAATTCCTAAATAAATAATTAAACAATTAAATAAAAGCAATAGTAATAATATAATGTGTGCCCCCTTACAATTTCACATGCTACTGTAAAGCTAGTAGGAATTGTATCTGTATGATTAGCAAATAGATGCTATACTGAAACACATTCATTTAAATGCAAACCAAGTCTTTTGAGACAGGTAACGTATTGTATGCAAAGCTATGCGACCTTGGAATTTATGGCATAGCAGAAATGATACTAAAGCATATGCTGTCTTTTCAGCAAGAAGACCCCTTGTGTGTTTTGCTCGCAACTGAGTTTCATTTGGATATGCACAACCCCAGGATAGCTGCCCAAGCGAGCAGGCAAGTTAAATCAAATTAAATCATTAAATCAGACCTTTCCATTTTTACTGCCTATAATTTATTTATTTTTAACATGAAAAAACTTTGTACACTACACGACCCAATGAAGAAAACCACACAACAACAACAGCAAGTAATACTAATTAGATTTCATTTCCCCCCATTCTTTCATGACTTTGGGGGCCCCCTTGTGGACGAGCGTACCTTAAGAAGTGGTTACCCCAGCACTACGTCACAGGCTCAAAAAATTAAGCTAATGTTTGCTGCCAGACCTCTTGTTTCCCCTCTCATCCACCCTCACAAGACACTGTGACACAGCTACCAACAATCAAAAACTGGTTGTCCATAATGAAAATGTGTTGCCTTTAATATTAGATTAATGTTTTACACATTGCAAATGTAATATTTTCTGAATTAAGTTTAAAAATCATATAATTAAGTAGCAGGTACAAATGGCCCTCTTATTCAATTATGAGAAATAATTCATGAATCGCAAATAAGGACACAAGTAGTGTTTTATACACATCCAAAATAGCATGATGTACAATTCCCTCACATTCTGGGGAGGAATCGCTCCATTTGGTTCACACTGGAAAAAAGTTTATACGTAGCAGCTGGTGAGATCTTTGTAATTCACTGTGACAGCTTCGCTTATCAGCCTCCAAAAACTATTAGATTCCTGAGCTTATCATTCCTGAAACTGAGAGAATGAGGCAAACTGGTTTCCAGCCACCCTTTTGATGTCAAATCACTGACAAATATTGAAGGAATCTAATTTACCACCACCCTACCCACCCACGCATATCAATAGGCCTGAATTAACTACCAGAATTTTTATTTGGAACAAAGCTGCCGTACACAGTGACAGTGGAACCTTGGATATAAACATCTCAGACAACAAAACAAATTGTAGTTTGTTCATCTGAAGATATTATGACATTTTTACCATTTTAACAGGCTGGAATATTTTTGTATTTAGACTAGTGTTGAATTTATTGCTATTTCCATTACACATAATCATAATGTTTATCACATTCATTAACATGTTATACGTACATATGTAAAATAATAATGGTCACGTCTCGTGCCTCCACGTCTTAGTCTACTTGTGGTTTTTCCGTTTATATGTATTTTCTATCTGGTAGTTCCGAGTTCCGAGTTCCTGTGTACCCGTCCAGTTCCTGATTTCCTGCCTATCCAGTCTGCTCCTGTCCTGCCCTTCCCCGTCCTAGCCCTGCTCCTACCCTTCGCCCTCCTGATCCCCTGCTCAGACTCATTCTCTGGTTCTGACCCCTGCCTGTGCCTGGACTTCACTTTTGCCCATCCTGCATTGCCCTGTTCACTGGACATTGACCCCTGCCTGGATTTGACTACGTTTCTGCCTGCCCTCTATTGCACTGGACATTGACCTGTGTTTGTCGACCACAAATAAAGCCTATTCCTATTACTTCTGGTGTCTGCGATTGGTTCCTCAAATAATATTAATAGGTATAATTAATATGTCAGCGTGTTTTTCATGTGATCATTATTGAAGACTCACACCCACCCTTGATTTTTACCTCAGAGGTGTGGACAACTAAATATTTCCAATGTGTTCTCGTTATTTTGGCAATACCCCTTGTGTTTTAAATTCGCTATATCTTAAAGAGAAAAGCATAATTATCTCTGTTTAGGCGTGAAGTATTTTGAGTTGCAACTGTATGGGAAATGCCATTTCAAAGCTGACCTTACAGAATGAATTGTCCTTGAATGTCGTGTGTCCCCAGGGGGTGGGGATTGGAGAGGATTTTTTTTGTTGTTGACAGATTGCATTCTTAAACTGGACAGGGTTTTCTTCTTGTTCTCTCTTTCATATACACTTATATTATATATTGGAAAGAGAGAGAAAAAGGCTGAGTTGTGGATACGTCTATGGTATTATCTCACAGAATATCAGTGGCTGTTCTGTGACTAATTATCTGAATCTGTTTGCAGTTTTATGAGATGAGCACAGCTCTTGACTAATTTCAGTACATATTTTAAAGGAAAAAGCAATGAGTAAGTGTTTTAATTTAAATCTAATTAAAGATTTTCTCTGAAGTAGTCTCTCACTCGACCCATACATATCTATACAAATCCACACCAGAATACACAGAAATGCTTGTAAATTAAACGTACACTATATAGCTAGCCTTTGATTCTCACTCCGGTGCTGATTAAAATGTTCAACATCAGTAAAATTAATAAAATTTATCTTTATAATAATTGTCCACACGCTACTGTACAAAGAGCAGAAAAAGCAATGCAAGGTTCAACATAAAAAAGGTGTGGGAAGAATGTAATGACACTTGTAAAAGAGAGTAAAAAAGAAGAAAATGTTAAGAAGAAAGAAAAGTACAAAGTAAAGATAAAAACCAAGTGACCTTGATGACAAAATTGACACAAAATCTGAGTTGAGCTTAGCTGATAGTGTAGCCTACCTGTCCATTTTGCAAGGCGTAGAAACCCCATTGAGAGAGAAAGAGAGAGACAAAGGAAAAGTACTGGCCAAATGGTATGCATGCTACCTTTGAGGGTGGTTCCCTTAATTATTTCACTCAATAAATATTTGCATAAAGGTAGAAGAAATAAAATTCAAGCTATGACAGCCACATTTGAAAATGGCATCTAAACAACTCAATATAAACAAAAGAGTGCATTTCACAGGGATTTGGCTGAGAGTTGATTCAGTAGACTAGACTGTTTTGTGTTTGCGACTTCTCCAGTCCAGCACTGACTGAGTAGACCATGTCCAGCTCTAGATATAATTTGGAGAGCATGTTTTCAGTTATATAACTACTTATGAAACACCAAAGAGCATTACTTCCACTGCAATGCTATTATTGGCCCAAATTTGATTCAGCCACAATGCGTAAGCAGAGCAAAAGAGTGAGGCAAGTAACCTGAGTGATGAGGAACCCAGACAGGACAAAATTACTTTTTAAATGGATTTATTATTTCTAGTGGAAGATAATGGACTTCTTCACAACCACACAAGACAAAGTGTTTTGGGACAGGAAAATCTATCAAAAATATTTTGCATCGTCCAACTTCTTTATCTTGTTTCTGTTAAAGAGCTAACAAAGTCAGATCAGCAAAAGACAGTGCTGTGCTGTATCCTCTTGCTTTTCAGACCAGTTAGATTGACACAATTCCTACATTTAGGTTTAATGGCAATTGCTTCAATGTTACAGACATCAATGCCAATCCTACATGATGCAGCTCATAGTGCAGTGCTAGCCTGGATGAGAACTCTTAATTCAGTGGGTTAAAATATGGAGATGTGTTCAGATCGCTCTCATACCCATCATTCTTCAGAAAGAAAATGCAAGCGGAATAAAATCCCCACAGTGCAGCTCAGTGCCATTTATAAATATGTAAGTCGGGGTCCCTTTGCAGGAGCCAAGCATGACAAGTTGTTCTCTTGATCAAAGTAAATTGCTGTGTTTAGTAGGGCTCCCCCGGTGGTGTGTGGAGGCCGTTGCATTATTTTTCTCTGTATGACAGATAGATTGACTGGCTTGTTCACTACCCTCTGGGGGCCACTGCTCAGTCATCGCACAGTGCATTCCTGTTGACAAGCCCTGCTATCTCTTTAGGAAACCTGGCTGCAGAAGAGGATTTGTCATGCAGAGACAGACCAATTTGGCCAGGTATCAATTATTACTCACAAATGCTTCTTGCCTCAGTAACTCCAACTTGCTGATCACAATGCATGCATTGCCTTCAATCTACATCAACGCTGCTTTTTTTTTTTTTTTACCCATCTGTGAAGTCAAGAGTAAAACTTTGATTATCAGCATCACTGAAGCCTTTGGGATTCGCATGACAGTTGACTTTGATTTGGAATGATGGGTAGTATTGCATTTGATAAGTTAGCCTGGCAAAGCCTTTTGTGAGTAAAGCAAAATACTGCATACTACCACTGGGTCATGAGAGGGGTTGAGCTATATTGTCAAAATATACTGTGATTTATACACTTTTGGTTTTATTATAATTTTTTTTTACAGATATTCACATATAATTCAGATATAATTGAATACCGCACTAGTTGTTGCTAAAACATGTACATAACATTTATTAACATGTTAGGCATGTTATATTTTAATTAAAACTATGCCATAAAAATGTATTCATGCATTGTTCTTGGTTATTTTTGATTATGAAAGCTTTGGAACCACTTTTGTTATTCCACCAGATAAAGAAGCCATTCTTAAAAGACGGTTCTGCTGGTTCTGGCCCGTGTCTCTAAGGAAATGTGTATCTCACAATTGTTGAGTTGGTACTGGAGTCAGGTTGATGAGTTGGCCCACTTAAATTGAATGGGTTTCTATCCTAGATCCAACTGGTGCTGTGAAAAACACCTTTTCCAAATTTGTCCATTGGTATGGAAACTTAGTTTGGGGGAATACTTTTTTTTTTTGTGAACAGATGAGGAATTAACCCTATATTATGCCACAGTAAAAAAAAAACAACCTCTTGTATATTTAGGGACAGGTTCAGATATGGCCAATTTAAGTCATGCGCTTAAGTTCCTCTCCTGCGCAGATTTAACGCGGGATGAGATACCTCATATTCTAACCTGAGCTATGCGGGTGCGTTTCTCAAAATGTGGGTGGTACAGGGCATGATATTCTGATTACCTGTTTCTTTTATCTGGCCCCTGGGTTGCCAGCTTTACAAAAAAAATGTTTGGGGGTGTACATTTTCAATGTGTCAGTGACATTGCCTTTAATAACCGCCACATTTTTATCATGAAAGTAGATATGCATAATGCCGTGTATCTACTGGGGAGATTCTTAAAACAGCGTGTAGCCCTCCCACCAATGATATGGCTCATTTTACTGTGTCTAAGGAAAGACAGAAATACTATACTAGGTGGGATGCCCATTAACCTGTTAGTGCAGAAGCAAAATTGGGCCAATTTTCGCCTGTTTTGCACTGTTCTGTTTAAGCCTTTATAACTACAGTTGTGCTCACCACACACACTTGTTTAATGGCTTAAACTGGAGAAGACCCCTGTACCTTTGTGTGTCTTAGATTAAAATAATAAAATTTCATAATCTTCATATAGATTATGGGCTGTAAATGCACAAACTCTTTGCAAAAAAAACAAAAACGAGGTTGTCATTCTTAGTTTACAGTACACTTCTGAAAGGAAAAGATGTAAAACAGGTCATATTTTACTGTCCTGGTGCACACACCACTTGTCAACATGTGTACAGAATTTTAGGGGGATATGTCAATCTGCTCAGGTTCCATAAGCTAATTTGTAAACAGTGTATCCTGGTGTCCCTTAGGGTGTCCAAATCTATCCAAATGGATAAAATGTGCATCACAGTAAATCAAGAGATAATCAGCTTTTTTCAACAGATAAAGTATTCTGACTCATAAAACACATGTTTGTATCAACTAAATGAGGAAATTTTCATTTTGTTCCAAATAATTTGGGTTTTGATATATAGGGGTCCAAAAACCTCTCCGAAAATGAATACAATGCTTTTTTTGTCCATATGAAGCATTTTATTATGTTCTTTGAGGTAGTAGGATCATTACAATCACTTCACATTCAGAGGGTGATACATTTATTAGCTCCAGTTCAGTTTATGGTTCCAGAAATGTATTTCTTTCCCCTGGTACACACTGAAGTCACTGATGTGTAGCCCGTCTTGCTGTCAGCCAGGACAAATAACTTGAAGCCCCACTTTGTTGGCTTGTCCTTCAAGTATTGTTTCATCCCATGCCAAGCTTTTGAGGCTACCATGCGTTCATCAATGGCCAGGTTCCGATGAGGGTGGTAGTAAGCCCTGCATGCAATCAGGATCTGGTCATGCAAAGGCTTCAGGCGAAACAGGCCATAATAACCTGCTTGGCCTTTCAGCTGGTCATTGATGGCATCTGCTGTTGTGTCGCTCATGTGGAGGAATGCACAAATGGCCTCATACCTGTAGCCCGGCATCACACTGCAGGGAAAGGGGTGCTTGTGAAGCCGGTCCTTCCTCCATAGGTCACGGGCAGCAGATGTCTTGACAAGACCCAGGTACAGGACGATGGACAGATATTTTTGCATGTCCTCAGCATCCACATCAGACCATGGTGTATGCAGTCCCTGAGCATGTTTACGGGCTGCGTTGCCATTTGTGTTGTCACAGAGGAGCTTGAGGACATGTGTGCTGAAGAACAGCCGAAAGAGATCCAGGGGGCTGTAGGCTAGGGATCTGCGTGTTTAGTCGACTAGTCGATTAAACGTTGCTACCCTCGCTAGTCGGCACCAGAAATACTAGTCGGTTAAACTTATTATTTTATTAATGTACACATTTAAATTACATATTGACAAAATTTGCACTGAAATTTCATGTTTTCCTGGTCAAATGTTGCTTTATAAAAAAACGAGCATCCGATACTAATGTTAACAACGCCGGATTAAATTATTATTTTTTTTTAACTAAGGAAAAAAACTGAACGGATTAGCCTGTTTGCCCTGCAAGTTAAACCAGCGAGGTGGAAAGAGTAAGTAGGCCTACCGCGTTGTTGAATAGCCCAATAAAACTAATCTAATGTCACGTCGATCAGAAAGTGATTAACGGTTTCAAATGGCTCTTATAATATACGCAATATTTTTCCGGACAATGTTTAACCTTATAGATTCAATTGTGCTCAATTTTGACTGTTTTCTGAGTGTTTTCTTACTTTTAGATTAGTCGACTAGTCTAAATTTAAACTTCCGTTTCAACGTCAGGGAAATTAGTCGTTAGGAACATCCCTACTGTAGGCCTGCTGAAGGTCTAGCTGCACTCCTGGGGTCCTCTGGGGGCAGAAGGGGAACTGATGAGGCTCTTCATCCTCATCCGCCATGTCGTGCCATCCGTCCTCAGACTCGGGCTCCTCGCGGTGAGCAGGTACAGCAGGGCCTCCTTGACCTCGTGACCAGAGTCCTGCAGGGATCAGGAGCAGATTTCTGCCCTGAATTATTGAAAAGAAAGCAAAATAAAAAAAGTGCACAATAAGAGCCACATAGTGTACTATGTTGTGAAATCAAAAATAAAAATGCTAGGCTTTTCCAAAAAAATAAAATAAATGCTACATTTGACATGGACTGCGATTCAGATTTACCCTAAATTAAGTTAGTTTACTTTATTTCGGTCATTAACATTTTCTTTACAAAGAGGTGTGTAGAAAGATATAATTCAATAATAATAAGTCATTTGACTGAAAATGTGTACCTACCCTTCTTACAATATACATTTTACCCTTTAAGAATTACAAAAATGTATTAGAATTACAAAAATAATTACTTTTTGTAATTCTTTTCTAAATTAAGTTGTTACTTTAGTCTTACAAATATCACAAAAATCAATACTAACCAGTGACACTGGATTGCCATTCACAACCAGCAACAATGTCATAAGTTAGTTTATGGCCCATGCATGCTAATGCATGGCTAAGCTATGTATCAACAGGCCTACTTATTATACAATACATGATATGACTTATGCTACCATTTAGCCACAAGAAATTAGATAATAAATGCTCTATTTTACATGACTACGGTGACTAAAATTCATGCATGCCAATGCATGGCTAAGCTATGTATCAACAGGCATTCTTATTATACAATACATGATATGACTTATGCTACCATTTAGCCACAAGAAATTAGATAATAAATGCTCTATTTTACATGACTACGGTGACTAAAATTCATGCATGCCAATGCATGGCTAAGCTATGTATCAACAGGCATTCTTATTATACAATACATGATATGACTTATGCTACCATTTAGCCACAAGAAATTTGATAATAAATGCTATGTTTTACATGACTACTGTGACTAAAATTCAACCGATGCACAAATAAAGTTATTTTTAAGTTAATACAGTTAATACTTACATGTCAACAGCCACATACATCTTCGCCCTGGCAAAAGCATCTTCGACAACAGTCTATGCTTTCAGCCTCAGATCCACTTTCACTCTATCCCTCCGACGAACTAAAAACTAAAAAACGAACTAAAAATCTCCTCCACTACATCCGACAGGGACATATATTTTTTCTCCATCATATATATATATATATATATACATCCTAAGCTTTCTGAAATGGTACGGAATTGCCAAAGGTAGATTTAACTAGCTGATCGCTATCCATGCGTAACACACGAATTGTGATCTAAAATGGCTTCCGGGTGTTTTCAACAAAGGGCTGCGTTACGCGTGGATAGCCATCGGCGAGTTAAATTCACGTATGGGAATGCCATACCGTTTTAGAAAGCTTAGGATGTACTCTATTGGACGAAATAAGTGTCAATCGAAATAAAGTTCGTTTGAAGGATTGACCAGGGCTTCTTTGAAATGCGATCATTTGCGCACGGCCATTTTAGAGTATGGACACATGTTGAGAAAAGGCTTAAATGTTAAAAACGGGCCAACCAAGGCAAAAAATAACCTCAGATTCTTGCATGGGACATCTTAATCTTTATAACCAGAGGTAAGGTTACGAGTTTATTTAATATTTTACCGGAGCTTTTTATCGCAAAAGAAAGTTATGTGGTGACGAGCAAACATCACTCGTTTTTTTTCCTGTGGAGTGAGTAAGCATGTTGACAGTTTTACTTGTATGTATTCAGAATCTTGGAAGGTGTTTCTTGCTGCTGTGATAGTAAACGATTTTTTGGTGATGAAATAAAAACTTTAATTAACTTGCAAATGTGTTTAAATGTCTGCTATCTTACATGTGGTCGGGTCCATTGTAGATGTAGTAGTAGCTACAGTGTAGCAGCATAGCATGCTACGTTCATGAATTACAAGCTAATGGTGGCAGGTAGAAACGTGATATTTCGCACGCTGATAGGATATTAAGTACTGATTATGATCATATGCGGGTTATGGTGATAAATATGGTAATATCCATATTTTCGTAACTTGAATATCACGAGCAACATATTTATGACGTGTCATAAAAGTAGAAGACGCGTGCGTCTCTGCCACTAGGGGGCATGCACAAACAGGTTAAAATCTCCTTACCTTAAAATGTCTAAGCACAACAGGCTAAACGAACCTAGCCTATAAGATGAACATAATGACAAAAGAGGACTAGACTTAATATATCCTAAATGACCATCTGAATCTTTCCATCAACCAACTCAGACACAGTTTTGATATTTAAGATGAATAGAAAAATCAGTGACATTTATTAACACACCAGTTTTTAACGCTATTCAACCAGAATGAAACAGGCTCACACATAGCCTACATTAGTAACATTTAGACCGCGCAAAAGAAAATAACGTAACGTTAAACCTTCCTACTGGCAAGATTTCTAAAAGTTAGTGCACTTTGTTACCACGTTGGCGCGCGTTGGAGCTCATAGGAATCCATCCAGGGCGAAACAAAAAGGCAATAAGCATGTCATATTCCACTCACGACAACCCTTGTTGTTTCACGTCGGGTCCGCTGTCCTTTTCCACCCGATTCCTGGTCTTCTCCGCGTCGAAACGAATGCACAGCCTTCGGTCCGTCGTTCACTCCTCCCGTGAAGATTTGCAGAAGTCCAGCTATAGCCTACTAGCACAACGTGGCTGCCAATTTAGCCTGAAAAGTCTGCTAACAAAGTCCCCGAACGTTCGCCAGCAGGCTTCTATGAAAGTCCGGTTTAAGACTAGACTTGCAGTTCGTTTGCAAATAGCTAGCAATAATCGCAATGTCTAAAATGTCCAAATCTACTGCAAACTTTTAAAGTTCTTTTCTATTACAATCAACGTGCCTCCTACTTCAATTTGTCCGCCATCTTCTCATCACACTTTCTTTTTTTCATCAACTCATTTCAAACGAAAAACAAATCAAAACCATTAAATTGATGTCAGCGCCACCTCTCTGACTGGCAGAACACCCACACACAAATTGAACATATTGATAGGCATTTCACAATAACTCTTTTCACAAAACAAAAAAACATGTTCTGTTAAACTACCATAATAGTAGTTATTCTCTCTTTTGAAAATGTAAACTTGTTTAATTTTGGGAGGGCACTACACTCTCTCCCCACTTTGAAAAGGTTATGTCCTCATAACACATCAAAATGACAGAAAAGAATCAACATCAACATCAACATAACCTATTAGTGTATTAATACTACGCATACTGATCATGCAGCGCACATTCTGATAAGCTTGTAGAGGTTCTAAATAAACAACTGAACCAGTTACGTAATTAGAATGTACTGAACTGCTATTACTGTGCTATCAAGCAGTGCATGTTTGTCTATGTGAGGGTTTCCCTATCCTCATGGACAGTGTGGAGCAATATCTTACTGATGAGCTTGATCTAAAATGGGGCTCACCTAACTCATCATATGTAAAGCGTTTTGGGGCTGATATTGTTCTCTGAGATCTTCTACAGTCCCTAACGTCCTCTGCACTTGTATCTGTTTCCTGACTGAGCTCCTCTTGCAGGTTTCCAGTGGCTGTTGGCACACTATCAGTTTCTTCAAAAAGGTCTTCTATTCCATAGTCTTCACTCAGTTCTGAACCATCACTCATGCCCTCAACATTCTGTTTGCATGGCTCCTCAGCAATACCGGCATCCACTGTTGTGTCAGAGTCAATCTCGCCTGAATCTGGGCATGAAGGCGGTGTGATGTCTTCTATCTCTTCCCTGCGCCCATTTTCAGGGGGCACACCAATCCATGGTCCACACTCATCATCACTGTCAGAATCCTCACAAAGGACCTGATTTTCAACTCCATTTTGTTCAGCTGTGGTACTATTCAGCTTCTGGGCCACCCCTTGTCCCTCTTTGATGTTCCGCGTCCTCAGAATCCTTTTCGGGGCCTCTTCAACGACCTTTGAATCTGAAAGCACTCGTAATTTATGACCCACTGGAAGAATGTGATTTCGGTGAAGGATCTTGGTTGGCCCATTTCCATCTTCTGGCTTCAATCTGAAAACAGGCAAATTTGCCATTTGGCTTTCCACAATGTAGGGTACCGAGCTCCATCTATCAGACAGTTTATGCTTCCCTTTTAACCCAAGGTTTCGGATTAACACCCTGTCACCTGGACTAAGATGCGAGTAGTGGATCTTCTTGTCATATCTCTTCTTATTTCCGTCATTCTTCTTCTCAGCAGTGGTCTCAGCCAATTCATATGCAGCTTTCAATTCCTTTCTCATGTTGTTCACATATCTCTGGTAGGACTTAGTGGAAGAACCATCACAGGAAATGCCAAAACTCAAGTCAATGGGCAATCTTGCCTCACGGCCAAACATCAAATAATATGGTGCATAACCAGTGGCTTCATTTTGACTGCAATTATAAACATGCACAAGATGCCCAATATGTCTACTCCACTGGTTTTTCTGCTTGGGCTCCAGGGTACCCAACATGTCCAGTAGGGTCCGATTAAACCGCTCTGGCTGAGGGTCACCCTGGGGGTGATAAGGAGTGGTTCTGGATTTCTCCACGCCCAACATCTCCAACAACTCGTGAACCAGCTGGCTTTCAAAATCTCTGCCTTGGTCAGAGTGCATGCGCCGTGGTAGTCCGTAGTGCACAAAATATTTTTCCCACAGCACTTTTGCAACAGTGGTGGCCTTTTGATCCTTTGTAGGGAATGCTTGAGCGTATCTAGTGTAATGGTCTGTGATGACTAAAACATTACAAGTATTTCTCGAATCTGGCCCAATGGATAAAAAATCCATACAGACTAAGTCCAATGGTCCACTGCTACTCAAATGGGACAATGGGGCAACTCTTTTGGGAAGCGTTTTCCTCTGTACACATCTAGCACATGTCCGGCAATATTGCTCTACATCAGGCTTCATATGAGGCCAATAAAACCGGTCCCTGACAAATGAATAGGTCTTTTCAAAACCCAAATGTCCTGAGTCATCATGTAACGATCTAAGGGCCATCTGCTGAAATTTCTGTGGCAGTAATAACTGTTTGCGTTTTGGCTTACATGGGGCCTGTGTGTGCCTAAACATGACTCCATTTTCCATCTTCAATCTATCCCATTCTCTCAGAAGGAGTGGTGTATCTTTGTGAGTTCTCTGGACCTTCCCTACATCCTGATGTTGCACACCATTCCATAACCCACTCAGGCACGGATCTTCTCTCTGTGCAGCAGACAGGTCAGAGAAGCTCAATCTAGGGATTGAAGTGGTGTTTAATGTGGCAAGATTACAGTATGCCACTGGGACAGCTTTCCCAGACCCACCCAAGCAGCCAACAGCGCGATGATTTGATGAATAATTTTGCTTATCCACTTCTGACAGGTGACACATGGCCCTAACTCCGGAAGATGGGATGCTCATCCAGTCTTCTCTCGCCCCTGAACCTTGATGAGGACGCCGCGAAAGAGCGTCAGCATCACTGTTCTGTTTCCCAGGCCTATACTTAAGACTAAACTCATAAACAGACAGGGCAGCTAGCCAGCGGTGTCCCGTAGCATCCAGTTTGGCTGTGGTCAAGATATAGGTTAGTGGGTTGTTGTCTGTTTGTACCTCAAACTTGACACCATAGAGGTAGTCATGCAGCTTATCAACCACCGCCCACTTTAACGCTAAAAACTCCAGTTTATGTACTGGATAGTTCCTTTCGCAAGGTGTGAGGCTTCTACTGACAAAAGCTACAGGCCGCAACCCCTGCCCTTGATCTTGATACAAAACACCTCCAAGGCCCTCACAGCTAGCATCCACATGTAAAGTATATGGACGATGTGGGTCAGAAAAGCCAATACTGGAGCTCTGGTGAGTCTAGCTTTTAGTTCTTCAAATGCAGCCTCACATCGTTCATTCCACCGGTCACCGAACGGCTCAGATGGTTTGTAATACACCTTTTCAACAGGTTTCATCTTAGCGGTTTTCCGCACCATCTTATCTGACAAGCAACCTTGCAACAACTTATTTAAGGGGAATGTCACCTGTGAAAAGTCCCTGACAAATCTCCTGTAATACCCACAGAACCCTAGGAATGAACGTAATTAAGTCACATTACGGGGCCGGGGCCAGGAGCTCACTGCCTCTATTTTGGATGGATCTGTTGAGACACCATCTTGGGAGACAATGTGCCCTACATAACTGACTGAGGTCTGACAGAATTTGCATTTGTCTAATGACAACTTGAGTCCCTCATCTTCCAGACGATCAAGTACCTTGAGGAGCCTTTCCTCATGTTCTTCAAGAGTCTTACCAAAAATGATGAGATCATGAAGGTATACCAACACTTCTAACAGGTTCATATCTCCAACTGTCCTCTCCATAATGCGCTGGAAAGTCGCAGGAGCGCCTGATATACCCTGAGGCATCCTCTCAAATTGAAAGAAGCCCAAAGGACAGATGAAGGCTGTCTTCTCTTTATCTTCATCACAAAGAGGGACCTGATAATACCCACTCCTTAAATCAAGCACGCTAAACCATTTGCTACCATTAAGGCAAGCCAGAGCATCTTCTATTCGTGGTACTGTGTACTGATCTGGTATTGTGCGTCGATTTAGAGTCCTATAGTCCACACACATTCGCACCTGCCCATTCTTTTTCCTCACAACCACTATGGGTGAGGCGTAGGGACTACGTGACTCTGAGATAATACCAGCATCCTTTAGCTTGGCTAGATGCTGCCTCACATCTTCAATGTCAGCTGGTGCAAGCCGACGAGACCGTTCTCTAAATGCTTTATCCTCAGTCAGCCTAATCTGGTGTTGTGCACTCTTAGCACATCCCACGTCAAATTCATGCTTTGAGAAAACGTCACTCCTATCCAACATCTTTCATGTCAGCCGGTCTTTCCATTCTTGAGAGACTGGTGAGTCACCAAAATCGAATGACTCTGTTGTCAACTGACCTTTAGAACAGCTCTCATTAGTGCGAAGGGCGCTGGAAACAACTTCCACTGGAAAGATATGGGCTATAGGCATGCCCCTCTTCAGTGTAACTGGGCGCACAGAAACATTCTGGACTGTGACAGTGATTCTTTTTGACTGTAGAGCACTGGCAGGTTGCATCTCAGGTCTAACAAGGAGTTCCTCTGGGAAATGAGACTCTACAGGATAATCTATTAGAATTACACTGCCAGAGGACTTTTTAGGATACTTAGGGATCCCTGTGACACTTACAATCTCACCAGGGGACAATGTGAGTGGCTTACTGCGAGAAAACCATACAGTACCCCGCTCCGTGTCTGCTGACTGATCAGACATCACCATCACTTTCTCATAAGCATTCTTCATAACTGGATGAACAACCAAGGTTTTAAGAAAATCATCCCCTCCCTTCTCTTTACACGCTTTCACCAGCATTTTCACCACTGAAATGTTTGTTCCCACTAATATAGACACTTCACCCTTCATGATGGGATCAGGACACACCAACACAAGTGCATCTATGGTCTCACTTACCCCCGTCACAGATCCTGGAAACTCAAGCCTTACAGACAAACAGCCATCATATGGGTAACTCTCAGAACTCAACCCCCAAATCTCCAAATTCTCAATAGGAGTTAATGGCAGGTGCTTCAAGTACTTATTATAAAAGGATCTGTACAAAAGAGTAATTTGTGACCCACTATCCAGCAACACTTTAGCATAGATGCCCTCTATCTGTATTGGTAGGATAGAAGTAGGCCCTATTAATCCTGATGGAAGCGTAGTTTTACTCTGGGATAGTGTTGCACACTTTCTGGAACGTGTCTTTCCCGGGACTTCAGGCCGTTCCCCTACTGAGCCCCTGGATAGTTTCCCCTTGGCCGTGACATCTTAATGAGACGCTGATTTACTTTGCGCAGGTTCTCTTCGTTGCGACAGTTTCGTTGGAAATGACCCTCTTCACCGCATTTATAACAAAAGTACCCTGCGTCACCCCCTGACCTTGCTTGCATCACTTTGTTAGCCGAAGAAGGAGTTGCAGCTAAGCTGTGTATTTTTGGAGGCTCAGTTGGTGCTGTAGCAACAGCCGCTGATGACAACTGAGTAACTGCACTTTTTAGCCCCATAATTTCTTTCTTAAGCAGCTCAATTTCAGTGTCATTAGATGCGGATGTGGTAGAGGGCACTGTTGACAAGGCCACTGTAGCTTTGGCTGTGTTTCGGTTGTAAACCATATTCTCCTCTTCTCGTACCTCTTTCAAAAGCTCAGCAAAAGAAGGCGGATCTCGCAGCTTGTGGGTCATCCTAAGGCGAAGTGCGACCATGTCCGTAGGAAGTGCTCCTCGAATAATTTGTTGAATGCGAAGTCGATTCATGTCAGAATATTCAATGCCTTTCTTGCGAAGCACCACATGCAGCAATTTGTCTAGTTTCAATATGTATGCAGAGAGTTTTTCCCCCTCTTCTTGAAAAGTGCTTTTGAATCTCACCAGCAAATCCGATGCGCTTTCTGTAATTCCAAATGCCGTTTCTAGAGCGCTGAGGTAGTCACCTGATGTAGCTGAGGGATTTTCAACCTTGACAAACCTCACTATATCCGAAGCTGGACCCCTGAAACATTCCACTAGTTTCTGTTTTTTCAAAGAGTCAGAACATTGCCATTCTTCCAAGATATGAGAGGTCTGTTCAGCCCATACTTCATAATCATCTTCACCACTGGGTGTGGGAGTCAAACCTGAGAATGTACGCAGTTTCCTATAACTCTGAGTTTCAACTGGTGAGGCAATGTGACATTTTTGCACTAGTGAGTTGATAGCCTCAACTAGATCAGCGCTAAGTGTTGGTGATGGAGAAGCTATGTTCTGAATGTCTGCAAAAGACTTTCCCTCTTGTTGAAGAAAAGAAAGTAACTTAGTTTGGAAATCATCTCTATTGGGTGTTGGGGAAGAGGCTATTTCACTGACTACCTGTACAGGCCATGGCCCAATTTCTTCATCAGCTATTCCTAGTGCAGCTGGAACAGTAATTTCAGATAGCTGAACCGGTGCCTCAACTAACACAAGGTCTTGTTGCCCAGTGTGATCACGCCGTCTATCACGTACTTTGGTCTTTCCAATCCCTTGAACTGTGTCTAAGACTTTGTAAATATCTTTCTCAGAAATGTCTAATGGCACCTGACTTAGAACAAAAGCATACTCGTATGGAATTAATTTCTCGTTGCACCAAGTAAGAATTTTATCTGCTTCCATATTGCTTTCCTTGTAATTCTATTTCAGTGTTTAAGAATGAAGTTTAACAACAGTGTCATAAAGAAAAGGGAAAAAAAACTGTAGGTAGCCTAATGTCTGTTATGTTCAAACTTCAAAAATAATTTACAATGGAAATAAAACAGGTTATTCCAACCCGGACGATGCCCCCACAAATGTAGCCCTCCCACCAATGATATGGCTCATTTTACTGTGTCTAAGGAAAGACAGAAATACTATACTAGGTGGGATGCCCATTAAAATCTCCTTACCTTAAAATGTCTAAGCACAACAGGCTAAACGAACCTAGCCTATAAGATGAACATAATGACAAAAGAGGACTAGACTTAATATATCCTAAATGACCATCTGAATCTTTCCATCAACCAACTCAGACACAGTTTTGATATTTAAGATGAATAGAAAAATCAGTGACATTTATTAACACACCAGTTTTTAACGCTATTCAACCAGAATGAAACAGGCTCACACATAGCCTACATTAGTAACATTTAGACCGCGCAAAAGAAAATAACGTAACGTTAAACCTTCCTACTGGCAAGATTTCTAAAAGTTAGTGCACTTTGTTACCACGTTGGCGCGTGTTGGAGCTCATAGGAATCCATCCAGGGCGAAACAAAAAGGCAATAAGCATGTCATATTCCACTCACGACAACCCTTGTTGTTTCACGTCGGGTCCGCTGTCCTTTTCCACCCGATTCCTGGTCTTCTCCGCGTCGAAACGAATGCACAGCCTTCGGTCCGTCGTTCACTCCTCCCGTGAAGATTTGCAGAAGTCCAGCTATAGCCTACTAGCACAACGTGGCTGCCAATTTAGCCTGAAATGTCTGCTAACAAAGTCCCCGAACGTTCGCCAGCAGGCTTCTATGAAAGTCCGGTTTAAGACTAGACTTGCAGTTCGTTTGCAAATAGCTAGCAATAATCGCAATGTCTAAAATGTCCAAATCTACTGCAAACTTTTAAAGTTATTTTCTATTACAATCAACGTGCCTCCTACTTCAATTTGTCCGCCATCTTCTCATCACACTTTCTTTTTTTTCATCAACTCATTTCAAATGAAAAACAAATCAAAACCATTAAATTGATGTCAGCGCCACCTCTCTGACTGGCAGAACACCCACACACAAATTGAACATATTGATAGGCATTTCACAATAACTCTTTTCACAAAACAAAAAAACATGTTCTGTTAAACTACCATAATAGTAGTTATTCTCTCTTTTGAAAATGTAAACTTGTTTAATTTTGGGAGGGCACTACAAGCGGATAAGTCAAATGTCTGAATCACAAATAGTTTAAGCTAGGCGGAATTTCGAGAGTAAGTCCCATTTGCACATGCTTATCTCAACTCTGAATCTGGCCCTTTGTTACTGCTAAGGCAGGACAATCCAAGTGATATTGCATTGATATTACATATCAAGTACCTATTATGTCAGTAAATCCCACAGGTACATACTGCTCTAAAATAAGTGGGGCCTCTTATTTTATAATGTAACCTCTACAGCCATCAGATGTTAAGTATTAAATGTTGATAATGCAATAATGTTGATATGCATGATAAGTGACACATATCAATTAATAAAACACCAAACAGCATAACAAAACACCAAGAATATATACAAGCAGCACTTACTGTAATACATTAATGGACCTGGCAGGAATGAGAGATGTTAACCTGCACTTAACGGACTCATATGAAAAATGTTGCGTGAGAGGAATGGTGCACGCATATGTATTTTCTGTACTGATGGTGCTGAGACCCGATTCAGGTTGATTAAGTGACTGATGATCTTATCTCATGCATATGTATCACAGCCACGCAGTTCCAGAGGTGCATAAACAGAAAGTATTGCTACCCATATTTAATGTGACTGTCAGATTTGTATCTGTGACTTGGGAGAGTATGAATCATGCGTGAAACACGCTACTTTTTAGATGTTGAGAAAGAACGAATAATCAAAAAGCATTAATGGCATACAACACCTGCAGCCTGATGTTAAAGAGGACTGCTGGGGTAAATAATCAATAGCTCGTGAAAATTAAATTATATTTGTTTCAAATGAACACACTCAACTGTAGTTGATATCTTCCTTCAAGACAACTTGAATTCCCTTATCAATCCCTAATCTTCTGGCCCAATACACATTAGTTTGGAAGAAAGACAGCAGGCTCATATGAGTGCAGGATTTCCTGGAGGAAGGAAGGAGGAGATGAATCAATCATATTTGAGTAACAGCACGATCAGAGTAGAATTAACGATTCCTCTCACATCGACACTACAGCCTGGTCTGATTTAGAGCCGTTTGACTGTAGTGGCATGTATAAGGATGCACCTTTAATTGAAATGCATTTTTACCGGAATACCTACCCAAGCATATCCAGAATCACAGCACACGTGGATAAATAATTCCCATCAAACAGCTGAGTAGGTAAGATTAGGATATGTTCTATATCAATGGCATCAGAGGTGTAACGAAGAAATGAGACAGAAATTATTTTTTTTACATGCTAATGAACAAAATTGTATATTTGAGATAATATCCCTTAAGTATATGTGAAATTTCTATGAAATACAACAGAATGTCCACACAGAAATACCTTGAATGTGGGGAGTTGAACATTTGCTCATAGTAAATGTCAGAGTAAAGTGTCACAAAAAAAGTCACACACTGCAGTTGACACTCCTAAAGTAGGTCAAATGAGTGGATTTCCTCCGTTTTCAGTAACAGTAAAATATATAATTATTTAAAAAGCCATCAAACATTGGCATGGCAGTTATGACATATTGGGAGTTGTGACATATCAAGGGTGATGGAAAAAGTATACTTGTGACATTTTTATTTTTATGACAAGGCTTCCAAAATATTGATAACACTAGAACATTTATGGTGCAGTACCCCGAGGGCCATACAGGCATGAAATGTGTTTATTCTTGTCTGATGTTCCTTTATTTTGATTAACATTCTGCAAGTGCAGACAACGGCTTGTTCTCAAACAGGTCAATTGTAGGTCATTGTAGATGTATAAACACAGTGGAAAATTGCTAATAATTTCAAACAGTCCAACACCAAGGACACCTATATTAGTTTTATTTGAAGAATGATAATCCCCATAACTGACATATTTGTATGTTTTAATGTTTTTTTTAACATGGGTTATTTTTTAGCAGATTTGAAGGCAAAGTGAATCACTGGATTTAATGACACTACCTAACCAAAAAATTATTATTCAATAATAAGACATATTACACTCCTAAAAGTGATTGAATTAATCTTGGTGCCAGTTTTTGTAACCCTGCCCAGACACTATGGGCTCTATCTTGACGATCTTAGCGCATGGTCTAAGACGCGTGGTACAATTGCATTTAGGGCGTGTACAAGTCCACTTTTGCTAGTTAGACGCGTGGTTTCTGAGCGCTAACTAAAACGCAAGGTGCAAGCCTGTGTGTACTTTTCTGGCGGGTGTGGCGACTTTTGGCCGCTAGAGGGCACTCACATCAATTTTTCTTTTCCTCTAGAGACCTATTAGGCTTGATTGGTTTCAGGCGCATGCCATTATTTAAGCAGGGCGTTTGTGTGTAAACTGTGGTTACGCTCTAGCCGGTACTTCGGTATAGGAACTACTAGAAAACTACTTATCTTTTCTGTGGTCTTGTGAAAAGATACGTAGGAACTTCTTTATATTTGAGTTTATAGGATTATTTCCTTAGGATTTTCTTTATCCTTTTTCTTTCTCAAAATAGTTATTTCCTCGGTTTTCTCAGTCATCTTTGAGGCTGTAACCTTTGTTACCCTTTTCTCCTGTCCCTCCTTTATTTTAGCTCAGTTATTTTATACTCAGCTGAGCTGGAGGTTTTCTTTCACTTGCTGTCTATTTCTGCTTGTGTCTACGAGTTAGTATTCGTCCTCTTTTCTGGTTATGAAACCCTCCTACGGGGGTTATCTCCCGTAGGAGTATGTTTTCTGTTCTGTTCATGTTTCCTGTTTCCCCTTTGAACTTGTGGTTAGCCCACTTTGGTGGGTGGCTTTAAGATCCCTGTACTGTCACGGCCCTTCCCCCCCTATCACAGTACACAGAAGCCATAATGGAGGTATCAGCGACCGAGACGAGTTTTGAACAAGTCATTGCTACCCAGCACGCGGCTTTAACCACACATGAAAGGGGTATTCAAACTATCCAAGCTCAACAAGTGGCCACCCACGAACAGCAGCTGGCTATGCATAACAAACAGGAACAAATGTGCGATCAGTTACGCCACCAGGAAGACTGTCTGTGTGATCTAGCAGACAGTTTTCGCCAATTAGCTGGCATGGCAGCTCCCACGGTTCACCAAGCACCTTCTCCTGAGAATCTCCCTTCACCACCTATTCCAGTCACTGTTTTGGAGCCTAAACTCCAACTCCCCCTCCGTTACGACGGAGAATCAGGGAGAGTTTTTATCGCAATGTCTGATTTTTTTCAAAGCGCAACCCTCGCATTTCTCCTCTGAAGTCTCACGTGTGGTGCTTATTTTATCCCTGCTTACCGGTACAGCTGGGCTGATCGTCTTATATGGTCACAAGCACCGGTTATGAACAGTTCGGATAGCCTCATGAAGGAGATGGCGTTGGTATTTGACCACGACATTACTGGCCAGGAAGCAGCTATGAGGCTAACCCGCATTCGTCAGGGGAACAACACGGTAGCGGAATTCTCCATCATGTTCCAAGCATTGGCAGGTAAAACAGGCTGGGCCGAGGGTCCGCTCATAACAATATTCACCAATGCACTCTCTCCGATCTCATCAAAGATGCACTGACAGTGCTCGAACCGCCTGCCACGTTTCATGCCTTGGTTGCGACCGACATCCGCGTTGATAACCATGTCAGGGAACGAGAGAGAGAGAGGTGAGAGGAGAAACCATTCCACTCCGGGTACGCCTTTAGCTTCCCCCTCCGTCCGTGGCTCCCTGAGTAGGGACGAGCCAATGCAGGTCGATAGATTCACTATGCGACACGCAGGAACCTAAACAACGTGGAGAATGGCGTCGTTACTGCAGGCACAGGGGACACACTAAGGCTGAGTGCCCGAAGTTGGTGGAAAACGGAGGGTCTCGCTAGTGGAATGAAAGACACCAGCGAGACATAATAAAACAGTCTTTTGTACCCTGTTACCAGTCCAATTGTTGTGGAATAAACACTCAGTTAAAATTGACGCGTTTATAGATTCTGGAGCGGTTTTGTGGATGCCCAGTGGGCTAAGGAGCTGAAAATACCTGTTCATCTCCTCTCACAACCCTGTTACTTTGCGACTCTCGACGGTCGCCCGTTAGGCACTGGTATAGTAAAGAAACCACGGATCTTATCGGCATGTGTTTTTTTTACAGTGGTCATTCGGAACAAATCAAGTTCTTCCTGTTCGACTCACCAGCCTATCCCCTCATCTTAGGGCATTCCTGGTTAAACACAATCCACACGTCAATTGGGGCGAGAAAAAGGACACCATCATTCAATGGGGTCCCCAATATGCATCTCACTGTCTACTGACGTCATCACCCGCTCCTAACAGTCATGGGTTCGAATTTGAGCCTAGTTCGGTCAGCGACGATGAGGAAGTGGGTTTTCTGGCCGATCAGATTAGGTCTTCTCCATCCTCAGAGGACAGGGAGGAAAGTTTAGCCTGAGATTCGCTGGCTGACTGGAATCCTCTGTTGGACGATTTGCCTCTGATTCAGAAATCCGAGTTCTCTGATTCAGAAATCCTTTTTGAGTCCGCCTTATTCCCCCTCTAGTTTGGATAATACTAGAGTGATGGGCGCTCGATTTTCCCTTACACCATCTAACGTACCTACCGATTATGCTGACCTTGCGAAGGTGTTTAGTAAACACCTTGACACCTCACCGACCCTATGACTGTGCGATTAATTTGCATCCTGGCACAGTACCTCCTAGGGGTTCCCTGTACTCCTTGTCGCCTCCTGAAAGTGCCACTATGAAGGAATACATTGAAGAGGCTCTGGCTAATGGCTTTATTAGACCCTCTACCTCGCCGGCTGGTGCTGGTTTCTTTTTTGTAGAGAAAAAAAACTGGGGGTTGAGACCATGCATTGATTATAGAGGGTTAAATAACATCACAGTAAAGAACCGTTACCTGCTGCCACTCATGAATTCTGCATTTGAATATCTCCAGGGGCCGTCCGTTTTCTCAAAACTTGACCTCCATAACGCTTATAGTTTAGTGCGTATGCGCGAGGGAGACGAGGGGAAGACAGCCTTTAATACTCATAGCGGAAACTATTGAGTACCTGGTTATGCTGGTCAGGCTGGCTCGCACCCCCTCTGTCTTTCAGGCATTAGTGAATGACGTGCGCAGAGAGATGTTGGATAAATGTGTTTTTGTCTATTTGGATGACATTTCGATTTTTTCCGCTTGTCGCTCTGAGCACATTGGCCATGTCAGGCATGTTTTAAATTACCCTGAGAAGCTTTCACCGCTCATGAGTCGCGTTTTATATGCAATTTTAGCTCAGTGGTCCTATTACGGCTCTGACAATGAAAACGGCACCTTCGCGGTTTCAGTGGAATCCTAGAGCTGAGGCAGCTTTCACAGAGTTAAAAAAAAGGTTTAGCTCCGAGCCTATTCTCATTACTCCCAAACCTTCACTCCCATTTGTGGTGGAGGTTGATGCCTCTGAGCTGGGAATGGGGGCTATATTGTCTCAGCCTTTACTCCAAGACCAGAAACGGCATCCATGTGCCTATTTCTCTCAGGTCCTGATGCCGGCCGAGAGAAATTATGACGTAGGGGACCGGGAGCTTTTGGCGGTGAAATTGGCGCTAGAAGAATGGCGACATTGGCTTGAGGGAGCTGAGCATCCCTTTACGGTTTGGATGGACTATAAAAACCTAGAATATATTCAGGACACTAAACGACGTAATTCACAGCAAGCCCGCTGGTCGCTGTTCTCGCGTTTAAATTTTTTGTTAACAGGTTGGTCAGGCTCAAAAAATATTAAGCCGGATGCGCTTTCCCGGATCTTTGACCGGTCCGAAGATGACCATCCTCCTGAGCCAATTGTTCCTGCTGCTCGGATTTTGGCTCCAGTTACGTGGAACATTGAGTCCCTTGTGCAAGGGGCCCAGCGACTGGAGCCGGATCCGGGTGAAGGACCTTCTAATTGCCTGTTTGTGCCCTCCAGATTATGGGCCCAGGTATTGCAATGGGGCCATTCCTCCCATCTTGCGGGTCATCCAGGCGTCCACCGCACTAAGGATTTCATGGCTAGGCGATTTTGGTGGCCTGGGATGGAAAAGGATGTGTGAGAGTTTGTTTCGGTCTGTCTGGCCTGTGCCCGTAATAAAGGGTCACAGCTCGCCATCCGGGCTCTTACGTTCTTTCCCCATCCCGAATCGACCATGGAGCCACATGACTTGACTTTGTGACCGGTCTGCCACCATCCGATGGTCACATGGTTATCCTGGTGATAGTGGACAGGTTTTCGAAGGCGGCCCATTTCATTCCGCTTCCTAAGCTGCCTTCTGCCCCGGAGACTGCCCGTTCGCGTCGAGACACTAATTAATATGTAGCCAGCAACATTAGATCAAAGTAAAAATCTCGTAGTATACGCAAACATAACCCTTTACGGTAACACTATTTGACAGTGGTCATCATGACATGGAAGTGACAGTGTATTATACCTGTCATGAACTGTAATGTCCATTCATAACTAGGACATAGCAATGTTATGAAACAATCTGCAATTTGTTATGACACAACCTGCATAGAAAACTCACTGATTGAACATGACACTTAAAAATGAAACTTTCTCCAGTCCAGCACTGAATGTTTTTGTGTTTTGTGTTTATGTCATGTGCTTTTGCATGAAGTATCACTATTTGGCAAGCTGGCACATAGTGACATTGGTTTCAACGAATAATGGACATAGTAATTTTCAAATGTCATGGTGAATCAGTGTTATGACACCCATGTCATAGTGATCCTTCTATGCTATGCATAAATCTTGAAGCGCAATACGGCTCTGAAGAAACGGTTAACGCTATACAAACTAGAGCTCTGCATTATCTGAAGGATAATGAGCTTATTGCATGTCACAAAGTGCTCCGCTTTTCAGCGGCATTTCAAATATATTTGCTTATTAGCATATTAGACTAAGCCATTCAAATGGCTCATACTGCACACAAAATCTTTTCATGATCATGTTATGCCTAATAAATTTCTAAGTGCCAATTCTGTTTTCTGAGTCTTATATTTGTACTAGACTAGTCAGTTAGTCGTTTACAAAACTTTAGTTTAAACGTCAGTGAAATTAGTCGAAAAGCACATCCCTAATTCATATACAAGCAAATAAATAAACCTACCCCGTCTTAAATTGCCAAATTTGTCCCTAGGATATGAGCCACAAAAACAATCTGGCATTTTGTTATCCGTTGTAGATCTAGCCTCCAGGTAGGATGCTAAGTTCTATGTATGATAATAACCTACTGAAGCACACGTAATTTAGGTCAAATATATTGCATTGGGAAATCATTCTCTTGGGGAAATAATTTTTTAATTCATATAAGGCATATCTATGCATCATGATTGTTCCCATCTTTCAATGTATCCTACGCTGGAGAAGACAAGGAGCCGAGCTTGAAGCCGCTTCACTCGTCTCCTCTAATATTTGGACAGTGGGGAGAGTGAGGACACAAAGGTTGGTTTCTGGGGCATGGACTAGACAATTGGTATTGGAGGAAAGGAGGATACATTTTTTTGTGTATTGGGACGCACCTTGGGCACATGCATGTATTCTCTAAAAAGTTCACTTTGTAGGTCCTGAAAACTGCACTAATTATTAAACACACCAAAGATGTGTTTATGTCAAAAATATCCAGCACCAGCAGCGAGCCATCACAATCCTAGCCTATTCCTTGAAGTTTCCTGTCTGGAACTGGCCAGCGAAAAAGGAGAGCTTTGTTGGGGAAGGCAACGAGAAAAACAATAGCACAAATATTCAAAGGGAGTCATCGAAGCAGTGCACAATGAACACAGTCCAATCCACGTTCTACTACTTTTGCTGAGTAACCCAGATGCTCCGTGCAAGTTTGGAATTTTTACAAACATTTTTAATTAGAATTTTTGGGAGCCTGGTTTTTTTAAGATTTGAATTTTAGGAAGTTTCATTTTTGAGATGTGAATTTTGAGAACATTTACAATATTTGAATTTAAACCCAACAAATTCAAAACTATACAATACTAAGTGAATTAATTCAAAAGTATTGAAATTACAGTTTAAAAATTCAGATCTGTTAAATTCAATGTGTTACTAAATTCAAATCTGTTTGAACCTAATTTTCTTCCATAGGTCGCTATGGACTTTTCTCAAACCTCTTGTTAAAGGGTAACTCCACGGGCTGTTTCAGAGTGACCATGCCTCTGTTTGCTGTTCAAAAAATGGCAAAATTTGTGGTGGGAAAGATACTCATGAAAGGGTTGGGCTTGAGTTAGCAAGCCAAGCCCCGTTTTCACATGTATGCTCATTCACAGTCATAACGTGTTTTGTTCGAGCCGCTCGCTCTGGCTGCTGAGCCTGGAGCAGTGTCCATGGCAAAAGCGGAGAACTGGAGCATGTAGGCCTAGTTACAAACTTAGCTCTCATCTTAATTTGGATAATTTTCTAGTAACAGTTAATATTATTAAAGACTGCTAAGTTAGCCATTAATTAATATACAATTAAACTGTTATGTTCTGAGTTTCTGTCTGTCTGTTTTGTATTTTTTATTGTTTTATTATTCTGATTATGTATTTATGTTTCTGATTATTTGTGGTTTTACTGTTCTGTGTTTTGTATTACTGTCACTCCATGTCTTCATCACACTTTTCGGGAGTCTGTGGGGATTTCGGTTTTCTCTGTATTTCCTCTCTTTCCATCCTTCATTACTAATTACATTTAATTGTAAATAATACTAACTACCACTAACATCTTAGAATTAGGGTCTACTAATTTACTAATGATTAACTTGTATATAATACTAATCAACTAACGCCATAGAATCAGGGTTTTCTACAAATCAAACTTACTAACGTCATCTTTCCTCATTGCAGCTGTCTCTTGTTCTGCCTGTCCTATCACTAATTATCTTTCTTTGGTTCCTCTATTACTACAGCTGACTCTCGTTTCCGCTTTCCATTCTCTAATTGTATGCACTTGCCTAACTACCCAGTTCATGTTCAAGTCTGTTATGTGTGAATCCGGTCTGCGTATTACGTGTTCCCTTGTTATTTTATTATCTGCTCTCCTCATTGATTTATTACATGCACCTGTCTGTCAATTGCCCTTCCCGGTTCCTCACACCTGATCCTCATTGTTTCTTGTCTCCCTCAATGTATTTATACCTTGCAGTCCTTTGTTGCGAGCTCATCACCATTTGTTATTCCTGCTTTTGCGATTTATCATCTGAGTTTTTTTTGTATTACCCCTCGTGCTTTTTCCTGTTGGGTTTTTTTTGTTTTCTCTTGTTTCCCGTTGTGCCTCCCTAGTTTCGACTCCTGCCTGTGTTCTCGCGACTCTGATTTTTGTACTGTTGCCCCTGTCATTAAACTTTTGTACTACCTGCCTGCGACTGGGTCCCTATTCCCACCCAGCCTTACAGAAACTCGTAGTAACTTTGCTAAATTGAGTCATATAGCCACATTAAAACACCAAGAAACATCTCATTTCGGTCAAAACTGCATATACATGAACATTGACCAGTCATTACCGTTTAACTGTTGGCTAAGTTGATTAACGTAGCTATCTTGTGGGCTACTGTGTCATTTTTAGATCAGTCCTGCTACTTGTTTTTTCCCATGGCCTCACAAAGTGGGAGAATAGCCAAGAGGTAGAAAGAAAATGTGATTGCTGTGATTAAGTTAATTGTAGGTTTAGGTTTATTTATTTAAGAAAGAGACAATGCACATTAATAAATGTAAATGTGCCAGATTTAGCCATTGGGGCTAATTTTCATTTGTAGTCCCTGGGTAGAGTGCGGATCGGGCCGCATATTTCTGTCCGAACCCGACCGAGTCCGAGATAGTAGTAACCGAGCCCGATCCGAACCCGACTGGAATTCTGCTTTTTATGTCCGAACCCGACCCGAGCCCGACGCAGTTAATGTAAGGCACTGAAATTGTGTTTCCCTGTCACGCAGTTGTTGTTACCATGGTTAACAGCTTCCCTGTTTAGTGGACACTGGGCACCTAAATGACCGTCAAAAGGCATTGTTTTATTGGTAGATAACAGACACACACACAATATTCGGAATCATTTTTATTTATTTCACACTATATTTTCACCAAAAACAACTTGAAGCACCATGTGAAGTAAGCTAACCCATCCTAATTAGTAGTTCAAAAGTAAAATGTTCGCTAGTTGTTCGGCCGCCGTGACCGAGCCCGACCCGAGCCCGAACATCATTTTAAAAGTTTAGTCCGAGCCCGGCCCGTCCCGTCGGGTTCGGGTCGGGTATCCACCCTCTATCCCTGGGCAGGTTGATGGAAAAACATTTGGTGGGGGGAGGGAAAAACGTAGACTAGATTTCCCTGAGCCTTATACGCCAATTTGCCTTCGAAAAATTGGAAAAACCGCCTGTCGCTCACACAAATGCTCCTCACCACAACTTGCTGGATTTGGAACACACAAAAAAAAAAAAAAGTATTTATAGTGTAAGGTGGAAGGGCATAGCCAGATGCACCAGTTGGTGTGACATCATATGTACTGCATGTCACATATACTGTGCAACAGCCAATAGTAAATTTCAACTGCAATAGCCTACGTTTCACCACAAAAACGCTAGTTAGCCAAAATACACTACTCTTCCTATAAAATGCTAAACATTGCCATTAAATGTCACGATTTGCAACAGGATCAATCTCTAGCACATGGATATGTTCAAATATATCAGTCATCAGCAAAAAAAAAAAAGTGGTTTTAGGGTTTACTTACCCTTTAAACAGTCATCCCAGTAAGGAACATTACTTGTCTCAATTAATCATCAAATTACCACACACATACCTTCTAAGCATGCAGATAGACTTTGAAGTAATTATGTGCTGACACTTTATCACTTACTGTTCTAGTCAACAGTGCAGACAGACAAGTGACTAAATTAAAATAGAGGAAAATATTTTGGGGATTCCCCCCTTGAAGCAAGGGAAGGGAATGACAGGAAGAAAGCATAAAATTTGGATCCGAATGCAGCCCAGGGCTGTGTCCGAATATTACCCTTGTTCCCTGTCCACTGTCCCCTGCCCACTCAAATTGCAAGCAGTGTGTGAAAGAAATCCTGCAAAACTCTTTCCAAACTAGTGAGGAAGTAGTTTGTAACATTTATTTTTATTTTTATATTTTTATTGAGAATATCAATGTTAAAATATGGCGATTGTTACAAAGTGTAGATTATGAATGAAGATAGAATTAACAAAAATAAAAAATGAGTAGTTTGTAATATGAACCTATCTTGGACCATAGATATGCATATACGCTCTGTCTTTTACATTTTTACTTACTGAAATTGTCGGATGAGTGCACCATTCTGCAGCTGAGTGCTCCTGAATTCCCACAACAAAACCCCGGAAATAAGGGTTCATCCTGGGGGAGTCAGGTTCGAAGGACCAGATGCGTCAGAGGGGAATCTTAAAGTCTCCATGTTGTGAAAACCACAGGAACCGAAAGGCTTCCATGACAGGAGAAGGTATAAAAGAAGAAACAAAATGGCTCCTACTCTCAATACTAGAGAGCAATAGCGAGGAGAACGGAAAAGAGGAGAAATGATGATAGCGACCCGAAAATAGTCGGGCGAACACTCGTAGACTCGAGTAAATGAGAGAAAAGAACAAAGGATAAATACCTCTCACTCTCAAAAAGAGATAACGCAAAATAAAGAGGGGTACAAAGAAACGGTAAAGAAAGCACCGACTCCGAGAGACTAGCGAAGGCAAACCAGAACGAGGAACAGAAATGCAAAAGAGAAAGAAAGATTCTCAAACAAAACTCTCATGCACAACTAGGCAAGTCCCACATTACTCCAAAGTAAAACGATGGAGCTGTGTCTGAATCAGAGCCCTATCTACTGCACCCTGTCTCCTGCGTACAGTGCGCTGGCAGAAGTGTGCTGTTTAATGTGCACTGTTTAGCAGTCTGCGAAAAATATCCGCCATACTATTTTCCAACTGTACTGTGGAAGTGTCGTAATCAGGGTCGTCCCACCAGTGTTGCCATGTCTGTGGTTTTACAGCTAAATTGGGATACTTTCAAAGTGCAGTCATGGATAAACATGAAAAGTTGCTGATGATTTCTATTTAAAATACGTTGGTTTCGGTTAAAAATAGCCTATAATTTGGGCTAGTTTTGAGTCGCCATTTGGCTGGAAAGTCTTACAAGATCTGGCAACCTGTGCCCCACTCTTGCGCTGCCATGGCACATGTTGTTTTTGTTGTATTTGAAGGAAAACGTTAGCGAAGCTGCGCCAATTTTTTTTAAACGAAGCTCACGTCATATTTATGTGACCAAAATGTTCGTGTACTTGAAAAGTGAGCTCCCGAATGTACTAGGTGAAACCCCGGAAGTAAGTTTGAAGTATACTGCAAATTGAAAAAAATGTTTTAGGATATTTTTTATTTTATTTGCATACTGCATGTCACATACTAAACAGTACACAGTAAACAGTACACAGCACACAGAACGCAGTAGATAGGGCTCTGATTTTGACACAGCTCCTACACCAGGGGTGGGGAACCATATCCGAAAAAGTCCGGTGTGGGTTTTTGTTTTAATCCTGCACTAAGACAGCTAATTCTACTCATAAAGAACCATAATTAGTAAATTAGTTGAATCAAGTGTCTGAGTGCTGGGCTATAAACAAAAACCTGCACCCACACCAGCCCTTTTCAGATAAGGCTCCCCATCCCTGCTCTATACCATGGGTATTCAATTCAAGACATTGAATATAAATCCAGCCCTGGTTTTCGTTCTACCAGGTAATTAACTGAACAATTAGTGCTACTGATTGGCCAGACTGTCTTCACAACTGACTCCCAGGTAAAGGCAGGGTGGAAAACCAGCAGTTCTTGGACCTTGGCTGTGTTCGAATCAGAGCCCTATTTACTGCATCCTGTGTACGTACTGTATACTGCTTAATGCATACTGGTTAGTGACATGCAGCGTGCAAAAAATATCCTCCATACTATTATCAGAGAAAACTCGGAAATGGGTATATCATCCGGGAATTTTAAGTAAACTACATTTCGAAAACATTTCACCTACTTTCCAGCATTCTCATCCAGTGTAGTCAACTAGCATACTCAATAGTATAGAATGGTGTTGATTTAGACACAGCCCTTGATTTGAAAACCAGGCCCTATACTGACTGAAAACATTTTTCAAATTAATCTTTGATCTGTAATTGGTGTTATTAAGATTTGAGTGCCTACAGCAGGGCTGCCCAACCCTCTTCCTGGAGATCTACCGTCCTGGTAGGTTTTCACTCCAACCCTAACAAAGCACCATATTCAACAGCTAGAGAGCTTGTTTGTTGAGCTGCTCATTAGTAGAATCAGGTGTGCCAAATTAGGGTTGATATGAAAACCTACAGGACGGTTGATGTCCAGGAACAGGGTTGCGCAGCCCTGGCCTGCAGTGACACCTTCATGATGAGGCTTGAAACACCAGCCACTTGTCTCTCAGGTCATGTTGTGAATTTCTATTGGCCCCAACCATGATCCCTGGATGAAAATGCAGATGCAAACTAGAGGTTTGTCCAAATTAGTTTGGATTCTTGCATCACCACAGCTGTACAAGCTAATTAGAGAGGCACTACCAATTAGAGTACATTACTTTTAGTATTTTCTGCCTGAGTTAAGTACCTGTTAATAGCCTAACTGAAAATAGAGGCTATGAATGGTTGGTCCTCTCTAATTTTTATGTGTAGAAAAAAACTAATTTGATTTATTGCAGCTTGTACTCAAATTTACTCAAATGTGAGGGGTTAGTAAAGTCAGTGTTTCTTTGCTCTTGTCTTACTGTTTATGGACAATGCCTCAAGAGTTTAACTGAAGCTGAGTGAGTGTTCCAACGATGTTGCAATTCTTGCATCACTCTGCCTGAACATAGCACAGATGTTGTTTGTATTATTTAGAAATAGTACTAAGACATTTTTTTTTAAATGGGGAGCCCTAAGCCCCATTTGAAAAGCATATCAACTGCATCATCTGATTCATAAAGTTATATTATTCAAGCATTTATAAAATATTATGTGCAAAAAAATATGAATCCCCTCCACAAGTAAGTTTATAATTTTTTCCAATATTGGTTAAAATTATTCTTTTCTAATCCCCTGGATTTGCTGATTGCAAATTGAAATGTATTAATTGAAAGTTTTTATATTTATTCACACAGAAGCATATTTTCCCAACAAATCAAACTGTGCTGTCTGTAGTACAACCTAAGGCAGGGGTGGCCAATTCCAGGCCTCGCGGGCCGGTGTGTATGCAGGTTTTTGCTGCCGCCAGTTAACAATTATTTAATTAGCCCAATCGTTTACACAATCTGATATTTTAATCTACATATCCGCGATATGAAAAGCAGCTGATGAATGTTCTTGTGCCGGTATGCGTCAATGCGTGTATTGTAGCATTTTATCGTTCTGTAATTTACAAGTGAATCGGTGATTGTGTGTATGACTAATTAGCTGATTGAACCGTGGTAACTGGTGGCAGTAAAAACCTGCATACACACCGGCCCGCGAGGCCTGGAATTGGCCACCCCTGACCTAAGGGATAGTGTGGAAATGTGGAGAATGCATTTTGTGATGGGATTCCACATGACATGGCTAAAAATAGCACACTTCTCTTCTTCTGAACTTTAAGTAAACAAAATTTGTTGTGTTTGTACATGTTAATTTTACTTTTAATTTGACACTTTAGGTCAATGTTGAGGATGTGTGCATCGTGCATAATTTCTAAATGACAGTTAATGTTGTATTGTGGTTTCATCAATCGATTAAGTAGTACAACCTTAAAGGCTACACTGTAAAAAATTAAACCTCCATTTACTCAATAAAAATGAGGCAACTTTGTTGCATGTACCTTTCTGATCAAAAATCACTTTGTTATTGCGTAATCTTAAAATCATATATGGATTGAATCTACTCAATAAAAATGAGCTTGGTTGAATAGAGACATAAATAATTTTTATTCAGTGATAAAATTAAGCTAATTTACTCAATATATAAAGAGTCTAAGAATGTTCATTATATATCAATTAGATCTAACTACATATTGATTAAATAAAAAACATTTTTTTGAAGTATCTAAGAATGTCTATTATGTATATTAATTAAATCGTATTAATTTATTTGGTCTAACTGACCTACTTTTCTACACTGAATAGATGACTAAAATCAATAGATATCACACAAAATATTGGTCAATCGTAATCTTTTATTTTGGATATAATTGTATTTTGAATATAACAGGTTCCAGCTAACCAAATTTAATGCCACGTGGAATTAAATTTAAGACCAATTTCGCAACAAAAACACAAATTTTGTGAAAGCAATACATTTTCAAAAATTTGGTTGCATCAGATCAGAACATATTTTGAGGTGCAGGGAATCCTGGTAGCCCCGTATATTTAATACAACTGAAAATATGCAACTTTATACATTGTATTTATCATTTTTTAAAGTGACATTAATCTAAATTATGACTGAAAGACACACACCATTTTATTGGGCCATAAAAAAAAATTTTAAGAAATGCATTCGACCCCAGAATTACTTTTTACAGTGTATAGATATAACATTTTCAAAAACATTATTTAATATAATACATCCACAGAGCTTGATGAAAGATGCAGAATCAAATTATTGCTTTTCCCTAAAAATAAATATTGATTATGAATTTATCATTACAAAAATTATTTTATGGGCCTTAAAAGAGTGCAGTGTTTATCGCTGTCTAAGACATCCGAGTTTGGTTCCCGGCTCTAACAAACTCCTGAGCCAGTAGTATTACGACGTTGATACCACACCCATCTCTGTATCAGGAGTCTCAACAAACTATCAGATAGGTGATCAGATCGATCATTATCTTCCTTGTTGAGCTGGGGTTCCGACCTTGATTTATTACAGCATGACCGGCATGTCATTTTGTTTATCTCTCATCTCACACTGAGACATTAGCGATAGCTATCTTGCTACCCAGATAATGGGTGCCCAGCATATATGCTGTCGGGCTGCTAGCTGTTTGCACATTGGTTTACAAGAGGTCATCTAGCATTGGTCTGGTAGGGACCCGTTAGCGAACGGCAAAATCAGCTGGTGAGCTGTTTTACTGCTCGGTTTACCAGTGGAAATCTATAGGACTCATAGGTCTGCTGGTTCGAAAGAGACCCGTCAGCAAATCCAACTGTTAGTAGCTACACCGGTCCCCCGATGCAGTTTTGCAGGCATGAAAATGGCCGGATTGTAACACCTGCAAGGCCCATTAGTGTGCTGGGTTTCACCAGATGCAATCCATCAGTTTATTTACTAACATTGCCCCGCTGACGCAACGCTGGATGAAAAATGACCAGCATAGTCCGACTTTAATTGACTAGGTAGTGGTCCGTTATCTGTATACTATCTGGGTAGCGTTAGCTGAGTTATGTAGCTTATTAATGAATAATTCTTGGTTATAGCTTTGTTGCATGCCGTATAACCTCCTTGGTGAAGACACGTCTTGCACTCTGTGTCTAATCCATTACTACAATATCCAAAGAAATACTTATCCATTATGAATAAATATGTCCATATGTGGGCTATAAACTATGTTGCCTAAGATAGATGGATAGCTTTAATAAATAAGGTTATAATTAATTACTTGTCCAACCCAACCACAAAAGATTCGACATTCAACATGATTGAGCATAATTCTCTCTGACTCTTCACACTCAGATGTAGTAATGTTATGTACATAAAATACAGAGGCAACAAGTCAGTCTGGCAACCAGTTGAGGGTTGTGTGCTTCTAGTTCTGGCTGTGTTGTTATGAAATGCAATCTCCATATGAGACACTAGAGGGGGTGAAATGCTGTATCTATAGCCTTTAATTGCCCATAAATGCATCGTCTAATCAAAATGATTTGATGAGCAGACACTTAATAACCTAACCTTAATTCTAGGTATAACTGATGCTGTTGATTGCAAGGCACGTCTGCCATTTTCATTACAGGGTGTGATACATAATTCACTGCTGCTGAAAGAAACAGAAACTCCATTATTTTGATAGATTAAAAAAATACACAAGGTGCCATAATTCAACGTTTCACAGGCAGATCGGTCTGTGCAGAATTCACATCTGCCTGCTTTTGCATGCCCCATTAACTTATTAAACATCAAATCAGTAATGTTGACAATTTTGTGTAATGTTTTAAATTTTCTTACCATCTCTCAAATGTACAATTATATCACTAGATTATGGGAATTTAATAACCGTTGAGCAACTGTTATCCTGATTCTCACTTTGAAGTGGTTCCTTCTCTTGGCTGTATTATCCAGACACATCTGACATGGAAAACAGTTGTACAATTTCTGACAATTGTAGCTGAAAGTGCTATTATGATGGCAATTTCATCTGGTCCTAAATGGAGTAGTTAAGAAGAAAGGGCAAAGCATTATATTCCAGACAAACAGTCAGTAAGAGGTGAAAATGTGAAGAAATTCAGATAAGAGCATCGCGGCACTTTAACTTGACCTATGACTGTGCTACAGTGCTTGCCAACACACACGCTGCTTTTCAGAATGGTATTGTACTGTATGTGGCTTCATTTCAGACAAAATATGCTCACCACTCCGCAGGTAAAATTTTTTCTAAGTACGCAGCACATAAAATTGAAGGTAAACTGATCAGTCCAATCTGACTCCCTATATGGATTCTTAAATGGGCAGATGACACATTGTACCAAAGACATACAGTTGTGTTAAAAAAAATAGCAGTACAACATCAGTAACCTGATGAACCACTGTTATTAGTTAGTAGTAGTGATATTTCTGCATGGCAAATAATTTACTTGTAGATGTAGTAGTGTAATAGAAAAACAACAGACCCAACATGCACGCTGCTCTGAGTAATTGACTCATTCATTGAAAGAGGCGTGTTCAAAATAATAGCAGTGTGGAGTTTAATTAGAGAATTCATTCATTCTGTGAAAAAACAGGTGTCATTAATAGTCCTTTAATAAGAAAGAAGGGAAGCAAATGTTTCACACATTGTTATAAAATATATTTCCTTCTGAATTGCTAAGTAAAATGGGCCGTTCCAAACATTGTTCGGAGGAACAACGTAATTTGATTAAAAAGTTGATTGGAGAGGGGAAAACGTATAAAGAAGTGCAGCAAATTATAGGATGCTCAGCTAAAAAGATCTCAAATGCTTTAAAATGGCAACAAAAACCCGGAACCCGCGGAAGAAAACGAGCAACTACTGTTAAAACGGATTGAAGAATAGTCAGAATGGCAAAGATTCAGCCAATCATCAACTTCAGAAAGATCAAAGATGATATAAAATTATCTGTAAGTGCTGTTACAGTCAGAAGACATTTGATAGGCAAGAAGCCCCCGTAAAGCACCATTGTTGAAAAAAACGGCATGTACGGAATCTGATCAAATTTGCCAAGGAACACATCGATTGGCCCAAAGAGAAATAGCGTAACATTCTTTGGACTGATGAGAGTAAAATAGTTATTTTCGGGTCTAGTGGTCGTCGACAGTACGTCAGACGACCACCGGGTACTGAATTCAAGCCACTGTACACTGTGAAGACAGTGAAGCATGGTGGTGCAAAAATCATGGTATGGGGCCTATTTATCGTATACCAGGGATCATGGATCAGTTTGAATACATCAAAATACTTGAAGAGATTATGTTGCCATATGCCGAAGAGGTAGTAGATGTGGATGGATCCCTTTAAGGGTTGTTTCTCCTGACTTTTCCCCCCATAGAGTTCTATAGGAAAATGAGTCAGGAGAAATAACCCTTGCAGTGATCCATCCACATCTACTCCATATCTGGCAACAGAGTGATGGTTTGTGGCTCGTTCGATAGCTCAGACCCTTGATGACTTACAGCCATTTAGCCAGCCATGTGTTCCATACTGTACCAGTGTATTTACAGCTGAATCTAGTCTCACCCCCCAATTCCCATAGAGATCCATTCAAATGCAGAGAGCTTATAGTATCGCTTGTAACAGTACCTGGAAATAAGATATCGAGAGTCTTTTGATGTTGATGGGTCACAGACTTCAGGAAGTAACAGCATGCAAAGGATATGCGACCAGATATTAAATATGATACTTTAAAAATATGTTAAAGCAAAGGGTATGAATACTTATGTAAATTAAAGATTTCAGTTTTCGATTTTTAATACATTTGCAAAAATTTCTAAAAACATGTTTTCACTTTGTGATTATGGGCTATTTTGTGTATAATTTTGAGACAAAAAATGAACTCAATCGATTGTAGAATATGTCTGTAATGTAATAAAACGTGTAGAACGTGAAAGGGGTGTTCAGACTTTCCGGCTTGACTGTATGTTATTGTTATTAATCTATGACAGCTATCTATTTACGATAGCTGCTAGCTGCCAGCTCAGTTGACCTGAAATGCTAGATAGACTTTTTACCAGTACCATATATTAACCGCTTAACTTGCACCGGCCCAGGTTTAGTTTATTTGTTGCATTTTTTTTTAAGGGTGAAAATTTTAAATAATCCCACAATACTGTTTGAAAGTGTTAAAACTCACAATTCTATGTGAGCTATATAAACTATTTTATATTCCCACTGTTAGCGACAACGGTGACACAAAAGAGGCCAAATCCAAATGACTCCATATGTTCTACGTATTCCACGGAAATCCACAGACGACACGAATAACAGTAGTCGTATTCTTATCCTGGCAATTTTTTTTTTTTTTTTAGGCGAAACGTATACGTCAGCTATGTTTGATCTTCTGTTACTTTGTTTCAGCAATACTAGGAAAACAAACTCCCAAGGATTACCTTACAGAAGAGACCAGGATTATGCCTGTAGTCAAAGGGGTTCAAGAACAGTAATCATTTTATTCTCAAAAAAGGTGCTAAAGAAGGGGCTACGCTTCTACTAGCCATACCCACTTGTACAAGTTCATAGATAACTAGCAAGCTAGTTAGTTAAACAACAAGAAAACACTACATGTCTGTTTGGTTAACAATCTTGCCATTTTGAGTCCAGACAGTGTAGCACAAGGCTCCAGGAGACAGCCAGAGACTACAGTTTATTTGCTTGATGGAATGTTGAGAAGAAACGGAAAAAAATTAGTCAATGGACGCAGTGTCAATTTTCTTTCATAATCTTTCAGCTAAACATTTAGTATGTACACATCAAATTATCACTTTTATACTAAGTGATGGATGATGGGATCTGCACAATTTGAGCTGTTAACATATACAGATAACATATTCCTTAAAGTTACATTTAACATAGGATATGTTTTCTTATGTAACTATGTTGGGGAGATACATATATAGATCAACAATTGGATCCATTGGCCACCTGAGACAAAGCAAAGCTTTATTATTATAACCTACTACTTTACGGCTTGACAGTTAGTGACTGGATAATTGTTCAGCTTGATGCATGGAAAGTAAAATTCACAGTTCAATGAAGAGCTTTGTGTTTCTCACAACTAATAGAGGCATCTTGTTCTGGCAACTAATGAGCCAAAAATTCCCTTTGGATTTAAGTTGAGAGATTAATACAAAGACTCAATTTGTTTGATGAGCAACTCAAAAACTGGATAGCTGTGCATATCAGATTGGTGGGGGGGATAAAAAAGAAAAACTGAACTGGTGCAGAACTAATTAAAAATCCCTATGGATCTGCAATTATTGACCATTAGGGGGTTGTTCAAGAGACAAATCATTCTGGGAAAAAAAGTTGTTTGCTGATTCATTTTCAAAAGAAGTTAGACGATTAGAAGTTGTGGACAGATGGTCTTTGTAGTATCCATTCCAGACGTTCAATCTCATAGAGCATCTGGAAAATTTTGTTAACTTGTCTGGCATAGGCTTCCTGTAATCTGATTGATAGTAGAAGATTTATTACAATAAATTCAGTTGGCTGGGGTGGTTAATCTTTTCTCTCTCACACACTCTCACACACTCACACTCACACACACACACACACACACACACACACACAAGACTGTTACCCCCCCCCTCCCTTTGTTTCTACATCTTTCTGTCCTTCTGTATTGATCTTCCCACTAAGCTCAACACACAAAAATGGATTGTACTGGGTTACTTCCACTAATAACTTCTGCATACTTATATTCAGCATCACACATCACAAATGTAGTGATTTGCTTGTTGATCAAACTGGCTAAAATTTAATATGAATTAAAAATGTGTTATAAAATGAATCTGAAAGTTTGTTTGTACACTACTGTTATATGTTCACTTACAAATTCTGTGGTTATGAGGGTGATATGTAGTTTGCAATAGTGGACCAGCAGTGCTGGATAATAAATTACCTTAGCTAGCTAAGCAACTTTTATATTTTACCAGTCTATTCACCTCTCTTTACCAGCAGTATGGAAGGCAAAGTGATGGTTGGTGGTGTTCTATAACTAGTATAATTATAGATAATGGCAACAGCACGTACATTTTGCTGTCTCAATAAATGCTTTTTAGGATCACAGAAACTCTGGATACATTGGTCCAAGTGAACAACAATTTCAGTGCTTAAACCAATGGACATCACCCCAATATACAGTATGTTGTTTCACCACATTATGTGTCTCAATACAAAATGACTTAATAGAGGCCTGTCACCTACGTCACCTAACTCAGTAATCCTGCTTCGTAGTATACCACCGGTCCTTGGTAAGTTAAGTACTTGTGCAGTTCATATGGGAGCAAAGTGATCCGCTACAGTAGCGTACTTCAGCAATAAAACATATTTTAGCTCGATGGATAAAAGACAAATTAGTTAAACACATAAAGTACATTTACCGTTACTTTCATTATTACTTTCAAATACATTGTTATTTGGTGCTTAATATTGTTACATTTTCTTTTTGCCCTCTCTCATATCGCTCGCACCCTGCCTGGCCAGCACAGGTAATGTTTACAGTTTATCCAATCTATTTTTGAGACATCGTACAACGTAATAATAGTTCAAATTAACACTGTTTTGATGTTAACATTAATGTTTCGCAGGCGTAGCAGTCGTTCACACAAAAGATCGAGCTACTAACGTACTAAACCTAGTGATTAATCCACTTTTAACTTTAGCATTAAGATAATGCACATAAACGTACATTAGGCCAGCTAGTTATGTTAACTGGCTAACTTTATAATTTGTTCATAAAACATAATTTACCATTAATGATCCAAGCCTATGCTGCAGCTACTGGTTGCTGTCTAAATTCAGCTCACTCCTCAGTGCTTTTAACCACCATCTTTTTTCGGTCGTAAAATGTAGTTTGTTCACCCTGCCTGGTGGCTTACTATGGTTCTATATATTATATATATATAGATATATAATATATAATATATATATTCTATAATACTCCGATTCTCATGTAAAAGGACATTTCCCCCTTTTCCCAGCTTTATTCGAACATCAATACGCAGCGCAGAAGTTCGGCATAGTAGGACAGCAATCATAGTATCGTTAGCTAACGTTAGATATCGCTAATAGCAACGTTAAGCATCTCTAGAGTTGGTGGCGTGTCCCTGTAACTATTGGTAACTAAAGTGCCGGTTCTATTTGACAGGCCTCTATTTCAACCAGTTGATGTAGCATTTTTTGCAATCATTTTCCCACATACTAGTTTTGAATGGCAAATTTAGTCACAAAACTAACATTTACGCCAGATCCAGATTGAAGTCCTGCAGAAAGTAAAAAAAGTAAGAGCCACCCCCCAGACAAACCTCATGTCAAGTTTGCTCCTCGTAGATGAATGTTCACATCTTTTGGTTTTCACATGTTTAAAATGTAAAGAAAAATAATTTAGTTGTATGTAGTGTAGTTATTTGGACAATACTGTAATCTGAAACCTAAGAGTCCCTAGAATGGGCTCTGTCATTGAACTGTGTAGCAAGGATATTAAATTCAATTTCTGTACAACATCCAGTTGTGCAAAGTGGAATAATTGCAAGAAAAGTGTAATGCAGGAAGCATTTAAAGTTTCCCAAAATGGAGACACCTGCTACATGAATAAACACATTTTGGTGAATGCATTTCTTCATTTTTTTTCTTTTTTTTTTTCTTCAATAAACCATTCTCACCTTCAGATCTTGAGAAGAGTGAACATTTAATTGAGGCCTGTATTTCACAGGACACATTTTTGTGGGTTATGAACTGTGTGTATTCGGGCTGTTTAAAGTTGCATGATGCGCATCCTGAATAAAGTCTCTTGGAAGGAAGTTCCATATTTTTATTTAAATCTTGGCTTTTATTTCATTATTATTGATACATTGCATAATTAGAATACCATTCTGTGTTATAGAGAGAATATATTTTTAAAAATGGTTGGACAATAAATATTCAACCACTTTAAAACCTTGATGGTGTTTACAACTGCGATTTTCTGCATTCTCTTCATATAAAGAACAGTACGTTAAACAAATAAAAGTAATTAAAAATAATTATTAATCACTGAATTCTGATCAGTGAATTGGGTGTTTTCACAGTGTGAATTTCAGTTGCTATCCATCTGTTTAAATTAAATTAGCATATTTCTCAGTATCTCAGGGTCAAGGACAAGCCGGGTTATCAGAAACACATTCACCTGTAACTCTGTTGTCAGATTCACCACATCCACATGCAATTGAAGTAAATTCCATAATGAATTGGAATAAAGGTCCTTCTTAAAAATTAGAGCCATTTCACAAGCTTTTATATTGAAATGTACAGTGGGGTGCAAAACATTTGGGCATCCCTGGTCAAAATGCCTTTTACAATTAATATCTAAGTGAACAGAAGCTAACCTGACCTCTAAATGGTACAAAGTTAAACATGACACATTTCTTCAAATTTTAAAGCAATATTTATTCTAAATAATCATCTCTCCGTCAAAGCGAATA
This sequence comes from Ilyophis sp. 1 JC-2022, assembly GCA_022702515.1. Lineage (NCBI taxonomy): Eukaryota > Metazoa > Chordata > Actinopteri > Anguilliformes > Synaphobranchidae > Ilyophis > Ilyophis sp. 1 JC-2022. Next base: position 36,260,929 of record CM040396.1, read on the forward strand.
TGATCCAGACACTGTCTATCAATTAATCCATCTAATATGTGTCTGCTATGATATTGTCATGGTTTGCCTGCCTTCCCCTCATCTCTACGGCCGCTTCCTTTTGGAGCCATGTGAGGGCGCTCCTGCCGCCCGTGTCCTGAAGCGTTTCCGCTTCCCAGCACTTACCTGGTGCACCTGTTTCTGGTTTCCCATTGGCTATATAAACACGGTGCTTCCTTCTTCCTGTGCTTCGGTGTTATCTTTGCTACTACACAAAGCCGGTACAGGTACAGGAATACAGACAACCCCTTGTCCTTTCATTTTAAAATAACACGCGGTACTTGTCTGTTAGAGTTTCGATTTTCTGATTTAGTTCCCTGTCTGCTGCTAGACAGTACCTTGGTTTTTCCCGTTTTCTTTTGCCTCTTTGTTTGTTTTAGCTCTCTGACAGGTTGAAAGCCTCTAGCTCTGAAAACTGTTTTGTTTTCTCTCTGCTCGAGTCTGCGAGCATTCGCCCATTCCACTGGGTTGCTATTATTTTTGGCTTACGCAGGGATTGTTTATCGTTATCTGTTTTATTCTTTCTGCTTGAGTCTGTGAGCTTCGCTCTATTTTCTGGGTTGTTATTATTTTGGGCTTTAAGCCGGGAGTTTTTTTTCCCTATTTCTTTTTCTCTCTCTTCCCTGCTAGGATCTTTCCGATCTGGTCCTCCGAACTCGACCACCCTTACAGATATACCAGATGGTCAATCATAGCCTACTTTTACATATTTTTTAATGACAGCTTTCTGATAATTGCAAGTTAGCTATGCAAAGGAAAATTTTTCATAATAATCTATTGGCGGCGCTGGACATAAACTACCTTTTTTTCCCGAACAAAGTTGCGCGGAAACATTTTTTTAAGGGAGAACTCGTATCTTGAAGTTGCCGACATGCCTCATTTACATCAAATCTCCACCCGCGCGCGTAATGCCACATATCTACTGGAGAGATGCTTAAAACAGCGGATAAGTCAAATGTCTGAATCACAAATAGCTTAAGCTACAAGGAATTTCAGGTCCCATTTGCGCATGCTTATCTCAACGCTGAATCTGGCCCTATGCTTATATCTTAAATCTGGTTTTGTAAATTCAACATTTAGCTAAATCTATATCTTTAGTTAAAATTTTTTGAAAGAGATACTAATTAACTCAGCCTTAGTGACTGGTATCCAATGGAGGGAGGAGGGGAAATAGCTGGCTTTAGTGATGGGGGTAATTGAGGGTCTTCTAGCGAAGTTTGAAAGTTGACGTTACATATATTAATTCCGATATTAATTCCTGTTTGACACACATTATTTACGTAGCCTACACACAGATAGCATCTGTTATAATCATGTCTGATGTGGCTAGCTAGTGAACTAACTAGATAGCATAGGCTACATTAATACATCTTCCTGTGTTGAACAAGATCTGGGCTGTTCATTGATTCTGGGAGGAGTGATGCCTGGGAGGAGGAGACACTTTGGAGATCTGGTCTCTGATCTTCTGATTTAAAAAATTCATGAAATCATTACTGCTGTAAACGGAGGGGTAAGTTGAAAATTATGAGGATTGTTTTTTCAGTCAAATTGTCCACAGTGCTAAACAAAACTTTTGGGATGCATTTGTTTTGTTCAATTAATTTCAAGAAAAAGGCAGATCTAGCAGATGCAAGAGCTTGCTTGTACTGGAGGAGGCTATCTTTCCCATGCAAGACGAAATACTTCTAGTTTAGCTGACCGCTATTTTTGCTCCAGTTTTCTTGTGGACTGCTTCAGGGCACGAGTGGTGTCATTGTACCAGGGAATACGATTCTTTGACAAAACTTTTCGTTTTAGAGGGGCAACTATATCAAGAGTGCCTCTGAGAGTTCAAATTAACTGGTATTTTCTTTGCTTGAAAGGAATGACTCCGGAAGCATATCTATACTGTTGGAATGACATCAGAGTTTAACGACCGGCTGTAATAATGTCTTGGCGCTGATATAGAAGTGGTGGTTGCCTCAATTTCAAACGTAATAAGGAAATGATCAGATAATACAGGGATATGGGGTGCAATAGTAAGATTTATAACATTAATACCATAGGATAACACTAAGTCTAGAGTATGGCTATAGTAATGAGTGGGCCCACAGACATTTTGTTTAAAACCAACAGAGTCAATAATAGAGGCAAATGCTGTTTCTAGGGGATCACCCTGTTTATATGTATGTTAAAATCACCAACAATCACAACCTTGTCTGCCGAAATAGCAAGAGATGACAAAAACTCAGAAAATTCTATTAGAAAATCTGATTCTATTATTCTATCTAATGAGAATATTGCCAGAGTCTGTAATATTGCATATACTGTAATATTTAGTTTACAATGTCCTAGTGAAACTAACTGCTTCCTTTTCTTTTCGTGTTTTTTGCAAAAAGTAACCACCCAGACTGTCCCTGTATTGTCCCGCTCCTCCGCCCTCTGTTTTCATGAAAATTTGTTCTGCCATTTTATTCAGGCTTAAGTCATCAGAATGATATACTCATTGCTAATATTCTCAATGTGCGTCACAATAGTCGAAAAATGCACCCTCCTTTCCTCCACTATCACCTCCTTTCCTCCGTGCCCCAGAAATTGATATTTGTGTTTTAATCTAATGTTGCTGATTACATCTTAGTTGCGTATTAATGGTTACATATGAATTAATGTCTCGACGCAAACCGCAGTGTCAGGTAGGCTACAGTGTATACTGTACATGCAAATACCTGTACTCAAAACATTCAGGCAGTTTTGCATACTTCTGGGTAGGAGAGGAGTGGTAGTGGGGAAGTGGAAAAAAGGAGGTGTGGAGTGAAGAATATTGGGACTAGTCTCAGCCTCAGCCGCTTTGACACAATTTGTATGCATAGACTTGCATAAGCTGGGTAGGACTGTGGGAAACTGACAGTCAGCACTCATTGGCTAGCAGAACTGTCAATCACAGGAGTGTGTGCGTATTTCCGGTACAACGCGGTGTATTGGGTTTTATCAGTCCACCGGGAAACGAGTTGTGCTAACTAATCGGTAGCTAGCGAATGCTGCGAATCCAATACAAAGAATGAGTGTTTCGGACAAAGACTAAGCGTAACGCTGGATTGAAGAACGTTTTTGAAGTTCACAACATTTCTTCAGTGTGATGGACTGTTTTACTGGAGATCGCTGTGCCATTTGTGTAAATCACATTTGTTTCACGCGGGTCTGTTCTTGTATCGCTGTTTCTGAATCGACCATTGACGGTCTGTGGTTGGTTATATTGCATGTCAATTAAAGGCACAATCTTGTCAAAGTGGGTGGCTCTTTACCGCGTTAGGAAAGTCTATGGCCTTCGCGAGACTAATGCAAGCCTATGCATCAGACGCTGCGTACGAAGTGCATCAAAGCAGCTGAGGCTGAGACTAGGTAGTAGGCTACTGTAGGTAGGATATGTATTTTTTAACCATTAGCAGTAGTCATAATGACTTTGGAATGAGCTGGGGCAATTATCTAATTCACGAAAGTGTGTGCAATATTGTTAGGTGAAGTTAAAATGTATTCTTAAATGATTATAAAACAGATATTTGTGTGACTAAAGTAAAATCAGGATTCCAGAAAGGGAAAAAAGAGAAAAGACAGTACGTCACCCAATTTTTCACAAAGAAAATCTGTGAGTGGTGCAAATGAACATATTAACTAATTCCATAGCCTACAGTTAAATAGGTATGATAGCCTACTGCATGTCTTCACATATAAAATTATGAGTTTTTCCATTTTGTTTTCAGCCGAAATGTATTAAACACAACCTAACGTTTACCAAGCTATTCATATTAAATCAGTTGTCCTTGGTGCCAGGCCCAACAGCTTCAGGCTCAGCACCCCGGGGGTGGCATGATGGGGTGGGTTTTCTTATTTCTCTTTTACTTGTAAACCCATTATATGTCTTTTTTATAACCATTTTTACAGCCTCTTCACCACAAGTTAAACTTTTCCAAAACAAAAAAATCTTTGTTTATTTAAAGATACAGTGAGAACCATACTTCATTGGACAGTGACACATTTTTTTCTTATTTTGGTTCTGTACTCTAGCAGTTTGAGTTTGAAAGGATACAATGACAATGAGTGCAGATTGAAGTGCACATGGAACACATGGTTGGCTAAATGGCTCTAAGTCATCAAGGGTCTGATGTATCAAACAAGCCTTAAACCATCACTCTGCTGCCAGATATTCATTCTCTTGTTTTCCCATTACGCCTCCCTGGTTTTGACTCCTGCCTGTGTTCTCGCAACCCTGATTTTGGACTCTGTTTTGGTGCCTCTACTGTGCCTTCCCGGTTCCGACCTATGCCTGTTCTGTGACCATACTTTGGACTCGGTTTTTGTACTCCCTGCCTGCTACTGGGTCCCTGTTTCCACCTAAGCTAACATACATATTGAGTAAGAAGGATGTTTATTTTAATTTACCGTATACAACATGTGCATAGATGGATAGAATTGCCATTCTCCATAAGTACAAACTGTACGTATATCCAAGATAACTAAAATTTGTATGGGATTCCAGAACAAGGCACAAAGGGGGGGCGTAGGTGGAAATCACACTGACACAATATCAACAAATATTTCATTTCCACACACAGAGAATTGCTAATATTCAGGTCATATAGTAGATCCAGAGTCCCTTGGGATATTCAAGACCAGGCTTGACCCGCACTAGTCAGAGGTCAACATGATAAAACATCTGTATTGCTCAGCTGTAAAACATGTCCAGACACAGAAAATCATGGTACTTCTGAACACTGAAGTGACAAACTGTTTGTCAGCCTTGACAGTTGGCGGGGACACTGGACACCCATTTATCAAGAGTCCACCCATGAAAGATGCCATCATAGCTTCAGATTTCAATTAAAATATTAATTTATAACAATTAGATTTTTATGTTACACCAGCCATTAACATTGAAGTGACCATGGATGTGGAACAGTAAGCTGCTTATTACAGAAAATTCCTTTTTCCTTGGAGCGCTTTTGTACACTGCCAATCTTCTCTTCCCAATCTGAGCAGTGAAACGAGCCTTTACAACCTATTGATGTCCCCGTGGTTCCCGCAGACATTGACAGATGTTCAAGCTGTGAAACACAATGCTGACAACACACTCACCGATAAGATGGTCAGACAATGGCCTGAGTTACAGCAGGGGGGGGCGTTAAACATATTGATGAGCTGAACAATCTTGTCTGACTGAAAAAGAGCTGGGTGGACTTGTAGGCCTGTTTTGCTAAGTGTGGAAGTGGGGCCTTGATCGCACATTGTGTATTCGGACAATAGTCCACTTTTAATCTCCCTCAATGGTGCAGCCCTGTGCAATCTCATGGCCAATAATGGAGGAGGAAACCTCTTCAGCTGTATGATGGAGAGGCCAAACACAGATACCCTGTATTGCTGTTTGCAGTGACCAGAGCTGTGGGGCTTGCAAATAAATTATAGTCCCCTTAAAGACCTCAAAGCCTAGATTGTATGCATCACTGTTACTGGGGTAAGCTCCAGGATACATAGGTGCCTTCCTTGGTGTACACTGTGGGTCTGATTTACTAAGACCTTTAGCATGTGCAAAACCTTTTAGCACACACACAACCAATAACTTGCCCAGTGATTGGTCATGGCATTTGCTATGTACAAATTATTGGTTGTGTTATAAGTTTTGCATTTGCTAAAAGGTTTTGCACATGCTAAAGGTCTTAGTAAATCATGCACTGTATGTATTAAATATATTGTAACAACATACTTTACTGATATCAAGAGCATTGAACATTTTAAATATGAAGGTATGCTATTCCCTATATAGCATTAATACAATTATCATTCATTGTGATGTTGTTGTGATGGTGTGTTAGATTCACTAGCCAGTAGGCAAACAAGCCACTTCAAACGTTCATGTTTTTTTGTCTTATGTCATCAAGTATTTATACAAAATGTATGACATATAAATATGACTGTTTACTTTATTAAATATAATTAGCCGTGTTTGTGTGCCAGCCACCTTCTTAATTAAGAGAGGTGAACCAGTATACATATAATTTGAATACATTTGTTCAAGTGAGCGCTAATATTGACTACTTGGCAATCACCACTGTTATTAAAACATTACTTGTTAATTAGACATAGAATCTTGGCTAATTAATTGATTTACTTCAAAGATAATTTATTGGGACTGGTGAGAGACAAGGGAGTAAATGGCTGTTCTCTTGCAGTGGAAAAAAATTATGTTTTAACCCCTTTGTACAGAGGCTTAATTTAACCCATTTTCACCTGTTTTGTACTGTTCTGTTTAAATCATATAACACCAGATGTCAACTTTACACAAACAACAATAATGGCTTAAATTAAAGAAGAACCTTGTACCATGTATCATCATGCCTTAACTGAATAAATTTTCATAATACATATGTAAATTACGAGCTGTGTATAATACACAACCCACTGTGAAAAACAAAGTTTGACAACTTTAGTTTACAGTGAACCCCTGAGAGTCAATGATGTGAATAAGGTAAACCTTTACATTTTCATGTTCACAAACCTCCTGTCACAGTAATTCAGGAGATAGGCTGCTCAAAAAAAAAAATTTCAACAGATAACCACGGTTTTAGGAGTTCCAGATGACCTTTAGGATCACTTGGGACCCTATTCGTAAGTTGACGACCCTAGTGGTCATCCGGAACTCATAAAACCATGGTTACAGTCATAACCTTCATTTTATCCTAAAAGATCTGTTTATTCTTCATTTCCCCTTATATGTTTATCTCTCATTAGCCAGTGAGAGAATCACAGGCCTGTCAGGAGTAATGGGAGAAAGGGCCAGATCAGTGCTTTGTCTAACCTAGTGTAGTGTTTTATGCAGGTATAAGTAATGTACATGAATGAAGCAGACTCACTGTATATGCTATGCTTGGTTTACTGACCTCCTCACAGTACTGTTCACGCATTCCCAGAGCAAGAGTGAACATCCATTCTGCATATCTATAGGCAAAGCGGGCCAGTGCCCCTAGAGGTAAACACAAGATGCAACACTTAGTTCACATACAAACCCCAATTCCAAAAAAGTTGGGAGTATGTATAATTCACATAAAAGTGGAAAGCAGTGATTTGTAAATTCTCTTTTACATATATTTAATTGAAAACAGTACAAAGAAAATATATTTAATGTTTTACCTTATCAACTTTATAGATTTTTGTAAATATACCCTAATTCCACATTTGATGCCTGCAACACATTCCAAAAAAGTTGACACAGGGACAAAAAAAGACTAGGAAGTTCAAAAAATACCTGCTTGGAACATTCCACAGGTAAACAGGTGATGCTATCATGACTGGGTATAAAAGGATATCAAAACACTCTTGATAACATGGCAGATCATCCCATTCTTCCTGATGTCTGTGACCCAACAATATCAAAAGACTCTTTATATCTTATTTTCTGGTACTCTTACAAACGATACTCTGCATTTGAATGGATCTCTATGGGAATTGGGGGGTGGGACCATATTTAGCTGTAAATTATGCTGGAACAGTATGGAATACATGGTTGGTGAAATGGCTGTAAATCATGTGATAGAAAAATGAGTAGTTGTGCTAACAATAACTAAACTGTAGCAAATTACATTAAAAGTAAGGATACACAGTTTAGATGGGGGGACAAAACCAACCCACACATAGCACGTTTCTCTGTGTCTCACATCTGTACCACATTCCATCACGGACGCATCCAGAGATACCTTTCCTCCTTAGCAACAGCTTGGATTACGCTATGTTTACATTCCGTAGATAACCCCTGCTCCAGGCCTCTAAGCTACAGACCTTTGACAAGCGGAGAACATCTCCGTTTCAGATTGGAATGTCAGCGTACAGTGTGGTAAAGGAGAGCACATTGAATAACTCTGTGTTTAGGAATTCCTGATTACAAAAAACCTTTTGAACTATTCGTAGATAAAAAGAATGGATGTATGACAGCTGTCTTAACTCAGAAACATGGCGAAAAGTATAATCCAATTGGATATTACTCAAGAAAACGTGAGTAATGCTACTGTGTTATTGTTCATATTTACATGTTCATCACTGCAAATCAGCTCACCTCAAGATATCATAATATTCAATCCATTTAATCTCATTTACTTTTAGATCTGAAAAAAGACCAAATACGGGTCTCATTTAATAATTATTGAGATGTTGGAGATTTTGGCCACAGTGGTTGAGGAGCCAATCCTTCAAGACATCCGCTCCTCCGTGGCTATCGGGCTGGAGGTGGATGAAAGCACCGATGTCTCTGTGAAGAAGCATGTAAGACTGGAATTGAGATCCCAGGGCACCTGGACACACAACACCGGGGGTGGAAGCCTGTAACGACTCTAGGACGTTATAAACCAGAACTTCGGTGCCGTAAAGTCAGCTGGGACCATCTGGCGTGAAGTTTATGATGTCATCAGGGCAGGCCAAATCTCTGGCCTTAACATATTTTCACACACAACACAACATGGCTATAGATTACTTTTGTCCTCAAAAAGCCTAAAAACATACAGATGTGATTGATACTTTTGCTACATTGTACAGTATACACTGGAACTAGTCTGGGCACTGGAACATACATTATATACTCTTTTTCCAGAGAGATAATCATGTATTGTTGAGTGTTACATTAGCAAATACATCCAGTTAACGTACCTGAACTAACAGGGACAACTAGGGTGTAAATGTAATATTCTCAACAGGAATTCTGGGACCTTTGTGGCATTAATATCAATCACATCTGAAAAACTATATAGAGATGGAGATTATCATGGCAACACAAACTTAGACCTACTCATGTTTGATATCATTTTGATGGTCTCGGTGTGAGTGGTGCAATGGTCTACATGTCCTAAATGTGCAACATGGATGGAATGTATATTTCATAACACAGGCGTAAGCTGCCGTTGTGAAATTGCCCTTACAGAAAACCATTCTGTGAAACCCCCTAGAAGGGGGGATGAAAAGTGCTGACCAGTTTATGGTTTTACGACCGTCTGCAGCCAGATCAAACGCCGAGTTTGAGCATTTAAGCAAAGGGAACAAAGCCATCGGGGAAGCTGTAATTCAGACTTTCCCACACATCTAACCTCAGGTCACTGTGTGTAGCGATTGCCAGGTATGACAAAGTATTTTTCTTCTGTACTGTATTTGAATTTGGACTGTTTAATCTGTAACTGTGTATTGATGATTTAAGTAAATAACCTACCTGGTAATAAATTAGTGAAACTTGATTTGTGTGGTTTCTCTGAAAATTGACGTACTATCTCTGTTCACCGGTAATGGGTTGATTAATTTCCTCAGTCATGGTTATCCCCTCAGCTGGTCTAGGGAGGTTGACTATTTAAGCTTAATGTATCACGGAGTATTGCACCCGTAGAACTATGTCTTAAAGTAGATCACCTCCGCCTGGCGGTTATACATGTTGAGAACGGTGGTCGCCAATATTCCTTTCGTCGGTCCCTGAGTCTTAACCATAGAGTATACAGCACGAAGTGGCTTCTTCCGCAACCTCTGAGATAACCGCAGATATCTAGTCAGCTGTGAGTCGTGTACATTAAGGGCCCAATGTAAAGCGCGGTGTTAACAGACAGATCCAGTTCAGAGAACCGTCTTAAAAGTATGGGAGTCCTTTAACAAATCAAGTGGAAATTGTACATACTAAATACTAAATTATAGGGCATGTCTTTCCCACAGCAATAGTGGAATACATCACACTTAAACCTTCGCTCCGAGCTATTCCCTCATTGGTCTAGCCGCGCGGAGTTTTACAATTTGGTTTGTAACATGATTTCAGTTGATGTTTCCAGATTTTACAATTTGGAGAACTCAACATGATTTCAGTTGCTGTTTCCAGATTTACAGTTGGTGACCTCGACGTGATTTCAGTTGCTATTTCCAGATTTACAAGCAGCTGGATCTGCATGTCCGGTATTATTCAATTGAGAGGACAATGATTAATGACTGAATCTGAGTAATACGTCTATGTTTAAGATGTCTTTTTTATGTCAGATATATGGACAATGAAGGGCAGCTCTTCAGCCAGTTCCTCGACCTGGTGAATGTCGCTGATGGGAAGGCAGCTACTGTCGTGGCGGCAGCTATAAAGGAAGTGCTGCACAAAAAGAAAGTTGCAACCCAAAAGCTCTATGGATTAGGAATGGATGGAGCTGCTGTAATGAGAGTCCTTGGGCATCGAGGACTTAAAAGTGAAGGTGAGATCACAGAAAAACATACTTGTAGTTTTTAACAGCAATTCTGGCCATTATTGTGTACTACAGATGAGAGGTGGGAACCGAGAACCAATTGTCCGATTCCTCAGAATCATTTGCCTTCGAGCTTATCAATTCTCTTCTCTTCAAGCTCATCGATTCCAGCATGCATTCCCGACAGCTACGCATAGCAACAAACAAAAAAATGCGCGCTGTCGTTTCTCATTCAGTCAACGCATGCTGGCAGGCAGAGTCTAAAAATATAAAATGTAAACGTAATTTTAAAAAAAACTAATTTAAAAATCTATAGAAAATGTGTTCGCGTAAGCTCTCCATTTTGTTATCTGCCTTCGGAAATGATCAAGTATTCAACAGATTTGCTGAGTGTGTGGACTTCCCTCGGGAGGCTATAACCAACCGTAAAACTACTGTGTTTTGATTGGTGGTGGACTAATCTGACAACGATTGCCTGCTTGGTCACACACAGAGGTATCCTAGATTTGGAAAGCAAATAACTAAACTAAATTAGCTAAATGATAATCTTCAATCTTTGTCATCTTCAGCTAATAAGAGGAGCCAGCTTGCCTCCTAAAAAATGGTCAGGTAATGTTAAAGATCTCGTCTTTCTTCCATGTAAATGTATAGGCGAAATGAGATAGGGGGAGAATGGTGACAGTTGAAACTGTTCTGATAATACAGAAGCCAACGCAAACGTTATGGTGCAGCTTTATGAAACACGCGTAGGAGCGTAACTAACTCATAAGTAAAGTTTGTGATCTTCATTACAGAATGAAATATTCCAATCACAGAGCAGCGGTTAAACAACAATATTTTAGCCATCTTTTTTGACATAGCGTTAAACTGATAATTTATCCTCTCTTCTCGCGTCCTTTTTCATTATTTTCCAGTGTCTGATATTTTTAAGCGCTCGTATTGATCAAGCCATTTATAATTTACAGAATTATACAATTCTGACTGTTTTATTGGATGCTCTGCCACTTGTGCAGGCATAAATATAGCAGATAAATATTTTCCATGATATGACTATGAAATATGAATGAAAAACAAATGCTTTATACTTTATAAATGTTATGTCATTGATTCCATTTTAGATGACCACCCAATAGTAATAGTAATAGTTGCTCCTTTAATAGCCTGGGAGCAAATAATATTTAAGGGATCGATAAGGAATCGGATCAATAAGCAGATAATGATAATGGCAACGGTATCAATAAAATCTAACGATTCCCATCCCTACTACAGATGCACTTTCTGTGTTATTATTAATCTTTTATCTTGTTACGGCTCTCTTGCTCTGCTGGCCATTAGTAGGTTAGTGGGTGGAGTTGGAGAGCCAATTAATTATGAGACACACCTGTTAAGTCTTTTGCTCTATTTAACTAGAAACACAAGAATTCCCAAAACCAAACCACGTATTATCATAAAGCGTAATATGAAACACTTTGTAGAACAAGGGTTTTTTCATGATCTTTTTTATTTTCACTGGGAGAAGATTAACCTTATTGCTGATGTTGAAACTGCCTGGAAATTCCTTTATGATGGTTTTATTGAAATTATTGACAAACATGCCCCTCTCAGAAAGTACAGGGTAAAAGGCAGAGACAGTGTATGGTTCACTTCTGATTTATCAAACTTACTCCATGAGCGCAATGTGGCATGGGCCACCACCAGGAGATCACATCTTGAATCAGATTGGCTGCTTTTCAGGCAACTGCGCAGTGCTTGCTCAGTTCCAATTAAAAAAACTAAAACTGATTATTTTTTAGCGAAATGACAAGCAACCTAAACAACCTAAGGACATTTTGGAAGACTACTAAATCTTTAGCTGGAAATAAAAATGGTATAGAGCTTCCCACATGCATTGTCAAAGACTCCCTGAACATCTCTAACAAATCCAAAATGCTTGACTGTTTCAATGAGCACTTCATTGCCTCTGGTTCCCTGTTTGACTCTCTCAACCATACGCATAAGGAACCCCTTGCTGTTTGTTCTCATGGTCATGTAACTATAGGTCAGACTTTTTGCTTTAATTCAGTTACTATCTTGGAGGTACACAAAACCCTTAAACTTTTAGACACCAGAAAATCAGCAGATCCTGATAACCTGGAGCCCTACTTCTTAAAGTTAGCGGGTGATTTTATTGCACCACCTTTAACACATATTTTTAATCTCTATTTGGTCTCTAGCGAAATTCCTATTATATGGAAATCTGCTTTTGTTCTTCCCCTGCTAAAAGGGGGAGACCCCACACTCTTAAATAATTATAGGCCCATCTGCAAACTGTCTGTCCTCGTTGAAATTCTGGAATCCCTCGTGAGTGAGCAACTGAAGGTGTTTTTATTAACAACATTTTATCTGATTATCAATCAGGTTTTCGAAAAAAAACACAGCACAACTACAGTGACCTTAAAAGTAGTTAATGATTTTATCGAATCTTTAGACAACAGACATCACAGTGCAGCCCTTTTTATTGATTTATCAAAGGCTTTTTATACTGTGGATCATGTGATAATGAAGCATAGATTTCTCAGTTTAGGACTGTCAGAACAAGCAGTCTGTTGGTTTGTGAATTATTTATCCTGCAGATCACAGTGTGTGCAGGCTGAAGGTATCACCTCTAGCTCTCTTAACGTATCTGCCATAAGGGTGTGCCCCAAGGTTCAGTCCTAGGACCACTCTTATTCACTATTTATATTAACAAAATGTACTCTACGCCAACTTTCACTTTTATGCAGACGATACAATTATATATTGCTCTGCTCCGATACAGAATCAGGCTCTTTTTCTGCTACAACTTGCTTTTAACACTGTACAACACACCCTTCATGATCTGAAACTTGTTTTAAACTCACAAAACTCATGATGTTTACCAATTCAAAGAAAAAGCCGCTGAACCTCCCATCTATTACTATGCTTCAGGGCAATAAGATTGAGTCGGGACAGATACAAATATCTAGGAATTTTTATTGACGACTTTCTCTCTTTTAAGCCTCATATTCAACAACTAGCAAAAAAACTGAAACTGAAATCGGTTTTTTATTTTTTTTAAATTGAGTCTTGTTTTTCTTTCGAGGCTAAAAAGAGACTGGTTGCTGCTACCTTTATGTCTGTGCTTGATTTTGGCGATGTAATATACATGCATACATCCTCTCAAAGCCTTCATGCATTCAGTCACTATCCAACATGGAGCATTAAGGTTCATCACGAATTACAAGGCACTTACTCATCATTGCTCTCTGTATGCTCGGGTTGGTTGGCCTGCTTTGTCCACCCGTAGACTTATTCACTGGTATATCTTTGTTTATAAGGCAATCCTTGGTTTACTTTCATCCTGCCTATCTAAGTATATCCACCTGAAAAGTGCTAGTTATTGCTTACGCTCCCAGAACTTACTCTTACTAACTGTACCCAAAGCCCGTACTGAATTGGGAAAAAGGGCTTTTATGCATGCTGCTCCCTCAGCTTGGAATTTCTTGCAGGCACATCTGGCTGTGAATTTTTAGCTAAGCTATTTGCTATTTGATCCTGCACTCTATGCTGACTTTTGTTTTGGCTACTTTTATTGATTCTCCTGATTTGTAATGTATATATGCACTTGTGTGAATTGGAACTTCTAATGGTTGTAATTTGTTATATGTTGTGTGTCTGCAACCATGTTTAATGTGCTGCTGCCTGTCTTGGCCAGGACACTCTTGTAAAAGAGATTTTTAATCTCAATGAGGCTTTTTTCCTGGTTAAATAAACGTTAAATAAAAATATAAATTAAAAAACTCGCTGTCTCCTATTACCAGTATTTCTGATTCTCTCCACATAGGTGTTTGTTTGGGTTTTTGCATTTTAAACAACACTCACTATGATACCTTTCACTCATTCAAGCGTATGCATACACAACTGATAACTTACAGACTTCCACGCCTCATGTTTGACCTCATCTGCTCAGTGAATTCCCTGTGTGGTCTCCCTGTTTTGTCATGGCTCTACGAGCCGGGTCGTGACAATCTCATGAAATATTTTTCAGCAAGTGAAGGACACGCGCTGGCTGTCTCAGCACCTGGCAGTCATCACTTTGCAAAATAACCTCAGTGCAGTCCTGGGTGCCTTGGATGAGGAGACTGAGGTCAATATGTGCCCAGTAGTCAAGGGCCTGTATGGATTCTGTTGCAACTACCGCTTTGTCGCAGCAGTCTATCTGCAGGCTGATGTACTGCCACATCTTGCTCAAGTGTCCAAGATTTTTCAGAAAGAAAATGTTAACCTCCTGGCCATCAAAGAGCAGGTACAGTACATTCTAAGAATCTATCACTTTTAACATGTTTTTCTCATAATTTTAAAGTAATAGAACCAATCGTAGCCAATTTGATCATTACTGATTGCATTTAAGAAAAAAGCTAAGCATTGTGTGACTGCCTTTATTAGGTCCCAGTGACAATGGCATGCCTGAGGACCATCAGAGATGCAGGTGATGCACAGCCCCCTGGCTCAATCTTGGCCCAGCTCCATGATGACCTGGATGACCCTGTGGGATTAGGTGCCTTTAACATCACCCATGAGGAAGAGAGGGAGAGGAGAGGCAGAGGCCATGTGGAGCAGACTAGGGAGGTGCTCTGGTCCCGGTTCAGGACACAAGTACATTTGTTTTGGATGGCTGTGAAGTAAGTACTATAATCAGTCTGGGAAAACAAAACAAAATAACGGGTAGCCATCCCTTGAGCTCCGGAGGAAACAGCACGGCATTCTATTTGTGTATAAAACTTTAATTGCAAAACTTCCACTATCTCATCTCTATTAGCTCATCTGGTTATCTTACAAGATCCCTGCAGTCTTCCACTGCGCTCACCTTGTCCACTCCTAGATTTATAACAGGGTAGTTCAGCATTCAGGATATGGGGTCCTCTGATTTGGAATGAATTTCAGGAGACTGTAGAGCTTCCCATGTTGCTACCTCTTTTGGACACTCTATTGTATTTTCTTGTATTGAAATTTTTTATTTTTTTATTTTTCTTGTTCACAGCCTGAACACAGTGCATGATCTAACATAGGCTACTGTTGCTATTTTCGAAACTTTGCACATCATTGGGAGGAGATCCTATTGTTCAACCCGAAAAGTGTAGCAAAACGTTTTCGGATTGAACGTGCCCCTGTGTTGCACAGATGCCATTTTTACCATGTTGACATATGGTTTGTTATGCCTCAAATTTGGCGTCCCCCTATAAATTCCAGGGTCTCTTACGCTGTGTTCTCACATCAAGCAACTTCGGTCGCCGGAAGTCCGTTCATTCTCTGTGAAGCTGAGCGACGGTCAGCGACCTGAGCAACTAGGCAACTGAGCGACCAAAATCGGCCGATAAATGTTGCCGTTTCATATTTCTCCAACCGACACGAAACCATTTCGTGTTCCTCCAGATTTTACTCAAATTGCAGCAATGGAGGAGCAGCTAATAATGGTCCAAGCCTACCACGTCCTGTTCAATGTATAACATAACCTTAAAGGATATATGTAGCTGTTCTACCAATATCACATTGAGCCCAAACTACATGTTGAGTTTTATACATAAATCTATCTATGTATCATAGATAGATAAAGATTGCTAGCTCGCGACAAAGATATATATAGGCTAGCCTATCGCTAGCTAGCGAGAATACATAATTATCAGTGTCATGACATAACTATAAATAATAGGATGCATCGCAAATATGTCTTTGTTATATGTAGGCTACTTCTGGACGTAGCTAATGTTAACTTTATAGCTAACGCTAGCTTACTCATTTTGATCAATAAGCTTGGGTGTTTAAAGGGTAGGCTAAGTAATCCCTAAAACCACTTTTCTTTAGCTGATTACTGATATATTTGGACATATCCGGACATATCCATGTGCTAGAGATTGATCCTGTTGCAAATTGTGACATTTCATCGCAATATTTAGCATCATATAGGAAGTGTAGAGTATTTTGGCTAACTAGTGCCACAGTGGTGAAACCTAGGCTGTTGCAGTTGCAATTTACTATTAGCTGTTGCACAGTATATGTGATGTCACACCAACTGGGTGCATCTGGATACACCCTTCCACCTTACACTATACAGGTGCAGCTCAAAAAATTAGAATATCGTGAAAAAGTTAAATATTTTGTCACTCATTTCAGAAAGTGAAACTCATATATTATATAGATTCATTACACATAGAGTGAAATATTTCAAGCCTTTATTTCTTGTAATTTTGATGATTATGGCTTACAGCTAATGAAAACCCAAATTCAGTGTCTCAGAAAATTTGAATATTGGGAAAAAGTTCAATATTGGAAACTCATGGTGTCACATTCTAACCAGCTAATTAACTCAAAACATCTGCAAAGGTTTCCTGAGCCTTTAAATGGTCTCTCAGTCTGCTTCAGTAGGCTACACAATCATGGGGAAGACTGCTGACTTGACAGATGTCCAGAAGACAGTCATTGACACCCTCCACAAGGCGGGTAAGCCACAAAAGGTCATTGCTAAAGAAGCTGGTTGTTCACAGAGTGCTGTATCCAAGCATATTCATAGAAAGTTGAGTGGAAGGAAAAAGTGTGGTAGGAAAAGGTGCACAAGCAACAGGGATAACCACTGCCTTGAGAGGATTGTCAAGCAAAATCCATTCAAGAATTTGGGGGAGCTTCACAAGGAGTGGACTGAGGCTGGAGTCAGTGCATCAAGAGCCACCACGCACAGACGAATCCAGGACATGGGCTACAAATGTCGCATTCCTCGTGTCAAGCCACTCCTGAACCAGAGACAACGTCAGAAGCGTCTTACCTGGGCTAAGGAGAAAAAGAACTGGACTGTTGCTCAGTGGTCCAAAGTCCTCTTTTCAGATGAAAGTAAATTTTGCATTTCATTTGGAAATCAAGGTCCCAGAGTCTGGAGGAAGAGTGGAGAGGCACATAATCCACGTTGTTTGAAGTCCAGTGTGAAGTTTCCACAGTCAGTGATGATTTGGTGTGCCATGTCATCTGCTGGTGTTGGTCCACTGTGTTTTCTGAAGTCCACAGTCAATGCAGCCATCTACCAGGAAATTTTAGAGCACTTCATGCTTCCTTTTTGCTGACAAGCTTTATGGAGATGCTGATTTCATTTTCCAGCAGGACTTGGCACCTGCCCACACTGCCAAAAGCACTCGCCTGACCTGAACCCCATAGAGAATCTATGGGGTATTGTCAAGAGGAAGATGAGAGACACCAGTCCCAACAATGCAGACGACCTGAAGGCCGCTATCAAAGCAACCTGGGCTTCCATTACACCTCAGCAGTGCCACAGGCTGATCGCCTCCATGCCACGCCGCATTGATGCAGTAATTCATGCAAAAGGAGCCCCAACCAAGTATTGAGTGCATAGAGTGCCCTTTTCAGAAGGCTGACATTTCTGTTTAAAATATCCTTTTTTATGTATCTTATGTAATATTCGAATTTTCTGAGACACAGAATTTGGGTTTTCATTAGCTGTAAGCCATAATTATCAAAATTACAATAAATAAAGGCTTGAAATATTTCACTCTATGTGTAATGAATCTATATAATATACAATGGGGGAAATAAGTATTGGACACGTCAACGATTTTATTATCAAACATATTTCCAATGTAGCTATTCACATGAGATTTTGACCAGACATTGGTATTAACTCAATAAAACTACACAGCTAAAGAAATTGTAACGTTCCAATTCATAAAAAAATGTGCAATAAAGTGAAATGACACAGGAAAAAAGTATTGAACACGCTAAATTAAATGTATTTAAAGCCATATTTTTAATATTTGGTTGCATATCCTTTGCATGCCATGACTTTATGATGTCTGTGACCCAACAACATCAAAAGGCTCTTGATATCTTATTTGCTGGTACTCTTACAAGCGATACTATAACAGCTCTGCATTTTAATGGATCTCTATGGGAATTGGGGGGTGAGACATAAAATTACACTGGAACAGTATAGAACACATGGTTGGCTAAGTGGCTCTATGTCATCAAGGGTCTGATGTATTAAACAAGCCTTTAACCATCACTCTTCTGCCAGAAATACAGTAGATATGGAAGGATCACTTTAAAGGTTGTTTCTCCTGACAGATTTTCCTATTGAACTCTATGGAAAAATAAATCAGGAGAAGAAACCCTTCAAGTTATGAGTGACAAAAAATATTGAACTTTTTCATGATATGCAAATTTTTTGAGCTGCACCTGTAAATATGTTTTTCTTTTCAAATCCAGCAAGTTGTGGAGACTGAGGAGCATTTGTGTGAGCGACAGGCTATTGATAGAGAGAGTATAGCATAGGTGTCAACCCATACAGTTTTCCCATATGAAATACGGTTTTTACAACTTTTAGAAGGCAAACGGGCGTTATGATGCAGGAAATCTAGTCTAATATGTTTTTTTCCCCCAAACTCTCTATCAACCTGCCCAGGGATTCCCCAATGGCTAAATCTGGCACATTTGTCATTACATTTATTAATGTGGATTTATAAATATCCCTTTTTTAAATAAATAAACCTAAACCTATAATTAATTTAATCGCAGCAATCACATTTTCTTTCTCCCCTTCGGCTATTCTCTCAATTTGTGAGGCCATGGGAAAAGCAAGTTGCAGGACTGATCTAAAAAATGCACTTTATGACAAAGAACCACAAAGACACAGTCGCCCACAAGATACCTACGTTAGTTAACTTAGCTAACAGTTGAATGGTTATGACTGGACAATGTTTATGCAGTTTTGACTTAAATTAGATAATGTTCCTTGAAGTATTAATGTGGGTATATAACTCAATTTAGCGAAGTTACTTCGTTTCATTGTAAATTAATGAATCGCTAACGTAACAGTCTTTAATAACAGTAACTGTTACGAGAAAATTATCCAAACGCAGCTGCCCGGCTTATGTTCAACCTGAAGTTCTCGCATGTCACCCCCCTGCTGAGGTCACTCCACTAGCTGCCAGTCGCAGCCACGATCAGGTTCAAAGTTCTGACCCTGGCCTACACTGCAGCCAATAGAACAGGCCCCTCCTACCTGCAGGACTTAATCCAGCACTATGTTCCTGCTTGACCACTTCGCTCTGCTACAGCAGGGCGACTCACACTCACACTTGATTTCTTTCAAAGTCATAATCGAATGCTCGCATTGCTCAGGAAAGCCCTGAAATGAGCAACTCGCCATACGCTGTGGTGCGATTTGCGCCGTAAACGTGGTCTCTGCTGGCGGGCAGTGCAAACGCAAATCGCAGTCTAATCTTACCCCAAAATTGCATTCCGCTGCACTGAAATTAAACTGGGCTGCTCCCTCTTGATGGACACACCCCCAACAGCGGCTTCCCTTCCACTTCGGTGTACAGTGAGTCAAACGGGCTCAGGAGAGTGAAAATACATGCCGAATATGTTACTTCGCCAATGTACCAGTTCGCCACCCACCAGCCGGAAAATAGAGCCCTAAATGTTAATTATAGTCTAACTAAAATATGTGCATATTTAACTGACAATCTATGCCATTTTATTGCATTTCTCTTTCCATTTTATAAAACAATGAAAGTTATGTACATTTTACTTTATCTCGTAAAAATAGGGATTTTTTACAGTGTGATATTCCAGCTGTGGTGGCAATTGTCGATTGAAATGATCCAGATGCGAGAGTGGAATGTGAATGTTATGTGGGAGGTTCTAGGTCATAATTATTTATTACTTGACTGCTTAATCTGTATTATTTGATGATTTAGTGCTCGGGGAGTTGAAATAGTGTGATTCTTAATGCAAAGATTCTCTCAGCGTGTCTTCAAAGCCTATACTTGTGTCTCCGCCTTGCTTGCATCTTGATTTTTGCAGGTTAAAAACAGAAAAAAACTGGAAAACTGCACTTCCAAAGGCAATTGATTGATCTAATCTCTTCGGGTCCTTTCACAGTGAGAAACTTTGAAATGAACAAGTTGGCTTTGCGTCAGCATTGTAAATGGAGTGCTTTTCAAATGGTTGATAATTTCACAGCCATTTGACCATAATTGGCTGAATGCAAGATGCTACAGTGTTGCAACTGAAGGTCAATATCTGAGAATGTTGAAAATTACAGTCAACAAGTCTTCTTAATATTTTCTTTTTCAAGGCAGTTTGAGTTTGTTCAATTCATTAGCCTGTTTTGATCAAAATTTGTACTTTCAAAAAAGTTACTTGGAATGAATGTGGAAGGTAAACATATTATATTATAGTAAAACCTTGAGTTTATGAGGGTTACTGCAATCAATACAAGTATGTTGTTCTGTTATCTGTGGCACTGACTGAATCTTCAGAACAGAACATTCAGCAGTTAACAAAGGCTAGTCTTTTAAAAAAATTAAAAATTAAAATTTTAAAAAAAAGAGTGAAATAGTGTGGATAGATAATGAAGCCTTGAATTGTGAGAAATCTCACAGCAAATGCTCCACATCCCAGAGTGTTGCAGATTCTGAATGCGATCATGAACAACTGCATGATGATGACTGGCTCAAAGGACTAGGGGGACTTTCACAAGACTGGGAATGGTCTTAATTGAAACAATGAAAAGACAGTTAAAGGTTCAACAGCCGTGCATGTAATTGGAGCTATATTTTTAAATGGTTTGGAAGTGGAAATAATTGGTGATAAAAATAAATAAATAAATAGCAAGGCTCCCCCATTAGAACATAAATTTGATTGTGTGCAGGAACGAGAAAATTATCCATGCATCCGTGAAAGAGGGATCAGAAAATAGATCTGACATGATTTAAAGACTTTCTTGTGGAGGGAGCAGTTTATGTGAAAGCTCACCACAGGGATCTTTCCATCAAAATCCAGATTAGAACTAAATATTCTAAAAATAAGTAAGTACCTGCAAAATATATAAGAGCTGAAGCTCTCACTGACTTTATTTTAAAGTCTATGGATGATAAAGCAGCCTCCATTGTCCACCTGGCCTGAAATGTATGTCTTCGTATCGACAAATGAGAAGCCCCAGATGATCTTGACAATGAGATTGTGTCATTAGTTATTTTTGACAATAAATAGACTGATAATCATTTCACCTTTAGACCGTACAACATTTACCAGATTTGCCAGTCCAACAAATTCAGACCATGTCAACAGCTTTATTATATGAAGTGTAGGCTCATTTTGAATGTCAATATTAACATTGTGTTAGGAACAGGTAACAGGAGCACCTAAATTTTTTTTTGTTTTGGCACGCTACATATGCCCAATGATGGAGCAGGGGCTGTCCTTTTCCCTGGGGTTTAAAAGGTAAACTTGTGACCCGAAAGAGAAACTTTTGAGAGAGAGATTTAAATCTCAAGGGTTTCTTGTGGTCACAATTTTTTTGACGGACCGGGCTCCAGGCCATTGGTCTCTGTTTCGGTAGCTGTGCCGATGTTTCGGTGGCAGTTTGGAGAGTCTGTTTGACATCGAGCTGACGAGCCCAATAAAGTTTATTCAGTCCATCTTTTTATTTTGTATAAACAATTTTTTATTTTTGGGTTTTGCGGTTGTCACTCACGGGACTCGAGCATGTTAAGCAAACAACTGCAGTCGAGAAGACCTGCAATGAGACAGTGTTGGCCTTCCAGATGGGCCTGAAGACCGGGCTTGCCATAGCAGAAGAGCTACTGCGGCATGAACTGTCAGATTGGGTGAGTCATAGACCCCCTCACGTGTTTGCCCTGTCTCACCGTAAGTGCCTGCGGGTTCTCCGTTTTTTTATTTATCTGTTACTATTGGCTTCGCACACGCACACACTAGTATGCAATACTAGGTTAGGCTCATTTCACCCTTGATTACCAGGGTTAGGTATAGGTTCTGTGTTTTGAATCATTAGAATTCTCAAAGTAGCCCTGATTTTTGCATTTATACATGGATCCCCTCTGGTGCCTGGGCCGGGGGTAAAGTGCAGCTGGAAAATGGCAGTTCTTACATTGCTGTAATTCAGTCTTGCATGTAACTCAGCTACTTCTTTCTTCAAGGCTCCCGTCCCTCAGTGATGCTCTGGTGATGGATTGACCCCCCCTTCTTTTTTCACTTTATATACAGCCTCAGGCCTGTACCATTTTTTTTTAAAGCGGATTAAAGCCAAAGGCTTGTAATGTCTCCACAAGTTTTATTTTTACTGAAAGTGCTATTTATTTTATTTTTTTAATACAAGCCATACTCACTCAATCACTCAGTAAATGAGAAACTACCTTGGCAGAATGATTCAAATTACGGGGGAGCTCAGCCCCCCCTGAATGAGACACAAGGTCCCCTGAAAGTACCAAATGTGAAAATTGGTCTCTAAAATATAGAAAAATGTTCTAATTTGTTTTATAGGGATTTTAGGCCTTGTAAATCAAAGCAAACCAATATAATAGGCAGAATGTCGTATTTTTCCATGGGTGTACATCAGGCCTGGACTTTGAGAGAGTGGTGTGATTTCCACAGTGTAATTCGCAAACATGTTTCACCACTAGAGACAGGGATGAAGTTCAGGCATTGAATGGTACCCTTTTAGTCCTATTTTAAATCTGTTCATCGAGAGAAATCCCAGGCCTGCAGTGATTGATTCTGATTCAAAATGGGTGAATTGGAGAGGCGTGGCTTGAACTTTTGATTGCCTGTGTCTGCGCCACACTGATGGAAAGCTACAAAATTAAAACGGGTTTAATTACAGTCAGTCAGAGTTGACCGGGCAAGTCAACAGTGATGAAGGCAAAAACATCTACCCTTACAGCCTGGACAAAACATTAAAATGGGTAGGTGGTGAGCAACTGAGAATAAAAACTTGCGCTTTGGTGTTCTTTATATGTTGCCGCTGTCTTTTTTTTTGTATTTGTCCAACCCGGGCTGTATATATCCAATTCCCTTGACAATCTGGAATGTCCAATTGTCTGCAACCACAACCGCGTTCCATGCATGAACCACCTTGCCTATTTTGGACAGCTGGGACACTGGTTCTCCTCTGAACACGTGCCGTCCAACAGATGCTTCTTTTCACATTGCAAACCACAACTAAGCTCGCAGTTTGAAGGAGGGGCCTTTTATATGCGGATTTCAGCGCCCTTATAGGCCAGCAGGGGTTGCCCAAGAGCAATAAAACACGGACCCCTGTCCGAGTGAAGCCTCCCACACCCTGGGAGACAGAGGTATGAGACATAGCAGGTTCAAGTTAGTTCCACAGGGGTGTAGAAGAGAGTGTTTAGCAAGTTTTTGATGGAACAGATCGTCAAAATTCTGTATGATGATTTAGCAACCTTGATAAAAACACTGCACTGGCGCGGTCCCCTATGTATAGCTATAGCTGGCGTATAGAATGTGAATGTCTTTACAGATGAAGAACATTTATTTGTTGATGCAGTAGAATTATCGGAGGTTAAGCAGTTGCGTTGCACTGTACTGGAGTGACATGGTTAGTCTGGGTGGTGAGAGAATGCGGTTGCGGCCGAATGTAAGCAACCGTGAGCTAGAATAATAAATTATAAATTTTGAATGAAAAAAGTCTTGCAAACAAGAAATGCATTCTAGTTTACATGCACCTAAAATAAAAGTGAACATTGTTTGCAGAGATCACACTAAAATATACTTAACATAGTCTACACCAGTGGTCCCCAACCCTGTTCCTGGAGATTTACGATCCTGTAGGTTTTCACTCCAACCCTAACAAAGCACACCTCACACAACAGCTAGTGATCTCATTAGTAGAATCAGGTGTGCTAGATTAGGGTTTAAATATATGTAAGGAATATATGTAAGGAATAAACCATGATGGGCTGTCCCGTTATTGGAAAATAATGTACGACGGTGTGGTGATGCATTGAGTGCCCAAAGTACATTATTTTCCAATAACGGGACAGCCCGGAGTGGTTTATTCTTCTTATACCACAGTTACCAAAATGACCAACTATTATATATTAGTTACTTTTATATTTATTGATTTTATCAACTTAATCTGCTTTGGGCATGTTGTTTTTCCATTGTTGAGCAAAATATCTCGTTGATAGTTCTATTTGAACAGAAAACGTTTCGTTGCCAATTCTATTTCTGGTTACTATTTCTACTTAGTCCGTTGATCTGAAAAAAACCTCTCGTCGTTATAATCATGGAACTATCAGGAAAAAAAATTGTCCTTTCTCATTGTTATACCATTCAATTAGCACCAATTTTAAATCTAAATCTAAATCAAACCAAAGATTTAATAGCAAGCCAATCAGATTCAGAGGCTTTTTTGTCAATAAACAAGTATTCAACTTGTTTTTATTGTAGTTTTCAATCCCACTTAAGACAGGGCTGAGCTTTGGACTAGAACAGGTTAAAATGCATTGTGATGGTTTCTGTATTGTCTACTGACAAAACGTTTTTGAATATTTTTCATCAGACCACATTTTCATGTTAGTTAGCTGTCTAGCCAAAAAAGGTTTAAAGTAAAATTCTATATATTTCACGTGTTCCATTTCCCATGTTCCAATCACAAAGAATTGTGGATCTAGTGTTTAGATTTTAATCTCAAAGAGCACCGAATTGATTTAGCAGTTGAAATTGACAACAACAAAAAAACCCTACATAGATCAGGGTCCATCCACCAGTTTCATAAAATCCTGTGAGAAACACTGGGTACATACATTTAGTTTCTAGCTTGTTAAATACAATCCTTTGTAGAAGTAAAATAGTAACTGATTAAGGGTCTTGCTCTGCTCTGATGTTGTTTAGTTCAATCTCCAACCTATTTTCCTGCATCCAATCTCGTAGCACTCCAAGCAACCAAGAAGTGCTTTTTCTGGTGTTAACTTTGTGATTTTCTGGACTTTGGTCTCCTCAATAGTCCGATGCCGTTTCCTTTTACTTTGTGCAGGCTCTGCTTTTCTATTTGCAGAACAAGCACTTTTGAGTGAACTAGGCTGTTACACTCGGCATCGTACCAGGTGTCAAAATCAACATGTTCGCCAAGAAGGTTGAATGAAAATTTTGATGAATCAACCATTTTTAGTGAGAAATGTAAAGTAGGCTACAGTAGCCTAACCTATGCTACAATGTAACTTTAGCCTGTTAATTCAAAAATAAAAACAATGTTGCCGTTTAACTGCTTTAGAATGTTGGAATTTGTAAATCAAATGCAACAAATATGTTGTTGCAACTAAGATATTTGCCGAATAGCTACAAACCTTTTAATCTGTAGCTTTAATATTATTTACCAGCTTTAACAGCTGTTACAAATTTTGTTGCTATGGTTACCATTCATAAAAGAGGCGAATCTATGGCTCTGGCAGCAGATAACAGATGGCGAATTGATCTGGAATGGTGATTAAGCCTCTTAGTTGGAACTACTAAGGTGTCCCTTTACTGGAAATGAATGCCCACCCTCCAGCCAATCATAAATGATACGACAATAGAGCACAGCTATATAAAACCAAGGCTGTGTCTGAAATCGCTCACTATTTTCAAAAAAATAGCACACATTTACACCTATAATAGCTCTTCGTTTGTCTATGCACAACAATTTTCTTTTAAAAAACATAATTTTAAGACCCGTAGGCCTACGATAATGTATTATTTCCCATCTGGCGTCACTGAAGCGGGACAACAAATTGAACGAGACAGAGTAGCCGGCTAAACTGAACGAAATCGAATGAACTGTTCTTTCGAACTCGAACGTCTGCTACTGAGGTCAAAAAGAACGACAAATCACCGCAGTCAGTCTGTAACATTGCACGTTGAGCCTACATCGCCTAGACTACAACTTGACTGCAAGATTAATGTATTAAAACAAGTAACGGATATTTATTAATGTAAAAGTAGACATCATTATTGGTAAATACAAGTTAGTGGGGCAGGCACTGGCATCACTATTGAATGTGCATGTACTAATAATGAGTCGGCTATCATGGATCAAACTGACGGCATTTAAAAAAATTTTTTATCAAAACTTGAAAAGTTTGATACAAATAAGATGTCTCGGAAAGTGATCGCAAAGATCCAAACCGCCCATCACTAGCGCAAATTGGTGAAGTTCAAATTCACATCTTTTTTATTTTGTGGGCGTGGAGGGGGGCGTGTTCCATAGACAGTTTTGAGAAACCGGGGAGTGGTCATTTCTCGTGTGACGTTAGTGAGAGCACTAATCTGCCCAGATTTCTACAGAGTTTTGGGTGAAGTGAGCCAAACTCTTCAGTGTGTTGACCATCCAATTTGGTTGAAGGCATAGACCCTGAAGAACTACCTTGAAACTTTGTATAATACTTTTCGCACCCATGAAGCTTATCTGCAAAATAGTGAATTTGCTGGTTTACCCGTGGTAAAGTCTGATGTTGGTTTGATGATGCCATTAAGGAGAACGAGACAGCAGGCTGCAGAGAAAGCTACCGATACCGATGACGAAGCAGCAGATTCAGACGCAGATCGGGAATCTGCTGAGGCTCAAGAAACTAGAAAGTAGGCCTAAAGGAACATGCAAAACATCAAGGGACGACCATGGCAGAACCGATGAACAGGAAGATGAATGAGCGTTTTCTGCCAACATTCTTTACTGAGATTGATAAAAAGGAAAAGGCTGCCTCCCTTCTTCCAGTACTGAAACACGCCCGGTTGGCTACTAGCGAGTCTGACTTATTAGAATCTTCAGAATGCCAGGATTTTTGTCAGATGCATCCCACTCAGGCTGAAGGAGCTTGCAACTTGTGCACTAACATATTTAAACATGAGACTCATCTCGTTGATTGCGACAATGATATTAACATATATCACAAGCTACATAGCACACATCAGCTATACGTCAGCGCGGAACATATTCTAGCCACTCTCTGGCAGTTACCCACCTGAATCTATAGGGAAAAGCATGGGGAGTGTTTATAGAAAAAATACGCCAAGTGCGTGGCGCGTCAAAAAGCTCAACAAAGAAGGAGAATGTGGCCGACATCAGCAATGAACTTGTAATTCATTGGAATGGCCCACACATCAGTAAAAGTGACTCTATAGTGCGACAAGGACTTCATCTTTACTTTAAAGGCGCAGTGTGGCATTTCATTTCCACTGATGTCCGTTCCCGCCTCCATAAAGTGTCAGTGGTTGTAAACCGAATTAACCGAACTCAGCCACAATTATCTTTCATGAACTAATAATTAAATCGTCATCTGAAGTTACATTTATTTCCGGCAAGTTTATCACTGGTAAGTTTATTTGTTTTAAAATAAAAAAAGGTTTATAATTTTATTGTTTTCGGTGATTTTAGAATTATAACTCATTTCACTCTTAGTTAAAACATAAATCTTGACAGGAAAAAAATGGAACAGGTTTTAAATACAATAATAAAAAGTTATAATGAAGTCCTATTAATTTGGGAAAAAATTACTAAAAATTGGAAACGGAAAAGCACTTATTTTTGGTCTAAGTACGAATATTTACTATCAGAAGTTTTAAAACGTAAAGAGACATGAAACTATTTAGTAATATTTTATTGTATAGTTGCTGTCCGTATTTAGCCACACCCACGGTAACTTAATTTCATGCATCCCGTAACACAACAATAACAATGCAACACGTGCTGGTCGTGCGCAGCGTGTACATCAATAATTCTAGTTTGAACCAGTTTGAAGTGACTCCACCACGTGTTTCATAAAGTTGCGTTGCACAACTGGGGCTGGGTGATCGGTAGTGCTGATGTCCTGGTCATTTTGTATCTTAACTTAAATTCCATCCTTCCGTGAAGTTCCGTCAGTGGCATTATACATGATAATAACAAAGTATTTTAACATGTAAAGGTACGATTCATCGTAGTACAATTCTTTATGTTTTATAACCTTGAATAATACATTTATTGTACCTATGTAAAGTTGCAAACTGAAACTTCTCTGTCGCAAATTCATCACTGCTTGCATCGTGCATGCATGCGTGGAATTCACCGTTGAATGCGATGCCGTTGGTTAAATTGGATAATAAAAGCCTACGGCGGTTTTAAGCATTTTCAATCTTAGAAACTAAAAAACGCCAGTTACGGCCGCGTGTTTTGAGTTTTTTAAAAATGGACGCTTTGCATCAATTTTTTTTTTTCACGGGAAATTGGTTTTCACTTTATTATATCACATTCCCGGGAAAAACATTTTTTCCAGCCATGTGTGTGCAGGCCCCTTGCCTTTCGAGGACTCACAGGGTTGCGATCTGCTACAGGATAAGTGAGTGCATGGTCCGCTTAGTGGTTCTTCTTGACCACCGGGTGCTCGCGTTGCCTCGTTGCGTCTTGTCTCCGGTACTCCGTGGCTGATAGCCGGGGGTAGATGAGGCTGCCTCACTCGGTTGGGTCGGAGTCACGTGCTTCCTTGTGGAGCGAGGGCTCTTCCCCGGGCGTGCAGGCTGCAAGGAGCGGTGAGACTAGAGTCCCTATATAGAGAGAGTAGCGACAACTAACGATTTGACGCCATTTTGAGTCCATTCAGTGCGGAGCCGCCGTATGGCGCTAGTGCATTGAACCGTGTATTCCATTATGTTCTCTATGTATGAGAGATGGGAATGGTCTTTTCCATGTTGATAATGAACAAATTATGTGAAGATGACAAAATAGAAGATTTATGACAACTAAGAGCCATATGATTTTTTTAAAAATCACAGAGCTGGTTGTGATTTAACAGTCACAGACATTTAGAACCATGACAAAGAAGGAATGAACTAGACAGGTACACGTGCTGCTTATTTCAGCCTCATTTTAATTTCAGGGAGGCGAGAGCGAGACTCGAACTCTCACCTCCCTGCTTATACATGTACATGTACAATACAATGTTATTTATTTATTTATTTATTTAATTTCCAGGCATGAAATCAGAAATATATACAGAACAATGTCAAGGTATGACAAAATAGAACCACATTACAGAACAATGAAAAAGAAAAAGACACACCAGCCAATGCCTGGGGATTGCCTAAAAGAATTGATCAATTCTGTCGAGAGGCTCTCCACATTGGCAGGTGCACACAAAGAATTACATTTTGAAATTAAACAAGAATGTACACGTACTTAAAAAAATTTAAATAAAAAATTTAATATTTATATTAAATAAACCTCATTTAATTTTTACAAAAGAGAAATACTGTAACGTTCCGTTCCCATCCTGTTCCTTCTCCGTGTTTTTCCCTCTCCCTCCGTGTCATGTTTGACTCCCTTATCCGTGTCTTCCCCCGTGCTGCAGGTTGGGCGTGTCCTGTCCGTTTGTTCCACTCGTTTCACCACTCCTGTCTCGACCTATCCTCTTCTCTCCCCTCTACTCACATTCCTCACACTTCACTCTGGTCAATCACCCACTTAGACATTCACACGCTTTTCTAATTGTTACCAATCACTCACTTAGACATTTGCACACTTTTCCCATTGTTACCAATCACTCCCTGTATTTAAACCGCTCCCTGTCTGTTTTTCGTTGCCAGTTCGTTAACGTAGTTTGTTGAACGTAGTTTGTCAGTCACTCTGGTCTGCGCTATCTGCATGCCTAGTTTGCATTCGCTCAGTGTTTGTTTTGTCCTAGTCAATTCTGTGTCCAGTTAACCTCTCCCCTGTTTTCAAGTCTGTCCACCTGCAGGGTTCGTACTAGGGATGCACCGAAATGAAAATTCTTGGCCGAAACCGAAAACCAAAAATGAGAAACCAAGGCCGAAAACCGAAAACCGAAACACCGAAAGAAATGATTGTCAATTATTCATGAGTTGCAACAACATTGTACAGCTCAGGTAAACACACGTCTGAGAAATGTCGTCTGCTTGGCATGGCATAACGGGGCTCAATGTGATCTATCAGCCTACGAAATCCCACATCTTCTACGACAGAGAACGGCTGATCATCTAAGGCAATGAATTCCATTATTTTTTGTGTTATGCCCTTTGCCTTGGCACCATCACTGGGAAACTTTCTTGCCTTTTCAAAAACGTCCGCCACAGACGGAGTAGGCGTGCTCGGATTGACTTTCCTTTTCTGTGCCGCACTCTTCTCATATTCAGAATGGCAATCGGGATGTTTGGATTTCAGGTGATAAATTAAACCCGACGTGGAGAAACTCTTTGCAGATGCACCCCCTCTTGAAATTTCAGCACTGCATTTTTTGCAAATCGCTATCCGTGGGTCTTTCTCCGAGATATTGAAATAACTCCACACCGCCGACATGCTGGCTCTTATCCAGATAACCGTGTGCTGGCTGCGCTTTTTGTTTGCGTCATTACAATTCTGTTTCGGCCGTGTTGTTTCGGTGATTTAGGTCTTTCGGCCGAAAACCGAAAATGCACTTTTGGGCCATTTTCGGCCGAAAATTTTCGGTGGCCGAATTTTCGGTGCATCCCTAGTTCGTACCCCTACCTGTGTTGCGGCCTCCCCCGCTCTCCTCCTGACGAGTACCCAAGCTGGGTCCCCGTGAGATTACCCTGCAGCTATTCTGTCCTGCTCTACCGCTCCTGCTCCTGCTAATCGCCAGGCAGTCCGTTCCATCCAGTCCAGTTCCGGTGTGGAACACTCAGTCCGATCCAGCAAATCCAGTTCCGGCCTGGAACAATTCCAGTCCGACCTGCCAAGTCCAGTTCCTGTCTGGAACAACGCCCGTTGGTCCAGTCAAGTCCGGCTCCGGCTTGGAGCAAGTTGAGGCGTGGACAAAGCTCCTGTGACGCCCTATATATATTGTGTTATCCTGTATTTGTTTGTGTACAGCTTGGGACTGCCCCAAGCTAAATAAATAACCACCTAACATTGTACCTCTGCCTCCTGGTCGTGCGCTTGGGTTCAGTTCTCGTTCTGGGTCATGACAGAACGAACTGGCCAAAGTATGGACTCAGCCGACCTGGAGCAGATCCGTCACGCCTTCTCCTGCCAAGCCACGGTCAACGACCAACAGAGCCGCCGCCTGGATGATGTTCTGGAAGCTCTGAGGGGCCTAGGTGAGCAGGTGACACAAATGTTACTCCACCAGCCCCTTCCTCGGATCCAGGAGGCTCCCGTCGCGCCCGCGCTTGAACAACTGCCCGGGGTTCCCGTCCCCACGTCTGTTCGAGAACCCCGTGTCCAACTCCCCGAGCATTACCGGGGAAGTCTGGGAAGATGTCGCGAATTCCTGATGCAGTGCGACATCGTCTTCTGCATCCAGCCCACCTCTTATGCCTCCGACGCCAGTAAGATCGCATTGGTCATGAGTTGCTTGGCTGGCAGTGCCCAGGAGTGGGCCCTAACTCTGTGGGATAGCCAGACACCAGCCTGTCTTCACTTCCCCACCTTCACCGCTGAAATGCGGCGTGTTTTTGACCACCCAGTCTGTGGACGCAACGCAACACAACGCCTCCTTCAAATTCGGCAGGGCAGTCGCAGTGTGGCGGAGATGGCGGTCCAATTCCGCACCCTTGCGGCCGAGGCAGGATGGAATGATTCCGCTCTCCAGGGGGCCTTTCTTCAGGCCCTGAGCGAGGAATTGAAGGACCAGCTAGCCACCCGTGAGGAAGCGAACTCACTAAACTCCCTCATACACCTCGCCATCTCCATCGACAATCGCCTCAGAGCCCGGGCCCAGGAGAGAAGGAGAGGGTCGTCTAACGGCCCGTTCTCTTCTTCGCACGACAGTCGCCCCCTTCCTCCCATGGAGAGGAATAAATCTTCACCTACTCCCGCCGACGAAGAACCCATGCAGATGGGTAAGATCTCTGTAGACGCCGAGGAGCGCCGACGGAGAATTCACACAAATTCCTGTTTGTACTGTGGAAAGTCAGACCACCACATTGCCACTTGTGCTATTCGCCCAAAAGGGGCTGGCTCGCCCGTGAAACTGGGCTTACTGACGAGCCCTATTACCACCAACCATTCAGCCCAGAACCGTTCCACTCTAAAGGCCACTCTCCGGTGGAGGAACCTTTCCGCCTCTACATCCGCCCTTATCGATTCCGGAGCTGATGCCAACTTTATCGACGCTGCATTCGCGGAAAGATTCGGGATTCCTACCGAGACCTTATCCAAGCCCATCTCGGCATTCGCCCTGGACGGCAGGAGCCTGGGGTCAATCACCCATTCCACCGTTCCCCTCCAACTAATATTATCCGGCAACCATCATGAAACCATCCAGTTGTTTCTCATTCACTCCCAACAGTACCCGTTAGTCCTAGGACAGACCTGGTTACACCTCCACAATCCACATATTAATTGGCGCTCCGGTCAGATTCAGGACTGGAGCAGCCATTGTCTAGCCAACTGCCTCCGGTCAGCCCTACCCCCCTCGGGGGTTAAACAAATATCTCACCCTCAACCTGTACCTGATCTAACCGGTGTTCCCCATCAGTATCACGACCTTTCCCAAGTGTTTTGCAAGTCACGTGCTGTTTCCTTGCCTCCCCACAGACCCTATGACTGCTGCATCAATCTGCTGGCGGGAGCTAAATTACCGTCTGGCCGCCTCTACAGTTTGTCGGGCCCGGAAAAGATCACCATGGAGACCTACATCCACGAGTCACTTTCATCAGGTATCATCCGACCCTCTTCATCCCCGGTCGGTGCAGGGTTCTTCTTTGTTAAGAAGAAGGACGGGACATTGCGACCCTGCATCGATTTCCGGGGCCTCAACGAAATCACCATCCGTAACAAATACCCACTTCCTTTGATCAACTCTGCTTTTGAACCCCTTAACCAGGCTGTCATATTCTCTAAACTCGACCTCCGTAACGCATACCATCTGGTCCGGATTCGTGAGGGGGACGAGTGGAAAACCGCCTTTAATACCCCCCTTGGCCACTACGAATATTTAGTGGTCCCTTTCGGGCTAACTAACGCTCCAGCAGTGTTCCAGGGCATGGTGAACGATGTGTTACGCGACTTTTTGGGCAAATCTGTGTTTGTTTATATTGATGACATTTTAATTTTTTCTAAAAGCCCACAGGAACACGTTCACCATGTCCGCGAAGTCCTCCAGAGACTCATGGAGAACCAACTCTACGTCAAGGCCGAGAAATGTGCCTTTCATACATCCTCTGTACCATTTCTCGGCTTCATAATAGAGGAGGGCAGAATCCGGGCGGACCCTACCAAGATCAAGGCTGTGACAGAGTGGCCCCAGCCCACTACACGTAAGCACCTCCAGCAATTCCTTGGTTTCGCTAATTTCTACCGCCGATTCATTCGCAATTTCAGTTCTGCCGCTGCTCCGCTTACCAAACTAACCTCTACCTCCATCCCTTATCTCTGGAATGCCGAGGCTCAACACGCCTTTGAGAAACTCAAGACCCGGTTCTCTACAGCCCCCATCCTGTGTCATCCCGATCCAGCCCGCCAGTTTATCGTGGAGGTGGACGCCTCCGATACCGGTGTAGGGGCCATTCTGTCGCAGCGATCCATGCAGGACAGTAAGCTCCACCCCTGTGCATTCTTTTCCCGGAGGCTAACGCCCGCAGAGCGAAACTACGACGTCGGGGATAGGGAGCTACTGGCCATCAAACTCGCTCTGGAGGAATGGCGTCACTGGCTGGAGGGGGCAGGTAACCCGTTTATTGTCCTGACTGACCATCATAATTTGCTTTATATTAAGTCTGCTAAAAGGCTCAACGCCCGTCAAGCCCGATGGTCACTGTTTTTCACCAGGTTTAATTTTACTGTTACTTTCCGTCCCGGTTCCCGCAACATAAAAGCCGATGCCTTATCCCGTGTGTTCTCCCCCCTAGCCAGTTCTGCTGACCCTGAACCCATCTTACCGGCTTCCTGCGTCGTGGCTGCGGTCTCTTGGGACATCGAGGAGACCGTGAAGTCCGCTCAGGTTTCCCAACCGGACCCCCGCAATAACCCTAACTCTACCCTTTTTGTCCCCGACTCCGTCCGTTCCCAGGTCCTGGAATGGGTCCATGCCTCCCGCCTGGCCTGTCACCCAGGGGTCGCCAGGACCACCGCCCTGGTTGGGAGGAGTTTTTGGTGGCCCACCCTCAGGGGGGATACCCGTGCCTTTGTCCTGGCCTGCTCTGTATGCGCCAGGAGCAAGGCTTCCCACCAGCCACCCTCCGGTCTCCTCCACCCCCTCCCTGTCCCGGGCCGACCTTGGAGTCACATCGGTGTAGACTTCGTTACCGGTCTACCTTTGTCAGAGGGCAACACCACTATTCTGACAATTGTGGACCGGTTCTCCAAGGCGGTCCACTTTATCCCTCTCCCCAAACTTCCTTCCGCCTCTGAAACGGCGGAACTCCTGGTGTTGCACGTGGTCAGGCTGCACGGGATCCCTTCTGATATTGTTTCTGACCGTGGGCCCCAATTCTCCTCCCAGGTGTGGAGGGCGTTCTGTACGGCCCTGGGCGCCTCCGCTAGCCTATCCTCTGGGTTCCACCCCCAATCTAACGGTCAGACGGAGAGGGCCAACCAGGACCTGGGGTCCGCCCTGCGGTGCGTGTCCGCACGCAATCCCTCCTCCTGGAGCCGATTCCTCCCATGGGTGGAGTACGCCCACAACTCCCTTAAGAGCACAGCTACAGGGATGTCCCCCTTTGAGTGTTCGTTAGGGTACCAACCCCCCCTGTTATCCGTCCAGGAGGAGCAAGTGGCGGTTCCCACCGTTAGGTCTCACTTTCTCAGATGCAGACGCATCTGGAAGCTGACACGCACCGCACTCCTTCGCACTAATTCCCGTACCCAACGCCTGGCGGACCTTCATAGGACCGCAGCCCCGCAGTACAAGCCCGGTCAGCAGGTCTGGCTCTCCACCTCCACCATCCCCTTACAATCCACCTCCAAGAAATTACAGCCCCGTTTCATTGGCCCCTTTACCATCCTCAGTATCATCAATCCTGTAAGCATTAAGCTCTCCCTTCCCATCTCCCTCAAAATCCACCCTGTTTTTCATGTCAGTCAGGTCAAGCCTGTCACCTCCAGCCCTCTCAGTGCTCCCGCAGTTGTTCCACCCCCGCCCCGGATTATCGACAATGCCCCGGCCTATACGGTGAGTCACATTCTGGACATACGCCGTAGGGGTCGGGGCTTTCAATACCTGGTCGACTGGGAGGGGTACGGCCCCGAAGAGCGGTCATGGCTTCACAAAAGCCTCATTTTGGACCACTCCATCATTACCGATTTTCATAAACTGCATCCCCTGAAGATCAAGCCTCCGGGAACGCCAGGAGGCGTCCGTTGAGGGGGGGGTACTGTAACGTTCCGTTCCCATCCTGTTCCTTCTCCGTGTTTTTCCCTCTCCCTCCGTGTCATGTTTGACTCCCTTATCCGTGTCTTCCCCCGTGCTGCAGGTTGGGCGTGTCCTGTCCGTTTGTTCCACTCGTTTCACCACTCCTGTCTCGACCTATCCTCTTCTCTCCCCTCTACTCACATTCCTCACACTTCACTCTGGTCAATCACCCACTTAGACATTCACACGCTTTTCTAATTGTTACCAATCACTCACTTAGACATTTGCACACTTTTCCCATTGTTACCAATCACTCCCTGTATTTAAACCGCTCCCTGTCTGTTGTTCGTTGCCAGTTCGTTAACGTAGTTTGTTGAACGTAGTTTGTCAGTCACTCTGGTCTGCGCTATCTGCATGCCTAGTTTGCATTCGCTCAGTGTTTGTTTTGTCCTAGTCAATTCTGTGTCCAGTTAACCTCTCCCCTGTTTTCAAGTCTGTCCACCTGCAGGGTTCGTACCCCTACCTGTGTTGCGGCCTCCCCCGCTCTCCTCCTGACGAGTACCCAAGCTGGGTCCCCGTGAGATTACCCTGCAGCTATTCTGTCCTGCTCTACCGCTCCTGCTCCTGCTAATCGCCAGGCAGTCCGTTCCATCCAGTCCAGTTCCGGTGTGGAACACTCAGTCCGATCCAGCAAATCCAGTTCCGGCCTGGAACAATTCCAGTCCGACCTGCCAAGTCCAGTTCCTGTCTGGAACAACGCCCGTTGGTCCAGTCAAGTCCGGCTCCGGCTTGGAGCAAGTTGAGGCGTGGACAAAGCTCCTGTGACACCCTATATATATTGTGTTATCCTATAT
Source organism: Ilyophis sp. 1 JC-2022 (assembly GCA_022702515.1). Classification (NCBI taxonomy): domain Eukaryota; kingdom Metazoa; phylum Chordata; class Actinopteri; order Anguilliformes; family Synaphobranchidae; genus Ilyophis; species Ilyophis sp. 1 JC-2022. The sequence continues at coordinate 36,297,139 of CM040396.1, forward strand.
TTGTTTGTGTACAGCTTGGGACTGCCCCAAGCTAAATAAATAACCACCTAACATTGTACCTCTGCCTCCTGGTCGTGCGTTTGGGTTCAGTTCTCGTTCTGGGTCATGACAAATACTCCATTACCCCTCTTCCATTACTATATTTAAATGTTTCTATTTTTATATTTTATGTTTACACCTCCACCCCAATGAACGGAGTAATCTTCATAATATGTTTCTCCTAAGAAACTTTCTGAGTATAGTTTATTGCAATTTTGATTAGAAAGAAAGAAAAACCTGGCAGAGAACTGACGAAGAAGTTGCTTTCCATCCAACACGACTGACTCTGTTCTCGCAGATTTTCCGTCTTTTAGCATCTGATGGAAATCTATACACTTGAATCCCTTCTCCGTTCTATTTGTGCACCCACAGGCGCTACAACCTGTCATTTTGTCGTAAAATCGATGTAAAACACGAATGAGAACGCTGCGTAAGCGGGAAAGTTAAAACGCTGACCGATATGCGTCCGATTCTGATCCTGATCCTGTCCGCGATGGACTCAAAATGGCTCCACGCAATCACGTGACTAGATTTTTCCGGACCCTCTATGTCGCTACTCTCTCTATATAGAGACTCTAGGTGAGACGAGCCAGTGAATGCCCTTATTGCAAGTAGGTATTTCTGCTGCGCGGTATCGCATTGCAGTGCGGAAATCACAACCGAGACAACATCCTACGTCACTTGCAACATTGAGGAGGGGTTTCCTGTGGATTGTATGTAATTGTAGTTCGATTGACCCTACACAATGCAGTGCAGCTATAAACAGTATTTATATCGTTTATAGCATATTTACGAAATATAAATAAACTTACATGTCCACCAGCGGGTCTAGCTCTCTGTCCAGTGCGTCATCTTCATATGAGTCACCGCTGTCTAAATCTGAAGACAGTTCTTTAGATCCGCTCTTTTCCAGTTTTTCAATTACCTCTGCCACAGTAAAGAATTTCTTCCTCCGATCTGCCATAATTCGCCTATAAATATTGTACAGCAAAATACTAGGCTATGTGTTTCCACAAGTAATGTTCGCTCGCTCTGGTCTGTGCTCAATCAACGCTTGCTGTATTGACAATGACGCACAGGGAGGGGGAGGCAGATACGCATTGAAATTACTCACAAATGGCTGGACCAACAGACACTAAAGCTCATTTGAAAGGTTAGAGTCGTGTCTAATTTGTCAAAAAACTTGATTGACTTAAAAAAATAACCCAATCGACTCCTGTCCGTAAAGAGTGCGTCGGTTGTCTTTTGAGGCGTCTGAGCTCACAAACAAGTGGATGCAATGTACAAACCCCAATTCCAAAAAAGTTGGGACAGTATGTAAAATGCACATAAAAGCAGTGATTTGTAAATTCTCTTTTACATATATTTAATTGAAAACAGTACAAAGAAAAGATATTTAATGTTTTACCTTTTGTAAATATATGCTAATTCAGAATTTGATGCCTGCAGCATGTTACAAAAAGGTTGGGACAGGGGCAAAAAAAAGACTGGGAAGTAAAAAAAATAAAAAATAAATAATAAAAAAACACCTGTTTGGAACATTCTACAGGTAAACGGGTGATCAAATCATGACTGGGTATATCAAAACTCTACATATCTTATTTTAAGGTAAGCTTACAAGCGATACTATAACCTCTGCTGCAAGTCATCAAGGGTCAAACCATCACTCAGCTTCCAGATATGCAGTAGATATGGATGGATCACTTGAAGGGTTGTTTCTCCTGACTTATAATAGGAAAATTAGTTGAGTGGGGGCTGAAATTATTATAATTTTTTTGCATTTAGTGTAATTGCCAACATGACCTTTGAACAATGATGTGTGAAGCAATGGTGCATTTGAGTCAGTACTCAAAAAAAGAAAAACCGGGAAAGACAGGAATGTTCATCATCCCACAATCTTCAATGAAGAGCAAAATTCCTCTGGGAATACCCCATACTGTCTCCATACAGAGCCCAGCTTGATATGAAATCCAGTTTTATCTGGCAAGAGTAAGAAAGGTAAAGACAGATCTAACCATCTTATCATTTGCAATGACAAAAAAATGGAGTGCCTTTCACGCAACTCAAAGATGAAAACACCATGAAGTGGTGCCGGTGGGCCAGTAGGGGGCAATCTTCCCTCTTGTTAAATAAACCCCAATGCCCCAGTGATGGGGACACTGTGCTCTAGGTCTTGGAGATACCGTCTTTCGGATGAAACGTTAAACCGAGGTCCTGACTTACTGTGGTCATTAAAGATCCCATGATACTTATCGTAAAGAGTAGGGGTTAAATTCCCAACCTGTCTCTTTCAATCTGCCACCTAATTATCTCCCAGTTTAATTGGTAAAAAAAAAGATGTTCTCTCCCTTTTCACCTAAGCTGATGTTGTGGTGAGCATTCTGTCACAAAATGGCTGCTGTTGCATCACCCAGGTGGGTGCTACACATTGGTGGTAGTAGAGGCGAGCTTCCCCCTCATCATTGTAAACCGCTTTGAGTCACCGGCCAGTGAGAAAGGCGCTATAGAAATGCAACGTATGCTGAAAAGTACCCAACAGATACAAATTCCTTTTTATCATCACACAATAAGGGGTGTAGAAGAGGTTTCAGATGGCCAGGACCTCTGGTATCCCATGGAGTCGATGAGCTGCCTCATTAATACTGTATGTTTGCCAGGATTAGTGAAGGGGTCAGTCTGTCCCAGCGATATAAAAAACCACAGTCTAAGGAGAACTGCAATATGCTTACTCTCTGAGGCAACTTTAGAGGCCAGACAAATGGCAAAACGGCACAGTTGTGAGAGCAGTTTAAGAATCTACTGGGCACCATCTGTGGAGATACTGTTGCTGTGTACTTTCATCAGTAGAAACAACTTCTTACCCATCAAGTTACAGTCACTGCGAATGCGATACAACAACCCCAGGGAAAGTCCCATCCACTTAGAGATGAGTGCCTTTGTTTATTGTATTCTACCCAGTAGTCTTAACTAATCGCTTACACTGACGTGCCCTTTCAAATTATCATGCCTTTTGCAAGTCTTGTAAAAAATGACAGAGATAATCAAATCCCATTCTTGACCATGTCTGACTGCCAGAGGCCTCCAGGCCTGGGGGCTTACTTTGTGATAACGATGTGTCAGCATTTTCACTCAGATTATAAATTGTCGAAACGTATTTAATATAATGTTTTTTATCATAATTCACAAATAAATGTTATACCAGTTCAAGGTTATCACAAATCTGCCTTCATGTTACAATTGCTGTGTTCTATTGCTTGTACAGAGAAGGATACGGCTAATTAAACGTCTTGTTATTGTTCTATTGACTTATAGTCGCATTGACCTCAAGTCTGACGCATCAGGCATTAACACTTGCACATCGATCTCATGCTCACACACTCAGAAAATTCCATGCATTTCAATGATATATTTTTGCTATATTTTTAAACTGAAAGTAGGTGACACTTGTATAGTTTTACCCCAAGTTCACCTGCTCAAGAAATAAACTTAAAAAATAAAGACATTCAAAATGTGTTTGAATTTAGGCTACAATTCATTAGTAATCACAAGGTCATGCAGGCCAAGTTCTGCATATTAAGTTGACATGAAACCAGGCTTTGGGGCAAGGCTAAGTCCACCACAAAGTTATTATCATCCAATATCTCATACGCTATTCACTGCACATCCATGCTTTAAAGTTTGAATTAAAGAAGAGGCTGTACCATTCAGAAATGTGCAAGAGAATAGATTTGTCAGAATCGTCACATACAGTATATACAGAATACGCATAGAAATACATTGCCTAATGTTTTTATATACATAAAAAATATGTTGGTTTGTGTTATGTGTGTTTTTACTGCAACGTATAACAGCCAAAAGTGCGATAGGTAGTCGCTGTGGAAATGTCAACTTTTCTGGACATTGGCATGATGGAATCCTCTTAAGGATTTATCAGAAAACAGGATATTTGGTTCCATAAACATGTTTATATCAGAGATTTTGTAGAAAAAAATTATACTACTAAACTGAAAGTACATCGGGTACCCCTTTGACTACAGGCATGATCCTGGGGCCTCATTTATAAAAAGCACTTTTTATCAAATTTGATCTTACGTGTGGCGTACGTAGAAAATCATGACAAAGTAGTGATTTATAAAATTTTAACATGAATCCATTTGACCATGGAAACAGTCGTAGCTCCACGTCAGGTCTTCACTTGATGACATTAAAGACAAATCAATCCTATAAATAGTCTGCTGTAAGCAAACAATTAGCACTCAACCATGGCTGTGCTAGCTTTATTGGAGGACGTGACAAACCAGGGAGTTTCGCAGGGAGAGTGATCAGGGAACGGATTGACTTTTTTGCCCAAGACAATGAGCCGCTATCGGTTCCCCAGAGCCATTCTATTAAATGAATGTGACCAGTAGCCCCAGGGCACAATTACAGAGCTCATTCACTTGCGTTCAATTTGTTAATCTGAAAGTTATAGATTGAAGTTACATACGATAGACGTACGCTATTTTAAACAAGTGCAGCCAATTTCATAAATAATGCTTACGTCCATTAAAAGAAATGTGCTTATGTGAAAGTTAAAGATGATGTCCAAATACTTTTTTTAAATAAATGAGGCCCCTGGTCTCTTCTGTAAGGTAACCCATAGGAGTTTATTTTCATAGTACAGTAAGCAAAGGAAAAAACACATAATGTTTATTTGTACAACTTTTAAATAAGATATGAATGTTCCTATATTAGAACATTATTTTTAGCGTGTATAAACTGTGTGTGCATTTTATACATTTTATTGTCTGTGACTGTGGCAAGATGAAGGTTGCTTTGGGCTATTAACACCCTGCTGTTTTATTGCTCTGCAGTGCAACTTTAGAGGCTGATGTTTTCACAAGTGGTGAAAAACAACATTAACCTTATTTAACAGATCAAGGCACAACTGATTAAGTCTCTCTTTGTGGCTGGCAAAAACAATCTCTGAACAGAAATATCAGCAGCAAAAGGTGCAAATTTTGTAGAGGTATATGCCAAAATGAAAACCATGCAGGCACAAGTCACGATATAACTACAGAAAAATTTTACTTTTGGAAAAAGTGGAAAAAAAATTTGGAATGACATCACATAACCTACAAAATAAATGTATGAACAGTCGCCTAGAGAGGATGTAAAGAAAATATGGCGCTTTCCTACAGCATAATGCGGGACGTGACACAGGTGGTGGTCTAACTAAAGAAAGACCGATAGAACAAAAGGTGGAAGATATGCAAAATGAGCAAGTCGTGGAAGGAATACATGGGTAAACTTGTGACTGAAGAAGACCACAGAGCGTCGGAAGGTAACTGTATTCACAATATACTGTAAGCCCTACTGAACGCATATAAGCACAACAATTGATTAAATTCAGAGCTGCATTTTTATACTAACTGATGACTTCAATAGAAATCTTGCGTCTTTTCAATAAAACAAATAAAATGTCATATTAGCTTTTATCTGAAACATGTTTTAAATCTTGTCTCCTTTTGAGTGCTAAGCATTAGAGCATTCGTCCTATAGCCCGACACCCTTCGCATGCATCGTGAGCTATATTAGCGCAGACAAATTACTCCTGCTTTCAGGAGATCTAAAAATTCTCACGCAAAAGGGAGAGTCGCTATTAATGCCTGTTTTAGTAAATCAGGCAGAATACTTATTTGGCCTAATTTACACAATCTCCACCCCGTTTTAAGCGCTTTCACTCCAGGTATAGGCTACATATGGATGAACACATGTAATTATGCATCAAAAGGAAAGTCGCAGAGTGACGTTACCCCCGCAAATTACATCCTAATAGCGGTTTTTACCGATTGCGACCATTTAGTAAATCCGATGTAGATGTTGCGACTTTTAAGCGACTGCATTGAAAAAGCAGTCGCAATCCTTTAGTAAATCTGGCCCAAAGTTAGGTCCAAACAGCCACACCCAAGCCTGGCTGAGAGGTATGTCCTAGAGGTGAGGTCTTCATTTTTTCATGCCCAAGATTTAAAAAAAATACAACAGGTTTGTTTACCTGATGTGTATTCAATAAAATTGGCAAACTTAACAGCGAAAAAGAATGACTGGAGTGTCAAAGAAAGTAATTGTACGTCATCTAATAGTCAAACTTAATTTAGTTTGCATGGGCAGACACTAGCATGGCCTTTGACAGTGACAATCACATATATGATTGAAATGTGATGTAATAATAAAAAATAATTGAGAAAAATTGGTGTCTCAGCTATCTGCATGTTCAGCTGAGCTGGTTATTTGCTGTGTGATTGAATCCCCCTCCTCTGATTCAAAGTAAAAGAGGAAGTTAAATGTGTTTCACCTGGGGGCCAGTTCTATCTCAGGGATTAGAATAATGTGAGGCACGAGACGCATTGAGCCAAATCATCATTTAATGACTCTGCAGCAGACTCATCACTGACTCCTCTGACTGGCAGTTTGAAATGTAGGATAGCTCATAGCTTGATTAATCTACTCCCCAGGGAGATAAACAGCTCATTTTCACTTCAGCTTTGTTGTTCTTGGCATCGATTTTCATTTTGTGTGTGTGTGTGTGTGTGTGTGTGTGTGTGTGTGTGTGTGTGTGTGTGTGTGTGTGTGTGTGTGTGTGTGTGTGTGTGTGTCAGAATGCACTTGTTTACTTTGTGCCACTACACATGGGGCCCCAATAAGCAAGTAAAAACTGGAATCTGTTGTTGATATAAATCCCTGTTGGAGAAGCAGTGTTGTATGATTGAGCAAGCTACATTATGTTAAGGTGTATTTTGTGAATACCTGAAATGTATAAATGTAAAATGTACAAAAAATTTGGAAAAGTAATGAAAACTGACTAAGAAAATGGGTCACAAATAATGTGGGTTTTGTTCAGTAACAAGGTCATAGAGGTTCCAGATCTCTTTAAACAATAAACTCAGCTGTAGTTTTTTGGTCAATTAAGTACTTTTTACATTTGTACTCACTAATTTCAGAATATTGTTAACCAGGTCTGTCACTATTACATATAATTATCATATATATCAGGTAAATGCACAGATTCTGTTCTCCAACATTGTAAGTTGCTCCGTAAGTGTCTGGAAAATGTAATGTACCATATGTTGATAGCAGACACGTCTCCATACAAACATTATTTTGTAAACTAGCATGAGTCATGCTGTATTTATTTGTGTTCCCATTAATCATGGAGATCCGGAATTCATGTCTATACTGTCATAAAAGCTGAGGCTTTACCAAGCCTATGAATTTGTGATGTTTTGCGAGCGTTTTAGTGGATTTAGGAAACGCATACATGCAAGCTCAAAGCTGGAGGGAAGCAGCCTGATAGAGGGATAATGGTGGATTTTAAGGCTGCCTTCAGGGGAACTTGGATAATCCTTTTGCTGATGCTTTCCCCCCCCCTGAAATTGCTTGTGGGCAGAAGCTTGCAAATCCCAGCTTGTTGTGGTGTATGGAATTTTGACATGGTCCCATCATTCGTATAAGCGTTCGTGTGACTATTCTACACAAGTTTTCTGGGTGAATAAATTCACGCATGGTTGTGTTTTCGATTAGGACTTACAAAGGTGTAGGGATTGGAAGCTGATTTAAAAAAAATATTGATTGATTAGATCTGGGGTATGTTTTCCAAAAGCATCATAAGGCTAAGATGATCGTAAATCCTGTCTTACGCAGCTTCTTGAACTTAGGGCGCGTTTCCCAAAAGCATCTTATCTATGAGCGTTTCTAAGAGCGTAATAAGTTGTTTAAGTGCGTTTTAGAAGGCCGTAGATCACATGCTTTATTACAATTTTTGTGTTAGTGTTAATTAATTTTTTTTTAAGTGATTTCAGATGCAACAATATTTAAATTTGGAAATTACCCAAAAAAGGCATTCCTTAAATAGCCCTACACAAATTAATAAAAGTTAATGTTTAATTACTAAAATTGAGACAAGGAAAATCAGTGGGAAAAATATTTTAAAATAGGGACAAAATCATTCACTGCTCCCCACAGAGGCTTGGATTTACCTACAAAATGAGTGACATACTATAAGTATTCCATCAACTAGTGAACAATTTGTCACACAGCCTTAATGTTTTATTGTCTTATGTCTTAATGTTTATTACAACTAAGGGCACTATCTTGACAATCTTAGCGCATGCATGGTCTAAAATGCATGGAGCAAGTGCATTTAGGGTGTGTCCAACTCCATATTTTGAGGCGCTTGGTGATAAGGGGCTGCAAGCTGTTAATGAGGCTAAAGAGGTTACTGCCGTATTGCGTTTTGACTTTGGCTGAGACACATGCTTGAAATAATAACACATATTCTGACATGAAAGGTTATGCAGCATATTTTAATTATTGTAAGAATAGCAGAGGGCCCTGCATTTTATCCATCTATTTTTAAATTCAGTATGTGAGAGTTTCGGCAACACAGCCTTATTTGTGTACCTGGTTTCTATAGTAAACAGGTTGTGCAATGTAGTTGTCTGTATACATTTTTTATGTTCATTTTAAATTAAAACTTAATTATAGGTGTGTCTTGGGTGGAACATGCACTAAACCAATCAGAGTTTCATCTCCCATTCCCTTTAAAAGCCACCTGCGTTTGCACCTTGGCAGATTGCTAATATAAAGGTGGATTAAATAAGACTGCATGCAAAAAGGGTGATTTACAGCTGGCGAGTACAAGTGTGCGAGCAAGGAATAGCCTATAAGGATCAATATTAGAATCAATATTATTCTGACTAACCAGTATGACGTGTTTTGATATACACAATAATAATCTTAAACATTAGGGTTTAACAACGGCACGGGTTCCCAGAAATACTGTATAATAAGAAACAGGAAAATAGTTTCCATTATCTTGCAGTGCTGTTATTTTAGAAAATATATGTGGTTTAATTTTGTTAAAAGCAACAGCTGAGCATAAACTACCAGAATTTGGCTTCCCTCTCAGCTTATAAAACGTCAAATTAGCCTGCTTGTTGAACAAATTTTGTTTGATTATACAATGAAGCATTGTCAAGCATCAATTCCATGAGGCTGTTCTCACAGCAGACAGATCACAGGCAATGAATTTCGGCTTGCACATAATATTAACTTGTAAGTGCATATTACATGCACTCTAATATTGATAAATAATATAACAGTGTTATTTTGCCTTAATGATTACACTAAATACACTGTCAGATTGGGAACCCATTTTATGCCATTTTTCCCTTGTTTTATATTGTCCTGCTTATGGAAATATGACCAACGCATTTTTATTGGTAGTTTAATGCCTGAAAACCCCACTTTCCCGTAATTCCAGGAACAACGTGCGTCCACTCCGTGAAGGAAAATATTTACCATGTGTAACAGACAGGAGGGGGTACACCCCTTGTGCACACACCTATGTAGATGCATATTGCTATCTTTATATTGCGAAGTTAAAATAACATTGAATCAACTGCGACATGACTTTTTAGTGGTTTTAGTGCAAGCGCTTAATGCTGCCTCAAGATGGCAATGAGCCAAAAATTATCCTGGCCACACCTCATCTTAAGATCAACCTGCCCAGTTCACTTGCTATGGGGGTAAGTTTACTTGCTATTGAAACAAAGTGGGCGCTGGACGCTAAAATGCTTCAGTCTGAAACTAACAAAGACACTTGCATTTCGTTTTACCACCGCTTAGCACCGGGTGTAATATAGAGCCCAAAGTCTCAATAGTCCCATCCATCCCCTTCCTACTCATTGTGCAAGAATGTACAAACCCCAATTCCAAAAACGTTGGGACAGTATGTAAAATGCACATTAAACCAGAAAGCAGCGATTTGTCAATTCTCTTTTACATATATTTAACTGAAACAGTACAATGAAAAGCTATTTAATGTTTTACCTGAGGAACTTTATTGATTTTTGTAAATATACGCTAATTCCAAATTTGATGCCTGTAACACATTCCAAAAAAGTTGGAACCAAAAAAAACGGGGAAGTTCAAAAAAATACCTGTTTGGAACATTCTACAGGTAAACAGGTGATGCTATCATGACTGGGTATAAAAGGATATCAAAAGACTCTTGATATCTTATTTTTAGGTACTCTTAGTGCATTCTAGCTTTAATTAAGAATTGTTTTGGGAAATGCGCCTTACAAATTACAGAGCCATCTTAGAATCGCTCATAGAAATTGCGCTTTAAATTTGTCGCCGAATATTTTGCATAAAAACCTGTCACCTGCAACAATGCGAAAAAAACTAAAAGCTTGCGTTCTTTTTCGCGGTTGAAATCGAATAAAAATTGATTACTCTTTGTCGAGCGATGACGACCTGGTTATCCATTCTCGTTCATGATGTCATTCATTAAACACAACAACGTTCAACAAAATTTAAAATTCGGTCCATCACGGAACGAAAGTGTTTTTTTTATTTTTTATTCTACTAGAACGTTAAAAACAGAGCATGCTTAAATTACATTGTCAAAATATTGAACCGGGCTTATTATGTGTCCGTCTTTACTTATGTAAAGTTTGTTTTGTCTACAGCATGCTCTCCTTCTCTTCCCTCCTTTTATGGATATACGTGTCCCTGAGATTTTTCCACTGCATCTTGATCTCTTCCACTAATATAAAGGGTTAACCACAACATAACAATACATTACGTCATTTCAGCAAACATCTTTAAAATATATTTGTCGTAGTCTATGCAGTATAGCAACTCATGAAGTCTGAAGAGTTCTCTCCAAAACGATCGCTACAGGCAGACCTCGTCTGTTTTCCTCGTTATTTATATAACTTGGCTACCAGTAATCAGGAAATACACACAGGAGTCGGAATAAGATTTTTGGGGAACTTTATAGACTTTATTTGCCAGGCACACAGACAACCGTGTGACAGCTAAAACATTTTATATAGGCTACTCTACCCTGCACTTCTCCTCCTCCTTTCTCTCCCTCCACCACAGTGGCTGCCCCTGGCCAGACCCGGTAGCTAGCCTACATGTCGTCTTTCTCCATCGGTTTGCCTATAGCCCACAATTACTATGTCAAATATCCACGAAACAATATCACATATAGCGGTTAGCTAGCTTTCATCCTTTGTTTTCACCAAGGCAAACGACCCCAAACGACACAGCGTAGCCTACATGAACTTGCATAAAGTAAAAAAATAAATAGGCCTACGTATCGTGTAGCTATGTTTGTGTGTAATCGCCACTGGCTTGTTATCTTCTTCACATGAACTGCTATCAACGTTAACGTTAGACCTAAAGGTTAGCTAACGTTAGTTGGCTAAAATAGCTGGAGACAACTTTTAAGCCAATGCTAATAACCTGTGGGAGCTCATCAGATAGCAAGTTGTGCAACCATTTAGCTATAAACCCACCATCTTCATAGCCTATTGGCTCGGCAATGGTTTTCCACAAATTGTCCTTCAAATCGTTGTCTTTGTAACTTTTATGTCTCTTATCAAAGAATACGCTATACTGGGAAACATATAAAATCAGTTGGTCCGCCATATTGGATGTTGTAGTTTGTTGTGGCAGTGCGGTGACGTCAGTCATTGAAACTTGTTATGATTGGATAGATAAATAGTTTCGCAAACGAAAACTTGCAAAATACGACCTTGCTGCGAATAAATTACATGGGTCCTTTTCGCAAAGGACATTTCGCGTTTGATGTGCAAGATTTTATGAACAATACAGGAGTTTGTTTTTATTTTTCAACGTGCGATTTATTAGTGCGAATAAATCGCGGCCAGTGTGTAACGGCCTTAAGATTGATCGTAATCAGGAAACACACTCCCTGACTGGTTACACAGTCCCTTGCATGCCTTAGATGCGTTGATTCTGCAGGTCATAACTGAAAAAGAGAACAGAGTTCTCAATAGGCCTTCTTGACTAAATAAAAGTTCAGTTAAAAAATGAACATAAAAAATGTATACAGACAACTACATTGCACAACCTGTTTACTATAGAAACCAGGTACACAAATAAGGCTGTGTTGCCGAAACTCTCACATACTGAATTTAAAAATAGATGGATAAAATGCAGGGCCCTCTGCTATTCTTACAATAATTAAAATATGCTGCATAACCTTTCATGTCAGAATATGTGTTATTATTTCAAGCATGTGTCTCAGCCAAAGTCAAAACGCAATACGGCAGTAACCTCTTTAGCCTCATTAACAGCTTGCAGCCCCTTATCACCAGATGAAAAAGAACAACTGCTTTTATTCAGGTCAGTTTTTTCAATTTTATGAACTGCTCAAAATCAGAGGTCTCTGAGGATTTGTACTAATTGTGATTATGTACCTGACAATCTTAAATAAAGAAATTAATCATGTCCATAAACACCAGGTCCAACAATGCATATAGCAATGGTATATGAATCCACATAACTTTCAGTTACTTGTACGCTTTTCACATGAAATAACTTGACTTAACAGAAAAACACACTTTATTTGAAGTCAGCTGTTACCATTATGGTTATTAAATGGCACTGTAATGCTACAACATAACACACAATTACATTCAAATATTTTGCTAAAACAGGCAAACTTGTTCAACACAAAATGTGTAAAACTTGGTAAGGAACATTCTGTTTAAAATTGCAGCGCAATGACTGGATTGAGGGTGCTCTGAAAGGGGTATTGGATATTCATGCTGACTCAAAAAGTAATTAAAATGAACCTTTGCCCTTTGATGCCACTAAGTTTCTCTGCATTGTACAGTAACTCTATGAAAAAAGCCTTTTAAACTAAGCAAGATAACATACAAAATATAAATATACATGCATGAAAGACTGTAGAAACCAGGTTAACACCATTACTGAGATATATTGTAATTTTCCCACATGTGAAACATATTTTTCTTTATTAATGATTCAATGGAATCAACCAAATGGAATTTTTTTAATTCCCTGTCAATTATGTGGATAGAAAAAGGGTTGTGGACCAAAAAAACACAATTTGCAGACTGCAACAGTTTGATCCTGTACAGTGATTGCAGCAGGTCCAACATGTCTTCTCACTTGCTCTGCTTTGGTCTAAAATAGAGGCTTTAGGTATCTTGTTCATGCTCTCATGCCCAGATATGCTACACCATCCAGAGTACTATAGTGATGCCTGCTCTGTATAACAGTACTAAACAAAAAGGTGTGTAATACTATGTAAGAAGCTGATTGCAAAAGTTACATTAGTCTTTGCACACGAAGGGGTCGATTTACTAAGATCCCAAATAAGGGTTCTTATTTTGCGGGCGCAGCCAAATTATTTGCACGTGCTATCATTTCACACTTTGCGGGTGATCAACTAAGAGTCATTATGTAAATTACTCCAGCCGCAAACAGCTATATTTAAATTATAGTTTTGCATGTTTGGAATGGTTATACTGTAAGAAAATGGTGAAAAGACTGGCAGAAATGTTGCTGTTTTTATGGGGGGTTTTTTGTGTAGGGTATAGGCTACTTTTACACTGGCAGTTAATTACGAACTGTTTCACTGGATGTCTCGTAGTTTCTGCCAAGAGTTACAGATAGCACTAAGCCAACTCACGCCATAAGTGTCACATTTCCATTTGATTATGGGTTTTATTTTTATAAATTTTTGATTTGCTTGTTATTCACTGCATAGACGCCGATCTTGTGGGTGCCCAGAGGCATAGACAGCCAAATCGTATTGCAGGGTGAATTGTATTGCAGAGTGACGTTATAGTTTGATGCGGGTCACAGGTGGTTTCATCTGGTTCGATGCACACATGAAGCACGTGAAATAAATCCGAAACAGTGCTATTTGTTGAGGTATGCTACATACTAGGCTACTGGCTCTCTAGAGATTTACAAATATATTACAATATATTGGTAAAACGTGTCAAAAATCTAATTTTCCTCTAGACGTCTCTAATGGTTTCAGTAGCGGTGAATCAACTGCGACGGGAAGGAGGTTCAGAACAAGTCACCCACAAAGATGAGGACCACTAAGGGAGCTTAAACCGCAAATGGGTAGAAAAGAAAAAGGGAAAATCCTAGCAGTTAACCAGCCAACTAATAATCAACCAACTAATAATCAACCCAGGAAAATAGGGTGAACTCGTCTCCAGAGCTCAATACTAGAGCTTAAGTGGGAAAACCAAAAAGAGAAGAAAAGAAACACCTTCAGCACGTAACACTAAAACGGCCGGTAAAAGGTGAAATAAACAAATGAAAACAAAGGAGACTGTCTCAGTGAGAACAGCACGGAGTAAATCAAACAGTATAGCTTCAACGAGGATTATTCCTCTACGTAAACCCTAATACTAAGAAGCAAGTCCCTCGTGAACATAAAACAAAGCTTTAATATCACAAGGTCGCTTGTATCTAGCTATACCTGGCAGTCTCTGGTGCATTCCAATCGCTTACTTTCACTCCTTGCATCCTTTCTTTGCTCCTTAGCTCCATCCAACGGCTTTTAAACGCAAGGCAGCTTGCGTGTTAATGTTTGAGCTGTTGCAGTTGAAAATGTGCCGCGATTGTAGAGTCAACTATTTTTTTGTTAATTGCCAGGCATTCAACTGTATGAACATATGATAAAACGTGATGTATTGCATCTACATATGGCAAAATTAAATATTGTTTTGAAAGGACCGGGGTTAATGTTAAGCAATTAAGTTTGTGTTTCCTATGCAATAACAAACAAACTGAATGATATGGGAAACAAAAACCTTAAATATTATGCTATGCTTACATGTTTAACTTATCAATAGCAAGTACTAATGATCTAGCTAGTGTTTTAACATAATGTTATGCCTAAATCTGAAGGTAACTAATTGCCCTGTCTAAAATGGAGAAGGAACTGAACGGCAGTATTTTTTTTTTGGACTCACGTTTCTGACATGAGTAAGATAAGCCTGTTTAGACACATATGACAAAAATACATCATCCAGTTGAGCCAATGTCACTGATGATTTATGTCTGTTCATTCAAAACGTTATTTTACATTGATGGACATTATGCCAAGTAGTCTAACTTGTGATATTGTTGAGCTTTTTATCTAACGTTATTCTGGAGCATAAAGTGTTTTCTGTAAAATGTAATTCTCACTATACAGCTCTTTAATGACTCAGAAATGGTTCTATATGTTATGGATTAATGAAATGGCAACTGATAATATTATTTATCTATTACAGTGATGGATGTTAACTATAAGGTTTTTGCCCGGACACCGAGCGTGAATTAGACTTTTACTTGTTGCTTCCACCAGGTTACTGTCCGACTGACCTATGGACGAATTACGCGATTGAATTGAGGATTGTCATTTCTAATAATTATGAAATGATGTGAAATATATTTTTACTGCAGGATAAGTGAGGGATTCTAGCATGCAATATCGCCTGTGTTCAGTATTCAGAGTGCTGAACATTGACTGTTGGAAACGCTGGATTCAGAAAATAGACATTTTACAGAATCCGCACTTCCCCGACAGGTGGTATGCTTATAGTGTGTTTTTAAATAAATAAAGGTTGTAATTATATACATTGAGATGTTGGCTATTTGACTTGCCTAAACAAATGTTGGTGCAAGGTTTAGTTAAGGAATATACAGTATAACCCAAAATTAAAAAGGAGTCTCAAGAACAATTTTCACCTTATATCTTCAATGAGATCATACAATCAAATATTATTCCAAATATTCAGCCAAGATTATTAATTGCCAGCTTGCAATGACTTATTCAGTGATTATTGGATTGTGGGCTAAGGTCCTTTGACAAAGTGGTAAAATCAATCAAAGCAAAGCTTGAGCAATAAATTAAATGAATATTGAATTAAAAGGCAGCTTTACTTCTTGTCATAACTTTCACAATTCAGTTTGTCTTTTTACGAGAGCTTGTTCCTTGAAACATGACGATCAATCAAATATAAAGTAAGCTACATAAAAATGTAATTTGACTGAATGAGTGCATATTTTTATCTTTCATGATGAAAATTGTTATATGTTATTAATAGTATTTTTGTATTTCTGTTGAGCTTATAGAAATTAGAAGGACTTTATCCTCTTGAAAAAGGGAAAAGAAATGGCTATGATCATTTAAAAAGACCCCAACAATTCTAATATAAAAAAACAAGCTGTAGTATGTGGAGGCCTCAACAGAAAATCAATAGTTACTCTGCCATCAATAATTCACTTGCCGGTACATGGTGACCACTTCTATAAGCTATAGAAATGATTTCCAGTGTTGTTTAACATAGTCATTCCACCCTGATATGATCTTCGGGACCCACTTCCACATTTTCTGGCCTGCTATGTGCTATCTTCTGGATGTGTCTGGATGAAGTTGTTTGGTAAGGTAGTTTTGAGTCACAGTTGAATTTCAGGTCAAGGTCAGGTTTATGTTTCTGGTCTACATCAGGTGTCCCGAAACCTATACTTACATTCTATTATCTAAAAATGGGTAATATTTTATTAAAATTTTAATGAAAAAGTTAGTAATTGTTTTAAAATTAGATTCAAATTTTAAATTTGATTCAGGGAAAGTGCAAAGAGGCCAAGATGCAAACATTCCTAAATGGAATTTGTCCCACCACAGTGTGAATACTGGTATGTAAATGTGTTTGTTACATATTGTATGTGCAATTGTATTTATATTCACACTGCCACAAAATATGGTAGAGTACTAATGCAAAACCAAACACAACCCACATTACACATATAGCACCTATTTTTTAGGAATGACTGCATGATTTATTTTTTTGCTACTTTATAAATCTAGTAGTTCACAACAAGTATTACTGCTGTGCATTTAAATAGCTATTAAACTATAATGAAGTACTATTATAGAACCAGAGATAGAACTTTCTTGTGGTTTATTATGCTCAGGATCAATTTGACCCCATTCAGTGTTTGAGGTCTTTTGTATGACTTCTCCTAAATTGGTGGGATTAATAGTAAACATACAATAACCATAATGTTTTTTTCTAAAGTCCTGTACCAGCTTTTTATACAGAGGCATTGTGGGGGGTCATTTTGACCCCAGGTTCTGTAGTTGTATAAAACATAATCCAACTTTTTTCTCTCTCTCTGATTTTTTGGGTACTTTCCCATACAGGTTTTAAACTTTACTCCAGCTGTAAAATTAGAAATTTGTCACAGGTTTTTTTAACATTTAGGGATAAAAGGCTAGTCAATTGGGAGATATTAAGAAGGTGACACGCAAAGTGTCAAACATTTTATATTACAATCATTTTGTGTTGGGTTAAATTGTTGGGGTCAATTTGACCCCAAACATAAAAAGTGTCATAAAATGTCAACATACTAGGGTTAAGACAATTTTAGAAATATATAATATGCGGTCAACAGAAAGTAAAAAAATTCAAACTGAGTCTGGGAATCTGATCAATTAATTAATTAATCAACTCTCATTCTCTCACTCACTACAGCAAAATACTTTCAGAAACAAGTCAAAACATATTTGGTCACTAATGAATGGTTTATCTCCACCTCTTACCACATTTATAATGGGTCTGAATGCAACAGAGATGGCACACGGTGACACAAACAGATAAATAACAACCCATCAGTGGGTGCTTATGAATATGTTCCACTGTGATTTTCAAGGTACCAGCATTTACAGCTCCCATTCAAATACAAAAAAGATCAAAGGTACATGCCAAGTTGTCATGAATGGGATTAGATTGTTTTCATGTCTCCCAGTATACACAGAGGCTTACACTAAATTAATTGCCATCATTTATTTGATTCCAAAATGAACCCAGTCAGCCGTTTTAAAAGCATTGGCAAATTCAAGAAGAATGCATTGAATACAGGAGATAATCATCTGAGGATTAATGTGAAGGTAAATCCAAAATAACATTTCTTTGATTGAAAGTTTGTTATTTCAGAGGCCTTTCATGTTTTCCTTTGCTCCAGCTTCCCCAATCCCTCCCGTCAAGCTGGAGTAGGCTAATCAAAGCTACGATTTCACTGTTATTTGGCTATTAAATCAATTACTTATAACTTCAATATTGATTGGAAGTTAGCAGCTGTTATATTTTACTAGGCCAGCTTCATCAATATCATTACCATGCAATGCTACTGGTTACTGGTAGTTGTTTTACAGTTCTTAAATGGTGAATATTTTGTATATTTTTAACTTCTGATTTAGTGGCTTTGAATGCTCTGTACAGCCCTTGGGCTAATGTTTGTTGAATCAGACAACCCAGTGTTATCCATACCGATTTAGAGCAATGCACAGAACATCTTTATGAGGATTTGCATTTCAAAAAACATGTGCGAAGAGAGCATGGGCAATAAAACACTGGAAACTGGGTAAATAAAAAATATGTAATCCTGCATCTTTGCTCCGTCTTGTGAAACGCTGAGGACATGAGGGCAGCTGTACAAGCAATGCAGCACGGTAAATGTCATACCCAGAGGCAGCAGACATGAGCAGGTAGGCATGAGTACGTCTGAGCTTTTGTGCTTTTTTTTTACAAAAATGCGAGATACTTGCAAAAAGACATTTAATGATTGCAACGTTTCGGTCAAAGACCTTCGTCAGGCATGAACAGTGGAACAAAGAAGGAGGAATATATAAGATCATATGACCAATCAGACAAAACCATTTGTAAGACACCATCTTTTCAAGAAAATAGGTAGAGATTCCAAATGATATATATCGTGCCCTCCACTATTATTGGCACCCCTGGTAAAGATGAGAAAAAAGGTTATAAAAAAATTCACTGTTTGGTGAATTAGCTTAATCTCACACTTTAGCCTTTAATTGAAGTAAATTTATTATGAGAAAAAAAAGCCCTCATCAAGAAATTATTATTTTAAATGAAACTGCGTGTGCCACAATTATTGGCACCCCTGATTTATATATAGAATAAAGTAATATTTTTAAATAGTTGGTCGCATACCTTTGCATGTCATGACTTCCTGATGTCTGTGACCCAACAACATCAAAAGACTCTTGATATCTTATTTTCTTGTACTCTTACAAGCGATACTATAATGTCTCTGCATTTGAATGGATCTCTATGGGAATTGGGGTGTGGGACTAGATTTACCTGTTAATTACACTGGAACAGTATGGAACACATGGTTGGCTAAATGGCTCTAAGACATCAAATGTCTGACGTATCAAACAAGCCTTAATACATCACTGTGCTGCCAGAAATACAGTAGATATGGATGGATAACGACCCTTAATGTGATCTATCCATGTCTTTGTTCCATGTTCCCCGAGATTCTACTCCCTGTCTTTGTCATTTCACTATTCTGGTGATTTTGGTACATTCGGGTTTCCTCTGTATTTCGTATCTCGTTTTCTTCCTTCTGACTTAATTCATATTTATATATTATACTAACAAAATAATCATTCTAACTGTTAGATTAGATTTAATACTAACCTACTAACATGTACATAATACTAAACAACTAACTTACTAACATTTTGTATTTAGAATTTTCTACTAACATTACTAATTACCAATTTATCTTGAGTTTCTACCTGTAGCTGTCATTCCATCTCTCGTTATCCTATATCCCTGCATCTATCTGTGATTTCGCATTCTCTGCACGTGTGTCCACTGAACTCCGCGTTCCTCCCCTTCGAGCTGTGCACATGTTTACCTGTTAACTCTGGGTCGGTTGTTATCATTGTGTTTACGTGATATCCAGTCCATGTCTTACGTCTCCCCTTGTTATTGTATAATTAGTTCTAGTTAACCCTCATTGTTTTCACCTGTGTCCTCGCCCTCCTCTGCACACCTGATTCCTTTTGTGTGATCTTCCCTAGTGTATTTAAGACTCCAGTTTCTATTCATTCACTGTCAGAATGTTGATCTACTTTTCCTGTGCCTACGCCTTTTTAAGCAAGTGATTTGTTTGTGACTTCCGTAGTTTGTTTATTGCATTTATTTGGTTTTGATCTTTATTTGTTTCTTGACTACGCCTCTGCCTGTGTTCTCCTGGTTTTTTGATCTCTGGTTTTTTTTATTATTCTTTTGGCATTCGATTTTGTACTGTCTCATACTCTACTGGCTATTGACCTTGGACTGGAAATAAACATTTCCTTTCTGATACATCCTTGTCTGCATTTGGGTCCCTGTCCCGATCCTCACACACTGTATGTTATGTGCATGTGTGTATATGCTTGCATTTGTATGTGTGCATGTATGCCACATAAGGAAGGACTGTAAATGTTTTATATCAGACTTGTACAAATGCACATGCATATTTTCTAGCTTGGTATGAGACACTCACAGGTCATTTAGGTGTATGAATAATGAACTGAATTTCATTCATTTTCTTGTTCTCTCCTCAAGGGCATTTTTCTTTTCGCATAGAACCTCCACTTAAAATGAACCTACAAGTCAAGTACTTAAATTTGTTGCTTTCCACAGACATCCACAGAACAGTTCTGTTGGCCTACATGAACTTGGATTTTGCCCTTTCTGTGTGTTATTGAATTATCCTTGCCTGACTCACACAATCATGAAAACAATGTTGAGCACTGCTCAACCAGGTCCCTGAGGTGGGGATCTTAACTGGGCTCTATCTTGACAATCTTGGTGCAAGTGCATTTAGCGCCTGTCCATGTCCACTTTTGCTAGTTAGGTGGTGCGTTATTTGAGCACTAAGTAAGGCACAAGGTGGTAATGGGCTGAACCTAGCCTCTTCATTAATTATAGGTGTGTCTTGGGCATACGATGCAATAAACCAATCAAAATGCCATATCCCATTCCCTTTAAAATTTTGCTTTTCAACCTTGGTGGATTGCTTATATCATGACGTAACAGACATGC
The DNA here is from genome assembly GCA_022702515.1 of Ilyophis sp. 1 JC-2022. NCBI lineage: Eukaryota > Metazoa > Chordata > Actinopteri > Anguilliformes > Synaphobranchidae > Ilyophis > Ilyophis sp. 1 JC-2022. The sequence goes on from CM040396.1 coordinate 36,317,925, forward strand.
TCGTGCGTGTGCAGTGCAATCAAGGAATAGGCTATATGGATCAATAGTATGATCAATATTATTCGGACTAACCATTATGAAGTGTTTTGATATACATAATAATAATCGTTAAGAGATTAGGGTTTAACACCGGCGCAGGTTCCCGGTAAATCCCGATTGCTTTTATTTGACAAAATATAATAAGCTACCAATGGCTACTGTCTCACCTTAGAAAATACCTAATTAGCCTGCTTGTTTAAAGAATTTTGTTTGATTATGCAATGAAGCATTGTCAAACATCAATTCCATGAGGTTGTTTTCATGGAGTTCATTACCTGCATTCTAATATTGATTAATAACATAAATACTGAGGCAAATAATTTTGCATTAATGATGACACTAAATACAATAAAGCTGTCAGGTTGGCAACCCATAGGTTCACTCATATTGTCCCTTGTTTTATAATGTCCTGCTTATGGAAATGTAACCAACCTGTTTTACTTGGAAGACCGTGAAAAGTGTCATTTACAGCAGGGGAAATAGACCTGCTCCTGCATGAAGTTAAAGTGCATATGCAGAGAATGGCATTCAAATTAATTGTGAATTAAAACTGTAAAGGCTACAAATATGGTGCATAGCTTTTATTAAAACGGAGAACTTCACAATTATGACTAAGCAGTCAGAATTCATATACATACACTTTTTGCTACTTAATTACAACAATGTATGTACAGAAATTGTGAAAGAAAATGAAAAAATGGGTACCTACATTCAAATTTCTGATTTTTTACCTGATGAGCTATGGAGGAAATAACTCCTCTTTGTGATTCCACAATATGCTGCCCATCTCTGATAAAAAATGTTTTCAGGCGAACCATTTTGGTCGTGGTCCCCAAAAATCTCTCAAAATCCATGTAGCAGCACAGTGAATCTTGTTTTCCACCAGAGCCCCATTAGCCAGACATGAGTCCAGGTATATGCAAACAGGATATAAAATCAAATGTCCACCAGTTTCCTAGATAAAATAAAAACACCCCTGCATGATAATCAACAATAAACGAATCCTCATCTTATCATGTTATCTCTCCCTCTTGTTACGCCATGCATAAAGTTCTCATGTGTTTACCTGCACAGCCTGCTGTACTGCATACAGAACAATTTACTCATGTGGAACAACAATTACTAAACAAACACTTCAGATGCCATTTCATTCAAAAAAACTTGGAACAGCTCATCTCAGACACAAACAGTTGCTAGTTGCGATGTGTAATTTTTCTGGCTAGCTTGCCATTGTTACAATATAGTAATGTTAGCTATATTCATTTAATTCAGAGGGATTCATTTTATACACAGCTTCACTGAGACAAGATCGCAAAAACATCTTCGGGGCTGGGACCGGCAGAAATGCCTGAATAACCTAGACATAACTTACCAAAAGCTAAAAACACTATGCCATCTTGGTACTATAAATACGTACGGATGCCTCTTTCTCTTACGCAGAGCTGTATCTACGTGACTTCCGAAGGCTTTTGGTGTATTCAAATTATCTCGAAAGTCGGACTATTTCCGATTTACGAGAAGAAAAAAGGATTTGAATGTGACACCCCGGTGATGAGATGGTGACGAGTTAATGACAACGATCTCAGAAATCCAACGTTCAATCCGGGCACCCATAGTTGTAAGGAAATCGTACGTTCAACAGCTAGGTCCCCGAGATTAGCGAGGTGACAAAAAATGCATCAAAGGCCAAAGGTAAACAGCTGAGCATCTCTAAACATGGAGAGATCTGGAGCTAGAGATACCCGTTGCGTGGTGTTTGTAGTCTTTCACCTTCTGCGTTTTCATCTTCAATCTTTTTTGCATACGCTATTTAAAACATTTGGAAAGGGCAAACAAGCATCGTCCATGTTTTTTTCCGCTGACCATTTCAACACATTTACCGTAACGAACGGGACCATCATCACAGCAAACATCATAATGAAAGATAAGAGTCTTAGTTATTGGCTGGAATATTTGACAGACAGTTTTAAAACCCAATGGAAAGCAAATAATACTTGCAGTGGAGGGGGGTCGATGCTAGTTTTTCCCACTTCAGATAGGCCTATTGTGCTATCAGTTGAAGAAATACACCCAGTTGACGACGGTTTTGCATAAAACTCTGCAACCATGTACAAAACCCCTTTGGCTAAAATACGCAAAGCCACGGGATTAGTACTCCAGCAACTGGATGAGTTTCACAACGCCAAACTGAACACTTAAAATATATCCATTCCTTCTGGAAAAGTGTTTTTTAAGGATATTCAATCAAAATATTGAGGTGAGCAGTTTATTATATATTATTAAATTAATGAAATATATAATTTAATAACTTCCTTAATGCCCGCGTTACTGCTAGGGGAGTTTGACAGCAAGAGGTTAATAAGCTGAGATTTGAAAAATATGAAGGACGAAGAATAAGGTGAAAATTCAGTTAATATGGTGAAATTTATCTCCATTTTTAACCGTAGGCTAACGAAAAAACCTTACTGCGAATCTGGGGGACTGTAGCCTAGGCTATTTGAAAAACAATAAATGCAATATTCACTCAACAAGGTTTTTCAACTTTTTTTCAGTCAAAACCATTTACTTACAGGCTATAGGCCTAGATGAACAGAGCTGTATTGTAATTACATCTGAAGGGCATTTTCAGACCTCAAATGTCCGCCTATTGCAGTGCGCGAGTTTTCCATTGAATGACAATTCACGCATTGGTGTAAATTACCATTTGCGCATTAGACAGCAGTAAGATAGCAAAGACACTTGCATTTGGGTTAGCGCCGATTAGTGCTGGGTGTAAGATAGGGCCCATAATGTTTTTATAGCCATGATGGCAAAACAAGTTTTATTGATTTTATTGTGCCAAAAGGCCCTTTCATTGCCTGATGTAGTCCTACATCAGCAAAGGTGTCCCTACTCACCATTGGATGTGACTTTTTGTTGGTGAGCCCAAAGCTGTAAAAGTTCAAGTAAAATGTTTCTCTTTTATTGCCCATAAAGTTACAAATGACTGACATTAGTTTAACTCCGATAATTTAGCTTAAGTTGAAACTGGCATGTATAATTGCTTTATTTAAAAATATGTTTTGGGGGAAACAACAATATTACTAAAAAGGTAAGACATATCATGAACAATATATCACAATTTTTAAGTAGAGAAAATACATCTTATATATTTTGTGATCACCTGTGCTCTCACATGTAGAGTGATTTTTCATGTAAAAATTTGGGATGTCGAATACTGTGAGGCAGTATAGAGAAAATGCTTTGACTTCCGAAGACTCCCAACTGTGCAGAAGGAAAAAGGTAAAGAAAGCCAGATGACATACGTAAGCAAAACATCCATCCACGCATTATGTCGAACAAAAGATAAAAGTGATTGTAATTTATGGATTGTGAAACAGCAGTGCTGATATGATTGCTCTGGTCAATACCCTCTTGCATTTTATTTATGAATACATTTTTCACTGGGTTTCAGTATAGTCATATGCCCCTGTGATCTGATATGAAACATGACCATACCAGTACAGACCGTGGCCTGCACAGCTGCAGTAAACGCTGGCATTGTGCTGTCCTGCAGGGCGGTGCAGAATTTGCCATGGCATTGCCAAGGGAGGGAAGGTCTGTTCGACTGGCCATTCCCAATTATGCAAAAGGCTATGCTGGTTAAGAGTAACTACGCATGACATATGCTCCTCCTACTCAATGGTTGTTCAGCTCAGTAGGTGGAATGCAGCATGCAAGTAAGCTGCAGCCAGCAGATTGCAATTCAGTGAATGTCTGCTTGTCAGTGCTGTCCTGAATTGACGTTTCAAAGATGAGAGGGGATTGAAAATACAACTGGGCAATCCACAATGGGTGAAAATGTATTTTTAATAAAAATGAGTAGTGCTTATGCAGAAAAAAAAGCACTGAACAAGCATTGAAAACATCAATCATTGAAAAATGCCAATCAAGTGGTATGTTTGTATGTGTTTGTGTTATTGCATGCGTGTGTGTATGTGTGAGCATGCATTTCTGATTCATCCGTTAGGCAGATTTCAAATGAAAACGGCACACTCTCTTTCCACTCTACTTACTCCACACAACCCCATTATGGTTCAGAAAGAATGTGAAATGCAATGGGTACAAGACAGCATCTGAGTTATCACCATAACAACCGCCTTCTCTGAATAGTTAAATTGACACTAACATCTATGATGATGAAAATAAAGATGGTTTAAAATAAGAATTTCCACACTAGTAATCTCTTTGAAAACAGGGGTTTAGTAAAAATATGGCACATCCAGCTTAATACATGTGAAAATAACTATGGAAGAACAGCAGAAGTGCATATTTCTTAAAACAACAAAAAAATAAAAGCTGTGTATATCTGAAGCAGGACGGAAACATTGTTTAACTGTTCAAAGCAGTATTCTACAGTTTCTCTGGAGGGTTTGTGGCTTCAAAACCATTGATAAAGAAGTCAAAATTAATTGAAAAGCAGCATGCATGCCTTTTACAATGCAATGCTGTTAGATTCCATCCTTTTTCCATTTCACTGTTAGAACTGTCATTTACATTCATAGAGAACGAAAGTTACGACTGTAACCACGGTTTTATGAGTTCCGGATGAACATTACAATATTAAAGAATAACTTTTATTTTATCGCAAGGGAACTTCAGTTGTAGCCAGCAACAACAAAAAAGACAGACAGTGGGGCAGACCCACAACACACAAACAAACATATCAAACAAAGACATCCAACAGAATCATTACATCAATCCAGTGAATTAAAGTGCAATACAGCCATGATTAAAAATAGCCCCCGCTGTCGCGAGATGTCAAGTGTCACCAAGCAGTCCAACACACAAACTCCGCCTCCACGACTCTCCTCCATACACGCAGCGCCGCGGTCTCTGTACACCGACAAAATGGAGAACCGAACTGCGTCAATCTTCCCAGTTGTCTCCTCACTACTCCCCGCATTATGTTCTCCTTCCCTGGTTGCCTTTTGAAGATTGCCTGCACTCCCGGATCATTCCCGACTTCTTCAACTCCGGTGAAGAGCGATGGCAACTTTGTTGCTGCTGTCTGCAGATCCAACGAACGCTCCTGGAGACGTGTCTCCATGGTGACGACCACAAACAAAATTATCCCAAATATACAATTCCTCAATATTATAAAAACAAGGAGCAGGAGTGCCCCGACAAATCTCCAGCCCACTTCCCCGTCCCACAATAGACACACAGCGCATTAAAAAAACAAAAGACAAAAGCCAGACACAACAAAATACATTCAAATAAACAAACACGAACACGAGAGACAGCTGGACTACATGTCGCCATTACAGCGCCACGTGACATTATAGTCGTCAACTTACAAATAACCTTGTTGCCGGATACATTGAGACTCTTATACCAACTAGTTGTCATGGCCATGACCTCCGTGTGATGGCGTAACTTCCTCTGTAAATAGAGACACGTCAATGCGGAAGTTCTCAAAACCCTTCTCGCCCTTAAATGGCCCAGAGTGACTATATCCCCAAATGGTCAACCAGAAGTCATAAAACCATGGTTACAGTCGTAACCTTCATTTTATTTTGTTCCTCTGACCATTAGGGTAGTCAACTTATGGATGACCAACCGCATCACGAGGGACAGTCATACCGTTTAAGTGGATGCCAAGGCCGCTGGCAGGATGGCCGAGTCGACCGTTGAAACAGGCGCTACATTGACGTGATAAAATCTTGAAAAATGTGCAGGGGGACACCCAAGTCACTGCCTCACCGGTCTCATGAAGTGGTACACCTTTCAGTGCTGCCCATGATGTAGCCATGAGCCGAGAACGCCTTTCCCTCTGAATGTTGCCCTGTACATCTGATGGATGCGGTAGGTTCAATGTAGCGTCGCAATGCACACACTGGACATACCAAGTGTGCATGCCCCAGGTCCTTGCCTGGTGGGGGGCAAGTCATCGTGAGCAAGGACATCACAGGACTAAGTTAAATTAAGTTAAGTTATACTTTATTGACCCCGTGGGGTAATTTGTCCTCTGAATTTGACCCACCCTAACTACTTAGGAGCAGTTCATGTTCTCGTGTCATGAACGTAAACACCCATGAGATGCGTCGCTGATCAAAGTTCATATGACCTACTGAGCAGATCATCAGATGCTCTGTACTGTGGTCTAGGGCAGCGGGCATCTGCCCTAACTGCCTCCTCTGGAGATACCACCAGTTCCACAGTGGCGGGCTCAACAGAGGGCACATGGTCCAGCCTATGGACCTCAGCGTCCGACATGGACGTGAACGTTCCACCATCTGTGGGCACGCGCTGCCAGCCAGGACGTGCCCAGCACTAGGGTGATAGAAGGTTCGGATCCTTCTCCGCTGGATGCCCCTCAGGGGGACCATGCTGTGGAGCCATTTCACTTCAGTATGGGTTTCCAGCATAACAGCCAACTGCAGAGCGAAGCTGACTTCTGCAGAGAGGTTATTGCCCCTTCCAACCTTGTCATTTTTTTGTGAAGGTCATCGGTGGTGGTACACGCTTGTGTTTTCGGAGCAACCCCTACCGTGGGTGGCGTCCTGCCAGAGGGGGGCATATGACACATAAACGCATCCAATATGGTCAAAGAACAATACCCCCTGACCATAGTCACAAGGCGCAGGGATAGCACAATATACAAATAAGTTTCACGTCTCCACTCTAGCATCAGCGAAAAGAAGAAGAGGACTTCCGCATTGACCTGCCTCCTTTTATAGGGAGAAATTACATCGTCACGCAGAGGTCATGTCTATGACAAATGGTTGGTATAACAGTCTCAATGCATCCGGCAACAAGAAGGTAAATCAACATTACAGTAATAAAAACCTATAGTGTCATGTACAGGGGTTACAGAAATATATTTTTTTTTGAGGTAAAACACAAACTCACATTTTATCCATCTTCTTAATGTGTTCTTACTGAAGCATCATGGGAAAATTTTGACAGGAACTTAAACAAATATTACGGTAATGAGAAACATGGACCCAGACACCATGTTTTTTGCCTAAAATATATTTATTATTAAGAGTGAAAACATAGGATTTAATATTCTTAACAATATTTTAAATTGTTTTCTAACAATCTAAAAAAACATGAAACAACAAGAAACTAGGCATCATGCGCTTTACAGTGATATAAAACTTTTCCAGTTTATGGTTTTTCAACTTAATTAAGTACAGACATGGTTTATCTTGGTTTCATGAGAATGACCCATTTAGGCTTAGTCGTCAATCCTAGAGATGCAGTCACTTGCGTAACTTAGTATTAAAATTCAGTTAGATCCTGGGTCAAAATAATCTCTGAGTATGTTTTCTATCATGGTTTTCTATCAAGTCCTTTTGCTTCAAATCTGCAGCATATGATCATAGCCAAACTGAGGAAATCAGAGCCAGCCTAACAACCCAGGAAGCCATGGGTCTGGCCCAGATCTGGCATTCTTATTGCTGTAATTGCCAACAAACAGTCAGTCACTGCCTCCACACAAAACATTGTGAAGTCTGGAGCTTCATTTTTGGCAAAGTTAACCAACGATTTGCTATAAAATGACTTACAGGTGTAGTTTGGTTTGGTCAGTTTTATTCAGAATGAAAAAAAAGGCCTTTTCTGGGCCATTTTGACTTCATATGGACCTTTAAATGGAAGTGACAACCTCAATATAAGGCAATTCATGGGTGTGGATTTATGCTAATCGCAAAATAACGTGAATGCGCTGGTCATTTACACGTATGAACATACGTACGTCTGCCTTTGCCACACAGTTTGATGAATCTAGCATAAATGTTTCGTACCAACTCGTTTTGTACATAAATGTACGTGCTTATTTAGGAATGCTTCATGAATGAGGCCCATTGAAGCCAGAAACCGATGGGGGATCAAGTACAATTGATCTGACACTGGCGTCTATAAATGCAGAAAAGAGGAAATACAGAAATAAATAAATACAGTAAATAAGAAATACAGAACATTTATTCTGATTGTATCTATTCATTTCTGTATCTATTGACTTATTTTTAAATCTCATACCTTTATTTTGATGTATGTATTGCAATATTTATTTATATATAAATTCCTCATTTCGGCATTTCTGGTCCTCCATAGTCCTGACAGAGCATAGATGTTATCCCTCACCATCAAGGACAGTAGCAGGATTTACATTGTGGGTGGGCCAAGTTAATTAAGATTGAGAGAGTGTCAAATTTAGTGTAAATTGGACAATATGCTGGTAAATTAATAACTTTATTTTCATAAACAGAGTGCTCAGACATCCTTTCCTCAGTTTGTCAAATAAAGGCATGAACTAACCCATTTCCTATGCATTATTAGACTTCCAACTTCCAAAAATGTCATCCTTGCATGCAGGAAATACATATTTTTATAATTATTTGTCCTTTCTTTAAATGTATGCATGTTTTCAAGGGCACAGTTACCCATGTACAGTTTTTACATGATTGTGTCAATATTTTTAAATCAGAGTGGAGAGGATAATTTTGAGTTGCAACAGTGTTCGTTGCTATACAGAGGCCACAGCCTTTAGTCGTTTATTCAAGCTGTGCAATCACACATTTTCATTTTCATATCTACATTAACTACTGGCAGAGGAAAATTTCCAGTGGCCTCTAGTCAAAATAGTGTGAGTATCTTACTTTGTTCCTTGTTCTTTTACCACCTACTGGAGGTGCACTCAGAAAGCTCCACTGTGGTCGTTAGTGGACGGCTTAGATTTCAGACGCAAGAAGAGAAGACTTCACTTGGAAAAGCAAATGAGTTGTGGAATTGACGGATGGTAGGATGGAGGGCAGGCTCCATAGGGGGCAGAGGCCTCATTTCTCCATTCCCTTACTCCCTTCCTTCATCAGGGCACATGGAGTCAGAATCACCTGTCAGTGTTCCAGAGAGGAGTGGCACCTGAGCGATCATTAACAGACGGGGTATAAAAAAAACTATTTAATAAGCATGACTGCCTCTCAAATCCAGCTTCTTTTCCGGCCGGTACTGTACAGGAGACAGAGGACTGGTATTAGACACAAACTTGAAGTTACCATAGCAGTAGCTGAGAGTGGCGTGAGAGACGGCACATAATTTGTTTCTGAGGATACACTTCGCCTTGCTGGGTTCACAAAATTGATATTAAGCACTCTCAACCTCACCCACACTTATCTGTGACAGATTTCAAACGTGTTCTAAAGCCATTCACTCCGATTACTCGATAACAGAGTCATCTGTCTGTCTGTCTGTCAAGACACCATCTCATGCCAGTTATATTATCGGTGTTCTGAAGCTAATTAATGCAGTACTTTTGTCAATTACATTGTGCTCCCAAATCCTCGTGATATATTGAATAAGGGCATATCAGGACAAAGCGGCCTACAGAATGACCCAGATTTATGAGCGGTGTTCGTGGGGAATAGTATTTTCTATACTGGGGCCTATTTGATTTTTTTGCATAAGTAATGAACGAAAGCTTGCACTTGAAAAATATGCGCAAATAGGCTATAAAAATATTTGTTTATCAACATGACTACAATGAAAGTAGGAGAAACATCAAATCTTTAATTTAGGTTAAAATATTAAAAGAAAATATTCATAAAAATTATATTTTATCAAATAAATGTGTCACAATTATTGGCAATGTTAAAAATCAACCCAGCTTGAGTTTCATAATTGAAGTATATTCCCATTCATATTTTACTATTTTAAGCATAAGGAACTATTATGTGGTCATTCTCAACTTCCTGTATCACTGGGGTGTAAATATGAGGTGATGCACAGGCTAAAACCCATTGGTCATCCATCAACATGTGGAAGATCAGAGAACACACAAATTAAATGAAACAAAACTGGCTACTGGCTACTGGCAATAAAGCTCGCTAAAGTTTTGAAGTGAAACGGAATGACAGCGCTCGACATTCACGCTTGTCTGGGACAAGCAAACTTTAGCTATGATAGGAAAAGTAGAAATGTTTTCCCAGCTGTCAGCTTGCTTCCAAGTCATAGGATTAGGTTAGAGAATTAGAGTTCGAGAATAGGCTACTGCGGAGCAGCATTGGAGCTGTGTGTTCGCCCAGCTGCGAGGGAGCATCTAAATAAATATTCACAAGGAGCTAAAATAAATACAATATTAGGCTATTATTATTATTATTGTAGTTTTTGTTATGAAACAACAATAAAAAAATTATTAATTTATTTGTGTTTCCTGTTGTAATTTAACAGAAGACACAATGCAGCATCGTTTTTTACGCCTGCATGCAGTGTGAAATCATAGCCTATACTTAAATTTGTAATTAAATAACATTAAATCTTAGTAGCTTAAGATATTTACATCAATCACCCGTGGCATCTTCATATGGCTAGGGCCTAGTTGGGTATTTATTACATTGTGTTTTCTTATGGAGTGTTATGTGCCATAGGCTTTATTGAAATAAGACTATGAACTTAATAATTCTAGAATACTAAAATTAGCCAATGACAACAATGAAAAACCATGCGTCTGCTAGTCGTTTGCCATGCCGGGCCAGACGACATGGCCCAGCTTTTGGGCCGTGTTGCATAACATAGCTACGGCTCTGTGAATGTAGAAACCAGCTCTGGATTTAATTGATAATTAGGGAAGCATATATTCACCATTCTCAAGTAGCTTACACCACTGAATGGCCTATTAGCCTAATGTGTAATATGGTCCATGCCAGTAGTGTAGTGGAGGGTATATGCAGAATAACCACTTTTTTCTTAGAGGGCATAGAGTATACTCACTTATTAATCCCCACTGGTGCACGTATCAATTAGTAGTCATTGCACTTCTCTAGAAAACACCCACTTCTCCAGGCACTACTACACCACTGGTCCATGCGCATATACAACAGACTTGAAAACCGCAGTTTGCAACCAAATTATTGAAGATAAGTTGAAGAGTCGATTTCAGTAGTCGGGCACCGCTACTGGTTGGTAATTGAACGAAAACCATCTCATCATTAATTCTATTTCTGGTTACTAGTTCTATTTAAGTGCGTTTCTATGCAAAACCCTCGGTCATTAAGTTCTGAAAACAATTGATTCTATCAGGAAAAATATTGTTCCTTCTCGGTTTTCTAACATACAATTGGCACCAATTTTGGTTATTTTTGTCATTACATTATTTAAGAAAATTGTATAAAACCATAACTCAATCAGATCCTCCCTCTCTCTGTCTTGCACGCAGTGTAGGCTAGCCTATTTTAAATAGCCTATACTAAGCTAAGGAAATACATTTCAGATTTGCATCATGATATGCATGGGAACATCTGAAAAAGTAGTGAAAAAGTGTTTGTGGCCGGCAGTCTGCCTCTGACAGTTTTGTGCGTGTTTGTGCTGTTTTTGTCGTTTGTCAAGAACCATGCAGACTCTCAAATAGTTTATGATCGCCAGGCACTTTTGGATATCAGATTTTCTACTAAAAACTTGATGAAGTTTGGTGTGGGTAGACAAAACACTCTTCCCCCCCCGGACCTGTCTGGAATACCTGCTCACCTCCGCTATGCCCCCGCCCCACCTCCCTGGAGGAAGCGCTCCAAACGCCGGGGTAAACGCAGCGGTTTGCTGGTGAAATTCAAAGCCCATCTTGCCCTGTCTCATGGGACTAATCGGAGGTCTACTCGGGGAAATTTGGCCAAGATCGGATTGTTACACAACGGCTTTGTTCAATGCCGCTCCCTGGAACCTGTCGGCGCCTGGCTGATACCTGTCAGTTTCAGCCCAGCCAACGAGACCCAGCCCCCTCGCTTCTGTTCACCCCGTCTCCGCAGAGGTGGAGTGAATCCCCGGAGTCTCCGGCCGCTAAGACGCGCACCCCGGAAATCTATTGTTCTTGACCCGGTGGTTCCTACCAAGATTGCCTTGGTGAACGCGAGGTCACTAGTAAATAAAACCTTCATACTGAAGGATTATTTCACCTCCTACGGGCTGGATTTTTTATGCGTCACAGAGACTTGGATGCGGGTTGGTGAGTTAAGCCATTTCTCAGAACTTTTGCCGATTGACTGCTCATATTTCAACTCGCCGAGAACCACTGGTCGAGGTGGAGGTGTGGCGACCGTGTTTAAAAACAGTTTTGACTGTCGTCAACTCTCGTCTCCCTCCTTCACCAGTTTTGAAATTAATTTGTTTGAGCTGGGCCGCTCTCACCCCGTTCTGTGCGCGCTGATATACCGCCCGCCTAAATACAACAAGCACTTTATAAATGACTTTTCTGAACTCCTGTCTGACATAATGCCAAAGTATGACCGTGTCCTGATCCTAGGAGACATGAACATTCACGTCTGCTGTCCTACGAAGCCGTTGGCAGGGGACTTTTTAAATCTTATTGACGCTTTTAATCTGGTGCAGTCTGTGACTGGTCCCACACAGAAACATGGACACACTCTGGACTTGATTTTATCCTGTGGTTTACCTGTTTCTAACGTTGAAATTTGTGATGCTATATTCTCTGATATAAATAAAATTCTCACATGCCCATTTTATTTGAGATCTCTATCCCGTGTCATATCACTATAGAAAGTGCACCTTCCCGACCTTGTCGTATGATTAAACCCTCTACTGTTGCTCAGTTCTCTGTCGCTTTTAATATTGCAATCGAGAGTGTCTCAGATTTTTCAGACTGTAACACAGAGGAGATTAACTCTAGATTTCGCTCCATCTGTCATAATACTCTTGACACTGTCGCTCCCCTCAAAGACAGGCGCCCCAAGCCTAAAACCGAGCCTTGGGTTAATGATATCACTCGGGCCGCTCGACAGGAGTGTAGGAAAGCTGAACGAAAATGGACGAAAGATAAGTTGCAGGTTTCTTATGATATTTTAAAGGATAGCTGGCGTGAATATCAGAATACTGCCAAAGCCCAAAAAAATAAATATTTTGCGGACATAATTGATAACAATTGTCACAAGCCCCGTGTCCTATTCAGCACTCTTAACTCTGTTCTAAACCCCCCCCCCCCAATCCCGTTGTAGTGTAGCCTCTGCTGAAACCTGTGAAGCGTTTTTAAATTTCTTTGTTGACAAGATTGCAACTATTAGAGCCTGCATTTTACCTCCTTCTTTTGACCCCTCTATGACTGTAAATTGCTTTGCTGTTTTTAATCATTTTGAGCCAGTGTCACTTTCCTGTCTGAAGAAAACACTAGCTCAAATGAAGCCATCTGGCTCTCCCACTGATGTTCTCCCCCCTCGGTTTTTTAAAGAGGTCTGGGACACCATTGGACCCTATGTCCAAACACTAGTCAATAGTAGCTTGACCCTAGAAGAGGTGCCAGCAAGCTTCAAACAGGCAGTGGTACAGCCCTTACTCAAAAAGCCTGGTCTGGATACCTCTGTCTTTTCAAATTTTAGACCTATCTCCAAGCTCCCTTTTATTTCTAAGATTTTAGAGAAAGTGGTAGCCATTCAACTACAGTCCTTTTTAAATACACATAGAATATTTGAGGTATTCCAGTCAGGCTTCAAAGCCCTCCACAGCACAGAGTCCGCTCTACTGAGAGTGTTCAATGACCTTTTGTTAGCAGCCGACTCTGGAAACTCCATCATCCTTGTTCTGTTGGATCTCACAGCTGCTTTCGATACAGTAGACCACAACATTCTCATCTCCCGCCTAGAGCACCATGTGGGCATCAAAGGTACTGCGCTAGAGTGGTTCAGGTCATACCTGTCAGATAGGAGCTTTTCTGTGAGTCAAGGCAATTTCCATTCATCTCTTGCATCCCTCCCCTGTGGTGTACCTCAAGGTTCCATCCTGGCGCCCTTACTCTTCACTCTATATCTGCTCCCCCTAGGATCTATTATCGAGAAACATGGCATCTCGTTCCATTTTTATGCAGATGACCTACAAATATATCTGCCTTTAAAACGTGGTGACCTCAACATTCAACCCCTGTTAGACTGTCTCAGTGACATAAAAGCTTGGCTGGCTCTGAACTTTTTGAACTTCAATGACAAAAAAACCGAGGTCATTACGTTCGGACCAAGTGGGCCTGGTACCACACCTCCAGGCATGGGCCCCCTTGAGTTATGTGTCAAACCCATAGTAACCAACCTGGGGGTGAAAATAGATAGTGAGTTTAAAATGGACAAACAAATTAACTCGGTGGTTAGGTCCAGCTTCTTTCAGCTGAAGCAACTGTCTAAAATTAAGCCTCTCCTCTCTTTAAAGGACTTTGAGAGAGTCATGCACGCCTTTGTGTCTACACGGCTGGACTATTGCAACGCGCTTTACGTTGGCGTTAGCCAGGCCTCCCTGTCTCGGCTTCAGCTAGTCCAAAATGCTGCTGCTCGGCTGTTGACAAGGACACGCAAATTGGAGCACATCAGACCTGTCCTCGCCTCCCTCCACTGGCTGCCTGTGGAGTTTAGAGTACAATTTAAGATCTTACTGTTTGCTTATAAAGCTATGAATGGTCTGGCCCCATCCTACCTCACCGAGATCCTGCACCCATACACCCCAGTACGTTCTCTGAGGTCGGCTGACCAGTCCCTCCTTGTTGCCCCCAAATCCAGGCTAAAGAACAGGGGGGACAGAGCTTTCGCTGTTATAGCCCCCAAACTCTGGAATGAGTTGCCCCCCCCATATTAGGCTGGCCCAAACACTCCCAATGTTTAAATCCCACCTAAAAACCCATCTATTCTCCCTAGCATTTTAAATTGTTAGAGTCTGCTGTGTGTATTTGTTTGTGGTTGTGTGTGTTCTATATTGTGATATTTTAGCCTAATGTTTTATTATGTGTGAATTATATAGCGTGTGCATTATTTTAGCCTAACGTTGTGTTTACCATTTTTTATTGACTGTGAAGCACTTTGGTCAACTTTGTTGTTTTTAAATGTGCTATACAAATAAATTGGATTGGATTGAAAAATACTACAGAGTTTGTTAGATTAGACTTCTCTAAGAAATTTTGCTGCATAAAAGGTTTTCTATATATAGCCTATACATTTTTACATTCACGTGCCTTGTGAAGTATCTTGCATTAATTTACAGGAAAATTCCTATTATGAAAAAGTTGTATTTCCAAACTGAATAAATACTGCACCTCTAACTCTAAAATGTTTTGCTAGATTAAAGTTGTTGTAACTAAAATATTTGCCAAATACAAACCTTTTTTTATCTGCAGATTAATGTTCTTTACTGATTTTATAAATCAGCTGTGCTGTTGCTACGGTAAGCTAATTTATAGCCTACATAGAAGACGGTATGGCTCGCAGTAAAAAAAGATTAAACATTGCACATATAAACACCAAACTGCACTTTGATAACTCCATGAAAATGTAACTATGTCTAGCTATATAGGTACCTAGCCACGTATTGCATTTGCATTATCTTAAAAACAATGACAAAAGTTTATCGTAGCCCAAGTTAAGCTAATATTGGCAGAATACGAGGACTGCCATCCAGTAACGTTAGTCACTGAGGAAAAGAAAGTAGGTAGGCTACATTCTGCTTATTTTACTTTATTAATTCCAATTATTTATTCCAATTATTTTCTTGAATGTTTTGGACTCTGAATTAACTGGTCATGGAGCATAGTTTGCCATTCCCGTTGTGTAGCTGGCCACCTGGTCAAACAGTGATCAAACCTGTGACCCGGATGACTGTGGATTAGGCTACATAATAACCACCACTCATTGACCAATCAGAATGGAGTATTCACCCATACCATGGCATAATCATTATTAGTCTGTGGAAAAAATTAAATCAGTCAACAAGGCTAGACTTCAAGGATATATCCACTTGTAGCCTATGGCCGAGCAAGCAGCACTACAGAGACACTGAAGTCTCGGGGGAAGTACGGCCATTCATTTAGAAAATTAGCTAGCCTCGCCAGAAGTCTGCAACACTTACTCATTTCTCATCCCGGTCCTCCGCTAACCTTTAACCCCTTTGCACAGATGCCTAGTGACTATGCCGCCAGTGGCAATATTTTGCTCAACTGAAACATTCGTTGCTCCTGCAGCCAAACTATTAGTGGAAATCACAAACACCATGTTTTAACTTTATTGGTCGGCAATTCGTGACAACTCTGCCGAATATGGAGTTTCTAAAGTGTCACTATTTTCTCATAGAAAGTCCATTTAACAAGCAACCCCACCCAGTCTATACCTACCCATGCATGACATAGTGGACAATAGCATCTATGTGTGAGTTATATAAATATATATATATTTTTTTTTCATCAGATAAAATTGTAATTTCATCATAGCAACAAGATAAACCCAACAATAGCCTGATCATATGGCAAAAAAAGCCATAAAAAGCCCTGCCCACTCAAAAGCAAAATAAAGATGTGAAATTATTGTCTCATTATACCATGTATTCTACTGTGAATATCTGCTACTAAATATTAAATAAATATACAATCCTAACATTGGTTTTACACATAGAGACGTTCCTTCAAAATCCAGTGCTCAAATTTCTGGTACAATCTGTTTGAGAAATATACAACACTTTATACCGCTATTACACTATCTGAAACGTCGACTCGTAATAACCCCCCATGCCCTGCAAGCCTGTCTCATGCATTACAGTTCATTCTGGTTTAATTGTCGGCTATTTTATCCAACAGAGTACATTATAAGCATAGCAACTAGGGATGATAATGGTTAACCGACTAACCGTTAACCGACAATAGGAATTTTAACTGATTAATCTTATGACATGTCATGGTTATTGGCAACCTCGGTTTTTTCTATGGTCATCATTCTTATTGGAGGCGACGGGTTGATCTATCAGATTTATTCCGCCTCCGTTCCGGTGTTTGGATCTATTATTCCTCACACCTGTTTTGAGTTTCCTGCCAGTTACAAATAGCTGAGGACTTCCGTGTTCCTGGACTTCGATATTCCAGTATAGGAATTCGGTCACTGCATTTCTGGTTTGTACAAATAAGAAACGCAGCAAGTCCGGTTATAATTAGGATTTGATTGGTTTATTCTTTACTTTACAATCTTTCACTTTATCCTAAATCTCTCAACCTGTTACCTTTTGTGTTCAGCTCTTTTGCTACAAGAGCTTAGGTAACAGGTTTGATTTTCTATTCTTTCCTTCACCCGTTTACCTGGGTTTTTCTTTTGGTTTTCAACCTCTCATGTGTGCTCTTTGTTTTAGAACGTGAGGTTCTTTTGTTATTTACACTCGCTAGTTTCCAGACCCAACAATGCAGACGACCTGAAGGCCGCTATCAAAGCAACCTGGGCTTCCATTACACCTCAGCAGTGCCACAGGCTGATCGCCTCCATTCCACGCCAAATTGATGCAGTAATTCATGCAAAAGGAGCCCCAACCAAGTATTGAGTGCATAGAAATGAACATACTTTTCAGAAGGCTGACATTTCTGTTTAAAATATCCTTTTTTATTGATCTTTTGTCCCTCCATAGCACTCTTCATTTAACAGTGCAAAGGGTAAAGGTCATTATGAGCAGGATGTCTGCGGGTCCTTAAAAACTCTTACAATTCTTAAATTCCTTTTTTATATTAGGCCTTAAAAGTAATTAAATTGTCTTTAAAAAGTAATCTTTAAGAATTTAAGAACACTTAACATGAATGTAAATTGTACTTATAATTATAACGATAATATCCAATCTGCTTGAGAAATCAACCTCAATTTTCACATTTATCTGGACAGGAAACCAATCAGATCAAAGCCAATTCAAGGTAAATAGTTAATGTAATGAACTTTCATTAGGTTTACACAATCATGTTAAGTTAAATAAATGCATGTGCAATGCATAGAGATTAAGAAATCAAATTAATTAGCATTTACTTAAATCGCATTTGTGTAATTTATTTGAATTGATTGAGTACATTCTAATGAATCAAGTACCTTTGAAAGTATTAAACACAGTTGTGTGGAACCACTTGACACGTAACATTTGTAAGTAAATCCAACATTTTATTTTTTTAAGTGCACGTTATGAGTATGTAAAAATTAAGAAAGCTGTTGCGCTACACATTTCTCAAGAATCTTATAAAAATGGGAGGTTTGAAATGGGTCTATAATTAGCCAGGACAGTGGGATCCAAATTTGGTTTCTTAAGTAGTGGCTTGATTTCTGCCAATTTAAAGGATGTAGAAACATGGCCCAAAAGGGCAGCAGTGTGGTATAATGGTTAAGGAACTGGTCTTCTAACCGAAAGGTTGCAGGTTCAATTCCCAGGTAGGACACTGCCTTTGTACCCTTGAGCAAGGTACTTAACCTGAATCGCTTCAGTAGATATCCAGCTGAATAAATGGATAATACGTAAAAAATGCTTTAAAAAAAGTTGTGTAAGTCTCTCTGGATAAGAGCGTCTGCTAAATGTCTGTAATGTAATTATAACAATGATGAGTTAATTAAGTGAATAATTGGTTTGATGAGCATAGGCAATAGCTCCTTAAGTATAGCTCTCAAGTATGGGAGTAAACTATTCAAGTTGTTCAGTGTGAGGCAGTTCTATATCGTCAAAACCACTATGACTAACTTGTGTGATATTTTCCATAATTCCAGTTATTTTACCACTAAAGAAAATAAAAAATTAATTACTGCTACATGAAACTGGAAATTGAGGGTTAGTTGTTGCATGATTATTAGTTAGTTCAGCAACCGAAAGGTTGCAGGTTCGATTCCCAGATCGGACACTGCCGTTGTACCCTTGAGCAAGGTACTTCACCTGCATTGCTTCAGTATATATCCAGCTGTATCAATGGATACTATGTATAAATGCAAAATGCTGTGTAAGTCGTCTGCTAAATGCCTGTAATGTAATGTCATCTTATGTAATATTCTAATTTTCTGAGACACTGAATTTGGGTTTTCATTAGCTGTAAGCCATAATCATCAAAATGACAAGAAAAAAATATTTCACTCTATGTGTAATGAATCTATATAATATATGAGTTTCACTTTCTGAAATGAGTGACAAAAAATATTTAACTTTTTCACAATATTATAATCTTTTGAGCGGCACCTGTAGACAATGGGGAGTTGCTTGCCATGAAAAGGTTTTTACCCCTTTCCTGATTTCCTCTATTGTTGCATATTTCTCACACTGGATGTTTTCAGATCTTTAGACAAAATATAATATTGATTTTAGGGAACCTCAGTGAACAAATGACACGTTAGTTTTTTTAACTTATTTAATTTATTTAATGAACAAAACATCCCAACACCTATTTCTGTTGTGTGAAAAAGTATTTACCCCCTTACACTTAATAACTGCAGCCAAATGCTTCCTCTTTCACATTGCTGTGTGGAGGAATTTTAGCCCACTCTTCCTCGCAGAACTGCTATAATTCAGAAACACCTGTATACTATATGCCCATACTATAATCCCATGGGATGGGGGAGGCATTATTTTATTATTTACAAATATTTTTGTAGGTGCTAGTGTTCATGCTGTTCTTAACAGGTGCTTTAAAACTTGCAGAATCTTGAATATTTAAAAGAAAATACGTCCACCTGCCATATGTCAAAATGTTCATGCCGTCTGTTCCACCACCTACAGTATCATGTATTTCCAATGGAGAGTAAAAGGTGAAGATTCTGCAGGTTCTGGACCACCTGTTAAGATAGACGCCATCATGAACACTAGCATGTACAACATATTTTTTACATAAAATACTTTTTCACACTGATAATTAATTGAATCTATTAAAATGTTAAAATGGTCCCTGATAAGCTTCAGTCAGGATTTGATGTGCAGCCGTGCGAGCAATTGCATAAGGTGGGACATAGATGTTGCTTATGTTTGGTGAAGGAAGGAAGGGAGTTTGGTCATTCGTTTTTTGTCTGTTTGTCCCTCTCTCACACCTTTTTAAAAAAAATTTAAGTTGATTTTAATCAGTTTTAAAACTAAAGAACAAAAATGAATATCTTAGTGATCTTATCTCTTAAGATCCTTTTGGGAAAAAAATTTTTATATGAATGTTGTGCATTTTTAAGCTTATGTAAAAACCCGTGCAACACGTGACATGCTGTAAACAATGAAATGTGTTTTTCTTTTCTCTTGTACGTTTTAGGATGTAAACTGCGACGATGCTGTGAGAGACATGAACCAGACGGTCATCGGAATGTACGTCGCTAAACATGAGGGTGCAGACGTTGATGATCCCCCCGAGGACATCGGGATCGTGGTTGAGGGTGTGCAGGTGCTCCAGGACCTTAAGGATTTT
The DNA here is from genome assembly GCA_022702515.1 of Ilyophis sp. 1 JC-2022. Taxonomy (NCBI): domain Eukaryota; kingdom Metazoa; phylum Chordata; class Actinopteri; order Anguilliformes; family Synaphobranchidae; genus Ilyophis; species Ilyophis sp. 1 JC-2022. The sequence goes on from CM040396.1 coordinate 36,338,134, forward strand.
GCCAATGTCTATGCTCTGCTGTTTGGCATCATGGACTGTCTTAACTTGAGCTACCCATCTGACCTCAAGTACACTTTTGAGTTTCTTCAAAAGATCATAATAGAACTCAATGTACACAGGCTTTCAAACAAGATCCTGAATGTCTATCCTCAAGCCTTACATTCATGTTCGCGGTCTTTTGTTTTATATTTTGATTACTTACTAGTCAGTGTCATCATTGTCAACATTTTAATTTCTTAGTTAAGCCTCCTGTAGAAATGCATTTTTGATGCAGAAGTGCTCTGAGTGAGCCTTATGTTGATTTTCAGTGGTGTTACCCTATACATGGTTTCTTACACAGTCCCAAAGTTATACTAATCTGTATTTTACACGGAAACGTCTAAGTGAACGTACTGGGCGCATCATGTGTCTGTCGGGATACTGGGGTTAGGGTAAGGGCTCAGGGTCAGCATTTGGTCAAATTAAATTCAACTGATGTTTTTCTTATTTTGTTAGTTTGAGAGTAATTTATGGTAGGCTACAAAAAACAAACAAACACCAAAAACATGATGCTTGCCCAGTGTGGACTTAAACGGACCGATTTAAGGGCTGAATGCGGATTGATGGTAACAAACAAGCTGCTAACCAGAATAAAAAGTAGTAATAATAATATATAGGCCTAGGCCTATTATAAAACCAAAAAATTTATTTTAGCCCAGACAAATTTTCCGTAGCATAAGTTTCACATTACACCCATGTTGTTGCGTTCGCCTCTCCCTTCCAGTCCACTTTCCTATTGTTCTCTCTCTCTCCCCATTCCTCTAGTTTCATGTCATGTTTTTAGTTTTACCCTGTCTGTCTTTCGTGTTGTGCAGGCTGGGTGTGGTTTCCCTCCTCGTTTCCTCATTCCCTTCTCTTAATCTCCAAGTCAATCACTCGCCTTCCCTGTTCGCATTCCACTCACTCTCGTTAGCTCATTCATTCTTGCATACATTCTGCACACTTCACTCATTATATCTCCCTATTTATGTTCCCTTCTCTGTTCGTCTCTTTGCCAGTTCATTACTCTTGTTACTCCGCCATTGTCTGTTGTGTTTTGCTAACGTGTCAAGTTTTCCAGTTTACCCGCCAGCCTGCATTCCCTGCTCAGTCATTGCCATCGCCAACCCTGCTTCCAGTCTGTCACCAGTTGTCTGCCATTCACCAAGCTCTTCTCCTGTTTTCCCTGATCATCATCTGCCCCTGGTTATCGCCAACCCCGTATCCAGACCCTCACCTTGCTCTCCCTCTTCATTGTTTGCTTGCCTTAATAAAGTGCTCCACTGGAGCTTATTGTGAGTCTGCCTCCAAGTCCTGCGTTTGGGTCTATACCAGTTGAGAGAACCGTAACACATGCCATGGTATTTTTATATAGTCGTTCACATTTTTTTCCACCAAGGCAATAAATCAAAGGACTTGAGATAGCCAATGTTCTGACAGACTGCGTGCTGAAGTGATTACCTGTGTTGGCACAGCAAGGCCGGCATGGTTTGTGTCAGTCGCCCTCGTTGTCTTTCAACATTATTTTCAAGTATTGATTTCGAGCACTTCTCTCAGGGAAAAAAAAGATTTCAAATACTATTTAAGGGGAGTTGAGCTCGTGCTCTAGATGGGAATAATACACACTTGACACAAGGGTTTACTCTCAGTATAAGAGCACTTAGGAATGGTTTGCGTCTGTGTTTGTTATACAAGATGGTCTTCTGTTTTTTCTTGTTCAAATTAAACAGTACATATTGGAGTAATATTGGTGTTTATGGGATCCTTCTGGCTTTGAAACACTACACCATGCTAAAATGTGAGACACTAACTCTGTTTGAGTAGCCCACATACAGCAAGCTACTGCCATGATACCAGGGGTGTAAAAAGTACCCAGAAATTATACTAAAGTGAAAGTATGGATACTGTCTCAAAGTCTTACTCAAGTAAAAGTCAGAGTATCTGGCTAAAAATACACTTGAGTAAAAGTCAAAAAGTACTTAAGTACTAAAAAGTAAAAGTAAAAACTTTTTTATTGCAAGAGATAGACAAGGGGACTCAAACTCATTCCATCGTGGGCAGAGTGTATACAAGTTTTCGTTTCTACTACTACAACTACACATTGCACCAGGTGAGCTAATTAGTGAAATCATCAGCTGGTGTTTAGGCAATGCTGGAATGAAACCCAGCATACACTCGCCCCACAATGGAATGAATTTTGCGATAGACAATGCTAAAATTAAAGAGCAGAGGACATGTTTTTTACATCAAGATGATTTAATGCACTTCTCCATGGAATTTGAAAAAACATGTCGAGGTAAACTAACATGGACGGCATTCACATCACAGCATCCAGTTGTAAAGTTAGCCAAACTACAACCTTGGAAAAAATTAAGGGTTTAGTTCAGTTTTTTTTATACGTGGGTTCGACATTGCACATCCTAAGGTTTTTGTCAAATAGTTATTTTGATAGTAGGTGTCTAATCAAAGATCCCCTTGCAAAAGGACCAATTAGCATGGGTGTGGGCGGGTTAATTTTCCATTGATGGGGATTTGATTGGCTGTTTTAATGTTAGTTCGGCCAGAGAAACAAATATACTCATTAAAATAGTTGGACCTGCGAGATTTGTACTTTAAAGGTCTACATTTTAAATGTAAGGAGTAAAAAGTATGTTTTTTTTCTCTGAAATGTAATTGAGTAAAAGTACAAGTATACAAACTTAATAATACTCAAGTAAAGTACAAATCCCCAAAAACAGTACTTAAGTATTGTAACAAAGTACAATTACTCAAGTACTTTAACTTTACACCCCTGCATGATACCCAGTGCTCGAATATTGTAATAGTGTTGCATTTAAGATGCACATCTTTTCATTCTTTAAATACAGTAATGACAGGAGGGATTTGAGATGTAGCTAAAATCCACATTAAATCTTGCTTCTCAGTCATTACTGATCTACCAAGTTATATGTGCGCTGTAATTTAGGCTACATCTTTTATCACATTACAATGATTTGGTATAATATTCCTGATCCTGGTGAATGATATGCTCGGTGGTCTAAACATCGACCAATCATTTTCCCCCTCAGTGACGCTAACAGTGCACTGCAGAGGGATTGGGAGCTTTGTAGATGTGGCTAATGTCTTTTTCAAGGTGGCTTTTAAGAAGTATCTGAATGTTTGCAAATGTATGTTCCCGCAGAAGCATAGTGATGTTCTGTTCTGTCATGACAATAATATCCAATCTGCTTAAGAAATCAACCTCAATTTTCACATTTATCTGGACAGGAAACCAATCAGATCAAAGCCAATTCAAGGTAAGTAGTTAATGTAATGAACTTTCATTAGGTTTACACAATCATGTTAAGTTAAATAAATGAATGTGCAATGCATAGAAATAAAGATATCCAGTTAAGTAGCATTTACTTAAGTCACTTTTGTGTAATTTATTTGAATTGATTGAGTACATATTAATGAATCAAGTATCTTAGAAAATACACAACCATGTTAAGTTACATGAATGCATGTGCAATGCATAGAGATTAAGAAATCAAATTAATTAGCATTTACTTACATCGCATTGGTGTAATTTATTTGAATTGATTGAGTGCATTCTAATTAATCAAGTACCTTTGAAAGTACTAAACACAGTTGTGTGAAACCACTTGACATGTAACATTTGTAAGTAAATCCAACATTTTATTTTTTTAAGTGCACGTTATGAGTATGTAAAAATTAAACCAAATCAATGCTTTACAAATGTGAATTATTATGTCTTATTAACTTATCTGTCCTTAATTCATATGAATACATAATAAACTGGGCCACTTTAGTTTAGGTGGTGCGGTTGAGTTTATGAATGCATCATATACATGATTTCACACATATTATCTATTAACTAATGCTTTACAAATATGAGTTCTTATAATAAGTAATTCTTAGAAAACACTTTATAAATGGTTAATAGATCATTTACTAATGGTTTACAAATTCTTTATAACCTTAAAATAAAGTGTTACCAAAAGTTGCGTACTCCAGCTTTAACTATTGGAATGACTCTAGATGGACTAGGACACATCCTCAGTGATGTAACCTGGGGTCATCGCATGTTTCGGGTTTTTCAACATCAGATACACTCGCACATGTTGATCAGGGTTGATCAGGCCCCAGCTTGTGTCCAGCAAGAGCGTCCATCCTGAGCAGTAGTAAGAAGTAGTAAGAAGGAGCTGTAGTAACAAGTCCAGAAGCTGGTTTAGGTTTCCCTCCAGCTCTGATGAAGCCGATGGTCTGCTACGTGGTCCAAGTCCACTTGCTTGCACAGATCCCAGCGCTGTGATGGTCTTCAATACCTGGTCAGGGGTAATGGCCCTCTCCCAGAGCCTTTGGACAACAACTCAGGATGTGTTCAAATGTTCCCCTCTTGAAAAACTGCGGACACTCTGGGGTTTGGAAGCCCCAGCAGTGTAGGTTGGAAGAGCTGGGGAGCGCACTGTAAACAGCCTGGACAAGGAACTTGATAATTGATTTACTAATGGTTTACGTGTACAAAATCACATGTAAAACTGTTACCACCCACAAAAAAATCGTCTGAGGTGATCAACTAACGAGGTGTAAAAAGGACTGCATGTGCTCAAATTTAAAGATACGTGGATTTGGTTTTAAATTTTTGCGAGTTAGCCTGAATCAATATGCAACATTGGGCTGTTATATTCATGAAATAGTGGTCATGCAAATAGATTACTTTAGTACGGTGGCCCAGAGGTGCAATCCACATTTCTAAAAAGCAATCTTTGTTTCTAAATAGAAATCCTCTTTTCTAAAAATAAATCCTTGTTTCTAAAACAAAATCCTTATTTCTAAATTGAATCCTTGTTTCTAAATGTAAATCCTCGTTTCTAAAACACAATCCTCGTTTCTAAAACAAAATCCTTATTGCTAAATTAAATCCTTGTTTCTAAAACACAATCCTTGTTTCTAAATAGAAATCCTTGTTTCTTAATATAAATCTTAGTTTCCAAAATAAAATCCATAATTCTAAATAGAAATCCTCATTTCTAAAACAAAATCCTTATTTCTAAATGTAAATCCTCGTTTCTAAAACAAAATCCTTATTTCTAAATTAAATCCTTGTTTCTAAAAGTTAATCCGAGTTTCTAAAATTTAATCCGAGTTTCTAAATTGAAATCCGAGTTTCTACATTTAAATCCTCATTTCTAAATTCAAATCCGAGTTTCTAAATTGAAATCCTTGTTTCTATTAAGCCTGAAAGCTAAATGCTACAGTTAGCCTGTGCGCAAAGCATACTGGGACAAGATGACGTATGCACGAGTGAGTCTGAGAGTGAAATTTGCATAGAAAGTCTAACGAGAAGCTGGTCTTCTGGCATAACAACTATCACAAAATTGCCGAACAAATTAAAGTTGAGTTTTCTTGCAGACATATTAACATAAAGCCTGTTAACAAGTCCAATAATTTCAGGAATATAACGGAAACTCGCTCTTATACGGAACTGCAGCTTGATTACAGTAGCCTACATTAAGCCATTCGTGTGGTTCACTGTTTGTCACCTACAAAAAACAGTCTTATCATTTCCCGTTCATTGTAGGCTACGTTGCCTACAGTACGGTAAACACTAATTAGCTGTTATTTTATGTAAAACGAAATTGATCTCGCCAAAGCAAAATGAACTCCATGTAGGCTAACTTAGCCTGCATGTGGTCCTGACAAATTACTAACTAGGCTACTAATTGTAGTACTGTGGCGACCTGGGGATTGTCAACTGGCCAGCTAGGACCGGGTAGTGAGCCGCTACCCGGTCAAGGTGTACATAATTGTAAATAACGTGCTGTGTGTGTTTAAATTGTGTCGTTAACTTGTTAGCCGCGTCTTGTGTTAACCGTTTTGTTTTAAACGTAACTGTCCATTTTAACTGTCTGTTATGTGTGACTGTGATTGGCTAGGAATCGGTAAGTGTGTGCGCCAATCACAGCCTATATAGTTCCTATATAAGCAGCGTCTGAAGCGATTCAGTTGTTAGTGTGAAGAAGTGTTTCCAAGCTGAGCTGATCTGATTGTTGTGCAAAAATTCCAAAGGCTCTTTTGAGAGCTGGTGAGGTAGCGCTATTAAAACGAAGCTCGGCTGAGCGATTCGGAACTGCAAGCCACTGTCTCCCTCCCTCATTCTCCGCGCTCGCTACAGTACGTTTAGATTCTTTAAAAAATATATAAAGTCAACACTTTTTATGGACATGATAATGTCTTGACCAATTAATATTATCGTGAGTGGTAGCTTAACTGTCGGGTAGCTATATAAAAATACTGTAAATCCTTGAAAATAGCAACTGATTCACATAGCCATGATTCACCCAGTAGAGCGGGACTGGTAGCAGCATGACGCTAACTGCACAACAAATTAGCTATTCAAGTGTATAGGGCAGGCTAATTCATAACGCTTTCATTAACCTTAATTTGTGACTTTATTTATGGAGGGGGCACACTCGGCTAATTGTGAGATTTTAAAAATCAGGCCGTAGCTACATAAAAGGGAAACAATGTTTGTTTCTTAATTAGCTACGTTGTCTAAATTAAACGCGTGAAAGGTAGGCTATAGGCGAGCCGACGGCTTAGATCAGTGATTTTCAACCATTGTGCCACGGCACACTAGTGTGCCTCCTGAGAGACTAAATTGTCATTGTAAATGTGTCATTTTGTAACACTTTTGGTTGGTGGTGTGACTCAGGATTTTTTTAATGTAAAAAATGTGCCTTGGCTCAAAAAAGGTTGAAAAACACTGGCTTAGATCACAAACACCGCTTTTGAAAGTGGAACAGCAAAGTTTCCAGTTTGTGGAAAGTGCTCTGGTAAATAGAGTGATATTATTTTTAAGTTAACGTGCATAAGGATAAATGTTCTGCAAAATGACGTTAGCACTACCGCATTCCTGTGGTTTTCCCTGCCTCGATTACTTGCGATTAAAAAGTAAAACCGTCATCGGCATGTCAAAATTGGAAATTAAATTCAATGGTTATGTGAAATTGTACTGTGTAGGCAGATTTCAGATATCAAGAAGCAGCCTTCTAATGGATTTCATCATGATTATAATTGCCTAATAGGTATATCAGTACAGCAAGAATATGAAACACAAGGCTGATATTATAGTATGTAGATTGCTTTATTATTACGTAAACCAAGAGGACATGACATTTGTTGCTTTACGGGCCTGGTTCCTTCTGTAAAAATGTTATACATTTCCCGCAGTGATTGCAGAACGACTTCAGAACTGAAAGGACCTTGCCACAAAATGGACAAAACATAATAAAAAAATATCACACGGAAAAAAATGTTTTACGCGAGTATTGGAGGCTAACTAAGTTAACAAATCAAGCAATATACCTTGCTTGGTAACGTTAAGCAAGCAAGGCCAGCGAATAACTTGGCTTGTGTAAAAAATAATGTATAGTACACCGTACTAACAAATTAGTAAATAGCTTTTCAAGTCCACGAAGCACGCGTTAAACTTTCCGTTAGCAGTGGCACGACTTGAGTGAGCAACGTTACGTAGAACGGGGAGTCCTGGGCGCGGATTAGCCAAGTTTCTTTGGTTTACAGCAGAAGTGTGGCTGTGTTCGAAACCGCATTAATAGACGACCAGTAGTACATTCCGATTTGAACAAAATGTAGCAAATAGTGTACGGTTTCATACACAGCCTTTTTCGACAGTCTATGGTTAGTCTGCGTGCTGGTTTATGTTCCAATCACATAGGTTTTTAGTTTTATAGCAGCTCTATGAAATATACTGGTTCAATTCTGAACTTGAGCACGGCAACATTTGTGTGATGCTCTTGCAGACTGCGTCTGTAGCTGGTGGTTATACAAATATCAGTTCGAGGATAGATGGGGGGGTTCCCATAGCGCCATATCGTGCTGCCAGCCTCGGGCCGCCATATACTGGGTGAATCATGGCCCTGCAGTATATTCACGAATTTACAGTATTTTTTGTAATGTACAGCTAACCTTATCTGAAAGTTAGCGTACAACTCACAATTCATTATGATCATCATAAAATAATTAACAACCTTTCTGTCAAAGCATCGAAGTTGACCACAATTGGTAGGGTGTCTGGACCACATGCAGGCTAAATTTAGTTAGTTTGGCGAGAGATCAATTTCGTTTTACATCAAATAACTTAGCTAGTTAGTGTGTACCGTACTGTAGGCAACGTAGCCTACAGTGCAACAATGAACGGGAAATGATAAGCCTGTTTTTTGTAGGTGACAAACAGTGAACCACACGATTGGCTTAATGTAGGCTACTGTAATCAAGCTGCAGTTCCGTATAAGAGCGAGTTTCCGTTATATTCCTGAAATTATTGGACTTGTTAACAGGCTTTATGTTAATATGTCTGCAAGAAAACTCAACTTTAGTTTGTTCGGCAATTTTGTGATCGTTATTATGCCAGGAGACCAGCTTCTCGTTATGCTATGCAAATTTCACTCTCAGACTCACTCGTGCATACGTCATCTTGTCCCAGTATGCTTTGCGCACAGGCTAACTGTAGCATTTAGCTTTCAGGCTTAATAGAAACAAGGATTTCAATTTAGAAACTCGGATTTAAATGTAGAAACTCGGATTAACTTTTAGAAACAAGGATTTAATTTAGAAATAAGGATTTTGTTTTAGAAAGGAAGATTTACATTTAGAAACAAGGATTTATTTTTAGAAACAAGGATTTAATTTAGCAATAAGGATTTCTATTTTGAAATAAGGATTTTGTTTTAGAAACAAGGATTGTGTTTTAGAAACGAGGATTGTGTTTTAGAAATGAGGATTTACATTTAGAAACAAGGATTTAATTTAGCAATAAGGATTTCTATTTTGAAATAAGGATTTTTTTTTAGAAACGAGGATTGTGTTTTAGAAACGAGGATTTTGTTTTAGAAACGAGGATTGTGTTTTAGAAACAAGGATTGTGTTTTAGAAACGAGGATTTTGTTTTAGAAACGAGGATTGTGTTTTAGAAACAAGGATTGTGTTTTAGAAACGAGGATTGTGTTTTAGAAACAAGGATTTCTTTTTAGAAAAGAGGATTTCTATTTAGAAACAAAGATTGCTTTTTAGAAATGTGGATTGCACCTCTGGGCCACCGTACTTTAGTACACGTAATGTGATTTACTAAGCCCGAAAGCAATTTTTGGAATTGTCATTGCATGTGAATTTTAGTACGAATGGAAAGCAGGAATTTCAAGACACAATCAATAAGATGCAATGATTACTATGACAATCAATAAGATATGTCATTGTAACAAGAAGGATACATTGTAACAATCAAATGTAGAGAGCAGGTTAAATAAATGAATAAATAATCCGGTTTAATGTGGAGTGGGTATTGAGAATCTTTGCTATAAGTGTGTCTGCGATATTTCTATCATAGTGCAATGTAGGCCTATGTTTATTGTTATATTAATTATAATTTATATGATATTAATTACCCACGCTTTAATTAAAGATGACCTATATGAAATAGCCTAAATGACCGAATTGCTCTTTTTGAACGGCTTGTGTGCATAACATGGGCTAGGCTAGCACTTTAGCAAACCGTGGGAAGTAGAACAAGGCCCGCTGCAATTTTACCTTTAAAATGTAAACGGATGGTTCCGTTTACTTTTTACTCAACCAAAGAATTAGCCTAATTCGCTCAATAACAAAAACCAATAAGTAAATTATTAGACTACCAATTTATTTTCTAGCCTATTGTTCTCTGTGCGTCATAAACTTGTCGTATTTTTTTATATCCACATTTATGATGAGGGAGTTATCATGCAAATTCTGACGCTCAATGTTTAAATGTTCTGTAGATTTTCATAAATTCATTTTTCTAGCCTGAATTGGCCTATGCGTTGTGCGCAATGGTTCAAGACACTTAAGAGGTTGTCTTCTTTTAAGGTTTTGCTTTCTAATGTTTAAATGTCTTTGACTAATTTGAGCGCCGTTTTAAAGTTAATTAGCCTACGTTCTTTAACGCATGCTGCATATAATTGACACCCAGGTTAAACAATCTCAAGTAGTTATCTCTTTGTCATTATCATTTCTTAATCATTATAGGTTATTTAGGCGATTTTATAAGCGATTATTCAGCAAATTAATTGTTTGATTGTTAGGCTACGTAAGCTAAACAAACGGAACCAAATACGAATGGGTTAGCTACACCCAGCTTTTTCCAGCGCACCGTAGCCTAGGCTACACATATTTAGTTTTATGAAACAAAGAAAAATGCTAGCACCGAAAAACTTGCTATAGCCTATTCATTGATATTTGTTATTCAGTTAATTATCTGCTTGATTTATAATTAAGAACTATAAATGTAAACAGGTTGGGAGTTATATCCGTAGGTAGTCTGAGGTATTTACAGCCGACCGGCGCTTTCTGTCTGGTCACATAACGTTGGCTAACGGGGGAAAAAAGAGCCAAACTAAATGGCTCGTTCACCGAAAGGAATCGGTTCCCTACGTTCACCAAAGAGAGCTGTTCAAAAAGAGCCATTCGTTCGCGAACGACCCATCACTATAGCACATATGGCCCAGTGTCGGCTGGCCGGAATCGGGCCGCATGAATTGGCCCAGAATCGGGCCGTAATTCAAGACCGAGGCTGAGCCGACTCAGAAGCCAAACCTGGGCCACACCCAAGCCGACTCAGAAGCCGCACTCGGGCCATATCTGGGCCACATATCTGGCTACTTGGGTACTGCTTCAGTGCACGGCCTCCCTTAATGCAAACAAATGACTGGATGTTACGTTCATGTTTAAACGTGTTGAACTGGTCTGTATCCCGACCTAAGTTACAAATAAAATTATTTAACTAGTCTGTTGTCATCATTCAAAGTGATCAGAATCGAGGTCAATTAAAGTCTACAGCTGGAGAAACTGCACCAAATTAGCTACCGATGTTGCTGATAACAACACCATGGAGCAGTGTTGTTCCTGCACTAGAGGTAGGATTAGTTGAACTAACCTAACGGTACTTATCATTTACATTATGAATATAAACCCCCCAAAGCCAGTGACCTGAAATTGTCATGTTAAGAGGACGCATGTAGTGATGTGCAGTTCGCGAATGAATTGAGTTAGGGTTAGGGTTTTTATGCTGAGTCGTCTGAGTCGACTTGACAGTTCGAGGGAATCATGCTTATCACGGCTGTGGCTCTGGCTCTGGCTCTTAGCTCTGACTCTGCCTGCTTTCTACTCCAGCCGGGAGCCGTGTCACTAGTTGTAACCTAGGTTGAGCAGCAGTAGTGATGCGCCCAACAAAATAGATTGCATGAATCTGTTTTATAATCATTTAAGAATACATTTTAATTTGATCTAACAATATTGCACTAACAATTTTTGTGAATTAGATAATCGTCCCAGCTCGTTCCAAAGTGATTATTACTAGGCTACTGCTAATGGTTATGAGATGTACCTACAGTCGCCTCCTACCCAACTCTGATCAGCACGAAGTCAACTTGACTCAGAGCCGTGAACCGCGGCAATATCCCACGGCTCCAGAGCTGTAACGTTCGATATTACATGTAAGAATAGACATTGAATGGTTAGGCTATTGCTATTTTATTTGTCTATGCAAATATAAATCTTTTTTTTTTTTTTGTCAGATCCTAGAATCCAGTAGCCTACTGAAAAGGTGGTGGATGGATGGCTGTGTAGGAGAGATAGCCAGCCAAATCCGATAAACGAGCCCGTTTCGTTTGTTAGTTTTAAATAGTAGATTTGGTAAAGGTTTATTTGGACACCATAAAGTATGTTTATTTGAACCATTAGGCTATTTATTTAGCCTATTCTATTATACAAAATTGTAAGTCCTTTCGAGTTTTAACAGAGAGCAAATGCTGCAGCATACACGATTAATAATCGGGTTTAGCCTACTCAGCGTCGGATCAACCAGAAACCTTGACAAAAGTATTCTGTTATATCTAATGATAGTCCGAGACGACTACTTTTTATTACGAAATTATTACATGTGGCTGTTTGCAACCGAATTGCAGTATAAAACAGAATTTGCAATTGTGTTCAGCAAATAGGCTACTTCTTATTTAAATTGGTGGCATTTTTATTTTAGAACTCGTGACCAACACAATAGGGAACAGATAAATACAATTTTATAAAATTCGGATAACAGAAATGTTTCTGATAATCAGAAACATTTTTTTAAATGTTAACGTTATGTTAACGAAAGTAGCTACATTGGGTAGGCATAGCCTACGCAAAGGAAAATACACCGAATGTTTATTTGTAACAGTTTCAACTTTTTAATAATGTAGACTAGCCTATATCGGAACAAACGTTTTTGTAGTGTGTAGAAATGGTACATTTCACATGCATGGTTGTAAACGGGTTTGGGCTATATTATCATGCAGTGCAACTTGAGAGGTTGATGTATAAGCAGCGACTCCAAGGCAATCCTGCATTGGAATTTTGAGGGTTTAAAGTTGTTTACAATTTCAGAGAAATATGAATAGGCTACTATAATTCGGACATTGACGACTAGGGTAGCACCTTAGATAGGGCTAATAGCCTGTGTATTTGTGGCGAAAGAGCGCATTGCGCTTGATGCAGCATTTGTTGTAGTTATAGTCCAATGATGACTATTTTTTAAAGCTAAAGTGAGTGGGATCATTTCAGTTGCAGACGGAAGGAAGTAGGCTATGTCGTTAGCTATGGAATTTCCCGTTGGCATTTTTCCAAGGTTGTTGACAGTTGCTCAGCGCTCACGTAGTGCAGAACGTTAAGTGGATTCAAAAATCCGCTCAGTGTGAGCTCACCGTGAGCTAGCCGACTGCACATTTTACTCGTATATCAAATCAATTTTCCCCATTGAAATTAATTTAAATACCATTAATCCGATCCAGCCCCCCAAAAAACACCCTAATTTCTTTGTTACGTTGTTATACAAATGAGAAATGTATTTATAAATTATAAATAATTAATACAAAATATAATACAAAGATAATAAAATAGAATATAAAGAAATAAACTGGTTCTAAACTTAATTGCTACATTATTATTCTTCACTTACACTTAATCTTCATCAGTGACGTTTGCATCTTTTTCATAGATTTTTGGCTTTTTCGTCACGCTTTTCTGACTGATCTGCAGGGCGTTTCGATAAAAACCTATCCATGGTGGTTTGTTTCTTCCTTCCCTTCAGAATTTTTCGGAAATTGCATCTTTTTGCAAAGAAATAACCGAATTTTCTTTGCTTTCTGTTCCACTTGAAGAAGCCATTTCGAATTATCTCTCTCGCTTGGTCTAGGACAAGTCTACTTGAATGAATGAGTAGCAGCCGACTGAACCTATCCGTAGTACTTGACTTCCTTTTTTGGCGGCGAATCAGGCAGCAGTATCAGGGGGCTCGCCTGAAAATGAATGAGTGCTCTGATTCACCATAACGTTACGTATTAAACTTTAGACAACGCAAGGCCAACATTATATAACATGTTTAAGCTACTAAAAAATTAAATAATAATAAAAAATAATAATAAAAAATAATAATTTTAAGCTACTAAAAAAATTAAATAATAATAAAAAATAATAATTTTTTTTAAACTTTTTTTAAAATTTGTATGTGGGGGAGGGGGGGCGGCGCCCCAGCGCCCTCTATAGGCCGGCCGCCACTGCTGCACATGCCCATGGACCCCCATTCATTTTTTTGCGATAAAATGTAAAATATCTCAAAAAGTGTTTATGGTATAAAGGTAAAAAGTAATAGCAACCTGGAGGGGGTATAAAGGTATAATATGAGGTATGAATGGTGTCAATAGTGTGAACGGTGTAGGAGGAGATAGGTTCTCAAAAATCGGCAGAATAATAATAATGGTAAGTCTGAGTAATAACAATAGGTGTGGTTTTTCAACCACACCTAATTAACACATGCAAATACTTTGGCTGCGCATGCAAAATAACACCCCTTATTTGGGATCTTAGTAAATCGACCCCTTGATGTGGTGTGGTTCTGCCTGCCAGTGGTCATCCAGTGATCTAACCTGGATCTCCATTAGCTTCTGTAGATAGAGGGGTGCTGGATGCTCACCCAATGGATATAAAGAACATTTGAACTGAAAGACGGGATTACATTATTTAAGCAAACAAAATAATATATCTCAATGGCACCACCATTGGAAATCAGTTTAGGGAGTGGCTCTCCAATGCACCAGACCACACCAGTAACAGGCTTTTGATTGTAACAAAAATGTACTCTCCATCCTTTACAGTGCTTTTCTCACCCCTTCAACCAACCACAACCTGAACAAGCCCCTCGTCATTCTGAAAGGCAGCTTGCTGATCACATGACCTCGACAGCCAATGATTCCGCTTTTAAACCAGCGACAGAATGGTTCCTGGGTAGGATTTTTATTCAGAAATAAAATCAGCAGTGTTGGAGAGTGACTCAGTAGTGCTATTTTATGTCAAGTCTGGCCCGGTCTGACTCCTCATCTTTTGGATCACTAGGTACCTATTGTTTCAAATGGCTCACTTACAGTGTGCTTCCAAGACAATCTGTTTTTAGTTTAATGACGTAAAAACAAAGGGACACCTGAGTTATAATTAATCATTTTGAAACAGGGCAGGTTTCCAATAGCATGCATGTAAATATTACATTTTTTGTTATTGTTGGGGAAATAAGTGTGCTTATGTGTACTATTGTCAACTCCATCAATCGACTGTCAACTCCATCAGTGAAAAGTCACTTCCACCATTTGGATATTTTCTGTTATTTTCCCGAAGAAGAAGGATTTTAAAAATGTGTTTGTATCAATAAGAAAGTTGCTATCATACAACACAGTGGGTAAATTGTGTTATAAATTATATTATATGTCCTGTATCTCAAAGACGAAGCACATTATCAACAGTAAGTGGGCAACATTATAAACATACATCTTTCTTGAATAAAAACACAAAGTATTTCATACTCCAATAAGTATTAAACATTTCCTTCTTTCTGGTTCATTCCAATGAATGAACCAGAAACCCGCAAACAGGGAATCAATTACAGAACAAAGAAAATAATAAACTCTCCTTACAACAAGAGATTCCGCTACGAAACTCAAAGCGACCCGCATAGGGTGAAAGCTCTAACACTAGAGATTAAGACAAACAACAAAGAAAGTCCTATAGCTCACAACGAGGGAGACGAAAAACATAAACAAGAGGTAAAAGAAGACGGCGAAGACAATCTGTCTAGGACAGAGGGACAGAAAAGAGACAGGATAGAAAGGATAACCTGAGCGAAGTTTCTAATAAACTCTTAGACACCTGCGACAAGTCCCGTGGAACGACAACACATTGAGGCGATACGGTCGTCACAAACTGTCAGTCCTATCCCGCGAATTACCGGCTTCTTAAACCAGCGACAGAATGGTTCCTGGGTAGGATTTTTATTCAGAAATAAAATCAGCAGTGTTGGAGAGTGACTCAGTAGTGCTATTTTATGTCAAGTCTGGCCCGGTCTGACTCCTCATCTTTTGGATCACTAGGTACCTATTGTTTCAAATGGCTCACTTACAGTGTGCTTCCAAGACAATCTGTTTTTAGTTTAATGACGTAAAAACAAAGGGACACCTGAGTTATAATTAATCATTTTGAAACAGGGCAGGTTTCCAATAGCATGCATGTAAATATTACATTTTTTGTAACTGTCAGTCCTATACCGCGAATTACCGGCTTCTTGTCAAATGAATGGCAATATGGAAGCGTCAAACAAAGACGAAGCGAGGTTTAAATAATGAAAGGAAATACGTAACAGGTGAACACACCGAGTAGAAGAAAACCCAAACACACAAAATGGACAAAGAAAACAAAGGGAAGAGGCGCAACACGAGCGCTCCCCAGGGAAGTGGCCAACAAGAGAAGAGCAGGCTGAGAAACCATGACACTCACATGCACAGACACAGAGGATGAAAGAAACAGAAGTTAAAAAGAGAGGAAGGAAGGAGTCACATGGGCAGGGGTATGAAAGAGAGGAAACACTTGAGTTTATGCACTTGATATCGGTCGATAAATTAAGATGCTTTTGCCATATTATTATTATATTATTACTATTTCCACAGTTGCATTGTGCTAAACCACTGGATATGAACCCTGGACAGGCATATAGAGGCTGCAATAAGAAACTAAATATGTTTCTGATCAATAGTGACTCCTGCCTCCAGTGGTAAAGGAAAGCAGCCATTTCCATAAAGATCCTCACAGGTCAGACTCCAGCCATATTGACAGCAGGGGTTATACCTGCTCCTCTTGTTTCATGCCTGGAGACATTAATACATTGTTTCCCCCAATGTCAAATTATTACCTTGCATGATATACCTGTACAGTATACATGTGGTCAAAGCAGCTATATAAGCCATTTCTAAAGTAGAATACAAAGTAGCTAAGGTCAACAATATGAGAGAAAACTAATTTCTCCCATTTTTAAAATCTATTTCTGTACACGTTCTTGGCATGAGAAAAATGTTGTGCTGCAAAAACGTATTTATGAACATATGGAGCAACAATGATCCAATTAAACAGTAACCCTGAGTGCTGACCACTCTTAAAATAATCATTTTAAATAATTAAAGATCAGTTTCAAAACATGGAAGCATTGATCATAAGTAGGGCTACCAGTTTGTCTCCATCATAAAACCGGCAGGAATTAAAACTTAGTACTTCAATTGTTATCCTCCAGGGGTCTCTGCAGGTACTCCAACAGCACAGTCAAGTGACTAATTATATACTTGAGTGACTAATTGTGACATTTATAAAAAACAATGAGTTGATCTAATATGGGTAAAGTGAACATATAATGTCAAATGTACAAAAAGAAGTTTAAAAAAAAACGGTTGCAACAGTTTCCACCTGGCACACTGCACATGAACAAATTGAATTTATTTTCCACAATTTTACTTCCACAACATCAATTAATGTCTGAGATCAGCACCTAGGGGGAATCATCTGTCAGCAGGGGGATAGACAGCCTTGAACTGTAGCTGGATGCCATTCAAGATTTAACTGATGCATTCTTAAATGCAAATTTTCCTGTTATGGATAGTGGCTAATCCCAGATTATTTGTATTTTTAAACAAGCATGTAATAAACGGAGGGGCAATTCCATCAAATAGGCAGTCTTGACAGAAATGTATGCTGCAGACCTCTGCTTTGCATAAAATCGAAATGAAAGAACAAATCACAACGACTGGCATCATATCTGTGGTCACAGATGAATCAACAGATGGGACAGACAAATGTTTTACATATTTTATTGATCAACTCAGACGCCAACATTTCAGTAAACCAGCTCAAGAATTGCACAATAAATCAGCACTACAATGTCACTGTCATTTCCAAATCTTACTCAAAAGGCAAAGTTACACTTTTCTCCATTGTAACCAACTCTTTCCATGCAGAAAGAGGAGTCTCTTCGTATGGACATGTTTTCTCCAACGATCGTCAATCAATGACAGAAGAGATTGTTAAGCAACTGATCCACATATGATATGAGAACTTACCTGTACCTGCAATCTGTTTGTTTTATGGTATCATTTATTTATTTATTTACATCGACAATCTAAGTTCTTACCAGTATACAGCAAAGTATTTTCAGTGTTAAATCAACATACTTATCATACTGTTAGAAGGAGAAAGGTGAAGTTGTCGGCCAGGGGTGCGTTTCCCAAAAGCATCGTAAGGCTAAGACAGTCATAAAACCCTTCGTACGAAGCTTCTTGAACTTTGGGTGCGTTTCCCAAAAGCATCTGAACTTAAAAAGCTCTTATAAACGCTTGTAGATTAACGATTACTCCAGACCAGTCGTAGACGGTTAAGTGCGTTTTAGAAGCCCATAAATCACATACTTTATTCGATTTTTTGTGTTAAGTCTTCATTTCATTTTACGGTTACCATAACCACTGATTGTTTGTTTTTATAGTGATGTTAGATGCAACAATATTTATGTTTATTTATTTATTTATATTAGGAAATTACCCATAAAAGCCTTTCCTTAAATAGCCCTATACATAAATAAGATTGAGAGAAGTAAAATCAGAGGGGAAAAAATATTTTATTTCAAAAGAAACTTTGACGTGCCTAACCCCGCCATGTATTGGGCATCACAGTGGGGTTCGCATCTCCCAATTTATCACCCCTCCTCCTCCTCCCGTATCAGCAGCACCACAGACAGAAGTACAGAGACGTAAAATCCAGGGATCAGAAAGGAAAAGTCCTGCTATGTGTTTCTTCCACCCATGAACTCAGCCAGCTGATTTCACTGATTAATTCTACCTCCTGACTGAAGAATTGTGCAAATTAGCAAATCCAGGTGATTGGAACTAAATACTAGGGAGGACTTTTTACTTTCTGAACCCGGATTTTACACCACTGGGTAAGTAGCTCTTAAAAGGTGACTGCGAGTTCACACTTTACGAACTGTTTTTGCGTATTACAAATTAAAGAGCCATTGTAGAATCGCTTGTTGAAATCGCACTCAACCCTAATATTGATTGTTATCGGGAAACACGGCCCCGATTGTTTACAGAGCATACAGGTGAAAGACACATACACTATGATGGTGCTACTATTGATGAAATTGTTCTGATAGAAAGTCACTGAATGCTGGTCAGCTGTGCGGCCAGCCTTCGACACATGCCCGCAGTTCATAGCTCCACAGGGAATCTGCTCTAAAACATAAAGACAGTGATCTCTCATCCCTCACAAAAATGAAGAGCAGTGTTCTTTCCCATGCAGGCTTACCCAAACAGGAGAGCTACAGTAGCCTTTAGTAAACCAATCAAACATCATTCATTGGTTTGTCTGTCACAAATTCATTTTGGCTCCTTCTCACCAAATTCTATTCTGATTATTTATTTAGAATATGTTGATGAAAACGTTTTTGAATGCATTAACATAATCAGGGTGTTCTTGCTCAGACTCTAAATTAAATACAATTTCACCTGGACAATTTCACCTCACAGCTAATAATTGTTGAATTTTAAGATTTAAAGAAAATTACTGACAGTAACCTCCCACAGGTCCATGTTAAATGACAGCCAAGTTCTGTTTGTTGTCATGCATTCTAAATGCCTGTTGGAAATTCAGCATTGACAAAGGGACACAATTTGAACACAATGTGATACAGCTGGCCACATTGTCATTGCAAAGGGACACAATTCCTTGAGAAAGCCTGGAAGTTCTGTCAGAGGCTATTGACACTGCCTATGCAATCACTACAAAGGGCCCTTGATGGCAGGGTTGGGGTCAATTCATGAACAAACTCATACATTTCAATGCAATTGGAATTGGAATTTGAAAAGCTCTACAGGAAAGATAATTTGATTTGAATTGGAATTTCAGGAAAT
The DNA here is from genome assembly GCA_022702515.1 of Ilyophis sp. 1 JC-2022. Lineage (NCBI taxonomy): Eukaryota > Metazoa > Chordata > Actinopteri > Anguilliformes > Synaphobranchidae > Ilyophis > Ilyophis sp. 1 JC-2022. Next base: position 36,357,513 of record CM040396.1, read on the forward strand.
TGAATTTAATTCTGTGAATTTCCATGTTTTTCTTTTTTGTTTTTTCTTACCACATCTGAGACCCTTGGGGCCTGATTTACTAAAACCTTTAGCATGTACATTTGATAATTAAACTATCAAACCAATTCTGCCATACTCTAATACGTGAAGCCTCAAACCTTAAAACACAGTAATGAGTCATATTTATTGATAAATTCATATATTTAATAATATATATATTTAATAATCCAGGCCAGAGTTACAGTACATGTACAGTTGGCCTTCATCTACAACATAAGGTTGTAACTTGACTCAATTCAGCATGATTGTATGGAATTCTGGGTAATGTTTTTTAAATAGAATTTTCGAAAACAAATGCACAGAAAGACAGATGACCATAAAACATTAAAAAAAGATGAACAAATTAAAATGAGGTGAGAATCGTTTCCTGTCATTCCAACTCAATTCCAATTCTGTTTCCATAGAGTTGGGTGCAATTCCAACTCCAGGAATTTAATTGGATTCAGTTCCAGAATTGCCCTAAGCCTGCTGGTAATTAAAGTGGCAAGAAAATTAATGTGAACCCCATACCAAGACCTCTCTCGCTGACTTAGGTTGGTGTTATCAGTTAAGAAACTGCCTCAATCATCTTTAACTCTAAAGATTACCTGCAGCCTCAACCACCAACTGTGCTATATGATGGTTTTCTCAGAACAAGTGCATGTAACTACATGGACTGACAAGAAGGTATTGGCAGTGGCATCGGCGGTTGGGGAATAATGTTTATTTACAACTGTGGTGTGTGATTAGGATGAGAGATATTAAGTGATATTATTTTCCACGAAGTACCACATTTTAGGAAATAACTGCAATCTGATCATTAACTGAGTAATATATTTAAAAAAGAGAAGCCAGGAAATAAACTAACCAGTAGATAGACGTCAAGATTTTTCTTAACATGTGTTTTCAAAAACAGATGAAAGTTTGTGGTGCAATATAATTTTATAACAATATACAATTTTATATTGTTAGAATTTTATAACAAATAACAATTCAAAAAAAGATTGGACAGTATGCAAATGCAAATAAAAGCAGAAAGCAGTGATTTGTTGTAGTGGTTCATGGCTGTTTTGTTTTCTTTTATTTTGCGGGTCTCGTCCTGCTTTCCCGATTGTGAATCAATCTGATTTTTTCCACGTTCCATTTCGTGGTTTGCCGTCCTTATTATTGTTTTCACCTGTGCTTCTACCTGCAGGGTACTTAGGTTTCTCACTTCCGCTTCTCTGGTGCTTGATTGTCTTACGACATTGCATTCGAGCCAGGTATAGTTTATGTTCAGGGGAGACTTGCTATAGCTACTTAATCGGGTATAGGATTGTTTTCCTCCTGGTAGCATTTGGTGCTATCTACTTTGTACATTGCTGTTCTCTAGGAGACTGTTTTTCTTTGTACTTTCGTTTTGGTTTTACATTCTACCGGCTTTGAGCTAAGGTAGCCGCGAGTGTTCTTTTGTTTACTAAGTTTACCGTTCTTGCTCATGATTTGAGTTTGGGAGATTTAGTTTGTAATACTAGTTTATTAGTTCACCCGTTTTTGTGGGTTGATTTTCGTTTTGTGACTGTGTAGCCTTAAGGAATTTTATTCTGTTTATTTTTTCTTCCTGTATTATTTTTTTCTCACTGTTATTGATCCTCACTGATGTGAGCTGACTTGTTCTGATTCCCCCACCTTTGCGTTTGAATGTCCGAACCATTATAAATCCATTATTTTATAATAATGTAATAAATCCAAGTGTTTATAATAAGACAAAATGTACGTAAAACTAACACCCAATTATTCCCGGACACGGCACTACAAGCACAACAGACCAAAAAGGATTAAAAAAAACAAAGTGAGATGAAAGAACCTTGTTTCCCGAATAATGGGTAAATGCAAGTAGGGAATAACAATGTTTATTTTACATAATACACAGGAATCAGCACACAGCAAGAAAAAAATACAAATAATATTCTTTAAGTAATCCATAATGACATAAGTAAACAAGCAACCACATTAATGAACGGTTTTCAGATAATACATGTGAGTTTTGTTTAGGCGCTTCTTTGAATTCCATTGACTGAAGGCCCATGAAACAATTGTTTCCCCTTCAGCATTTTCTTACCTTTGAACATTCTTTGTTCCAAGCTGTACAGAAGGTGGCTTTCCGTAGAGAGTGTTTGATGACAAAGGCATTGAAACATGCAACTAATTCAACATAATTTTTCAGCCGTTCCTTCTGTTGCTAATTAGCAGAAATGCCTCCTTTATTGTGTGGCAAAATACATTAAGCGTTATAACAAAGCACAGCATTACATAAATGCATACAGAAGATAAATGTTCCTTTCAGAATACGTCACTGACTCAACCTCATCTCCTGCAAGGTGAACATTCATTTTGTTTCTTCTTTTCTAATTTAATGCTGTAGCTTCAGTTTGCAGGCAAGAGAGGCAGGGACACTGCTTTGTTCTTTTGCCAAATTTGACTGTAAAATAATGCTTTTAAATGTATTTCACAGCACATAACCCCCCCCCCCCCCCCCCCCAATCCAAAATGCTGTTTCTGAAAACTGTGTTAAATTAATTATTATCATTTTCTGGAAGATATCCTGCCAGTTGTAACTCCCAGTTCCTCCAGAGCCTCCATGCTCTCACCTGCCCCTGTCTGTCGGTTTCCAGTAGCTGTAGACCAGTAATGGCTAAATCTATTTTAAAACTGGTGCAGGCAGGTTACACCTTTCAAATTGAAACCTTGCAAAACTTCACACAAAAACCCTAACACCAACCGAAATTAAGATCCTGCACACATTGATTTGTCAGTTTGGTCACGCATTGATTTGTTTGTTGGACCAAAGACAATTGTTGATTGAATTCAGGCAAGAGTTTTAAATGGTAGCATTCACTTATCACATTTTGTAACCACTTTATGTGATAATTATACCCTTTGATTGTATTGTTAAGTTTGTGTGTGTGTGTGTGTGTGTGTGTGGGCGTGCATGTCAGGGTGTGAAATAAACACCTGCCACCAGCCAAATTTTGATTGTGGCTGCTATTTTCACTTTCGCAACCACTTCGGCAGGTAACCAACTAGGTTGTGATATATTGTAAAAGGCAATGTGGCTGGTAAAATGTTGAAAATGGCTGGTGATTTTTAGAATCTACAAGACACACTGGCTAGTCGGTGAGAAGGTAAATTTAATGCCCTGGTGTGTGTGTGCATGTGTTTGTGGGTTGGTGAGATAGTAGTCTGTGTACTCTGACCCCACTAGCTGTGGCACAACTCCACATGCACACAGTAACCACTCACACCTGGGGGGAATAATACATTTTGATAATTAGGTCATCCAGGTTTCTTTCCAGAATTGAGGCTTGCAAGGAAGCTTCATGAACCAAAAAATGGGTGGAGCAATCATGTGAGATCCGTGGCTGATTTCACAAATCATTCAGTTTGCTGTGACGGTCATGATTTCTAAAGAATCAGAGATTGACAGCAAATGTAGTGTGTTGCTCTTACCTCATAAATATGTTATACTGCCTGTTCACAAATTTTGTGGCATGCTTTTTACAGTGCCTTATTGCTGCCACGCAGTAATAATATTTTTTTTTTTAAATTCCCCCCAGTATATCGTTATAACGATATAACTTTATTGTAAAAACAATATCTCTTCTTGTTAAAACATTATCTTTTCTCGTTAAAACCATATATTTTTCTCATTAAAACTATATATTTTATGGTATATATTCAGACTTCAATAGCTCTTCAGCAGAACAAGCGTTATACATGAGTGCAAGCTAACCATCATAAACTGTCACTGTTTTATCAGTGCTAGTTGATAACTTAATTTTTAACATGGGTCCATCTGAATAATAAAGTTGGCACAGGTAGGAACACATTAACAAAGAAGGAGCAGCTGCTTGACGATGGTAATTTCTATCGTCTGTTTGAAATTGATAAAGTGTAACTTTATTATTAATGGCAACGTTTGGCTGTGACGTTGCAGTAGGCTACTTCAGGGTGGTGCTGGTTTTTCAAAACAGTTCAAAGACTGCAATTCAAAGATCTAAAACAAAAAAAAAAGAATTTAATGAGCACTGGTTTTCCCTTGCCATGTTTGCCTTATCGGCAATCAATCAGATTTTTTCCATGTTCCGTTTCGTGGTTTGCCGTCCTCATTATTGTTTTCACCTGTGCTTCTACCTACAGGGAACTTTCTTTCTCACTTCCGCTTCTATGGTGCTTGATTGTCTTACGACATTGCATTCGCGCCAGGTATAGCCAGGTTACTAGCGACCTCCGGATATTAAACATTGTTTATGTTCAGGGGGGACTTGCTAGTTAGCTACTTAATCGGGTGTAAGATTTATTTTTCCTCCTGTTTAGCACTTTGCGGTTCTCTAGGAGACCGTTTTTCTTTTTTACTTTCGTTTTGGTTTTACACTTCTCCGGCTCTGAGCTAAGGCAGCCGAGGGTGTTCTTTTGTTTATTAAGTTTCCCGTACTTGTGTCTTTATTTGTGTTCGGGAGATTTAGTTGTTATTTACCAGTTTTCTAGTTCACCCGTTTTTGTGGGTATATTTTCGTTTTGGCTGTTAGCCTTAAGGAATTAGTTTTCTGTCTTTTCTTTCTTACTTTATTATTTATCTCACCCTAATTTGTGGTCCTCACGGTTGTGAGTGGCTTGTCCTGATCTCCCCACCTTTGCGTTTGAATCTCTGAACCATCATAAACCCATTACAACTGGAAAGAGACCATATCCAATATTAGGATGAGCGGGGTCCTCGCAGGGACAACCATTCCAAGAAAATTTTAGTATAAACTCGCTCACATTTATTATATCTATACTTACAGAATAGGTTTATTTTAACAAAACACACCCATATAACATCAAATTTAACAAATGTCACACACACAACATATTCAAACATTTCAACACAAACAAGGGGTAACAGGCAAACTCAAAAAACACATAACATTTGCAACTTTTTGAACTCTTTCAACTTTACCTTGTTTTCCAATCAAGTTTCACTTTGTACCTTTTTACCTTTCAACTTGTTTTCAATGTAATTGTCCTTATACCTCTTTAATTGTTTGTTTTCAACTTCTTGTATATTTCCATCTACAAGCTGTAACTTGTGAGACGCAACTTGTTCCTTGTTTTTATTCCAATGCTTTTACTGATTACACACATCACTGGTTTTAAAATGCTAATTGTCCCTGATTGTCCTCACTTATTTTGCTTTAATGAGCTAGCCTGTCTCCTACATTCCATGCATGCGCTGAATGGATTTCAGCTCTTTTATCAGTACTCTGCTGTATCCAGCTATACTCTGCCATTTCTATTGACAGAACAGTACCATTGTGTTTTTGCTTTTCCCTCAATTATTAAGCTCTTTAGTTACCTAAGCTGCTCAACAGTATGTGCCCTAGCTGTTTTTTTGTCTCCTTGATCAATTGGCACCACACTTTAGTCTTTTTGGTGCTTTGGTCTGTGTCTTGTAACATAGCTCATGTGTGCATGTTGGTTCTGTGTTGTGTGTAGCCTGCTTTGCTGTTTCCCATTGCTTGGTGTTGTGTGTGTTAACATTGTTTTACTTGTTTACTGACCACCAAACTTGTCTCTGTTATCTGTATGTTTTACTAAAAATTAACTTCTGAAACTCCTCTTCGACATCATTTTTCCATTTTTCTCATCTTCTCAAAATCTTTTTTTTCAAATCAAATTTTTGAGGCCATCCTTTTCAAAAAATCAAATTTTTGTCACATTTTTATTTTTTAAATCTTTCGTTTAAACTCTTTCTTTTACTTTTTTTACTCAATTTTAATCTCCTGTTTTTGTTTCCCCCTTTCCTTGTTTTTTCGATTCAATAGTTTTTTTTTGTTTCTTTTTTTAATTCTTATTCAAATTATTTTTTTGGCGCCATTATTTTTCTGCGTTTTCAATAATCAAAATTTCTAATTTACCCTCATCATGTTTTTATAAACCAAAAATTATCATTTGTTTGTTTGTCTCAAAAATATTTTTTCTAACAACATCCATATAAATCGTTTTTCATTTCATTGTTCATGTTTCGTCTTTTTTGTTAACTGTTCCAAATTTCAACACACCAAACGTTCATCAGTTTTAGTTTCTGTTTCCATTCACTCAGTTTTTTAAGGTCTGTTTTCTACAGCTTTCTGCTCTCCTCTGACACCTCACTTTTTTCTTCATTTGATTCGGGGCCAGGTTCTTGTGCAATTGTAGATCTCTTCCCTCTATTTCTTTGTAACTCTTCTTGAACGATTCTGGCTGTTCTCTTCTCAGACTGATTCTCTTCTCTTGAATTCCAAAAACCTCTCTTTTGCCTTAATTTTTTGCCTTTTAAGCTTCAGGGCCCATTTGACTGCTTCATTGCTCTTCAAACCCTTCAGTTTTTTTTTTCCCTTTTTTTTCTTTATTTTTTCTCATTCTGTCCATGGCCTCATTCTCTTTTCTTGGTTTTTTTTTCTAAATTCATTTTTTTTTCTGCTCTATATTTTTCTTCTTCTATATACTTGTTTATATGTTTTGTGTACTCTTTATACTCTGGGTACTCTTTATATCTGGTGGAGTTTTCTATCTCTGGTTTGTAGTCACTGTGTACCCCTCTCTAGACCCTTGGATTTCTTGTGTACCCTGGGGTAACCATGTGTGCTGTATATACCTTCTTGTTGATACATGTGGGTCCTGTTTGTTGTTACATTTAGCACTCGCTGGTCTTGACATCACTGGTCTTCTAGTACGTGTTTGTTGTGTCTAATTTTTAGCTCTTTATATGCTGTAGTCTCTGTGTGTTACCTTCCTATTTTTCTTCCTGTTTTCTTCTGGAACTTCAATACTGCTCTTATTTGGCACTCTATGACCTCTTCCAATATCTTGGAACTTTTCTGGCTATATGCTGTTCTTGTTTGTGAAAATTTATATTCATATTTTTGATGCACTCTTTTTCCATTTTGCATTGTATTTGTTGTTTCTTTTTATACCAAAATATGCAAAGTTTGGCAATGTTTGTAGTTTTAGCACTCAATTATATTGCATCGATTTTTGCAAAAATGTTTAGCTGTTTCTTATGCAAAATTGCATAATATTGCAGCAATTTTACTCCATGTCAAACAATGTTTTCCAATTTTATTAGCATTTTTTTTGCATTCTCTCGAGGCCCGTTCAAATTATTCTGTTTCAATTCTCTTCTTTCTATACCGTTCAATTCGTGGAATCTTGATAATTTAGAACTTCTTCTATCTTGGTTCTCCCTAACTCTTTCTTTCTGATCTTTTCTGTCTTTTCTTTCCCGTATTTTTCATTCTTTTATTTTCTTTTTTTATAGTTTTTTTTGTCTTTTGGTGTCCAATTTTTTTTTCCCATACTTGTGTAGTCTTTCTTTGACTACTATAGCTATATTGTGAAAGCTACTCTTGTATCTAGTCATGAATCTGTCAGTGTATCTCATTATCAGTTGGTAAGTTGGCTCTTTTGACCACTAGCCTCATTATATTTCATTTCAAACGAATTTTCCTTCTGTACAAAATTTCACAGTACAGTTGAGAGTAGACTTATCATATTTATTTTTAATTTCCATCCAAATCAGTAGACTTTTCAAAGGGAGACATATTCAAAGTTACCAACAACATCCTCCATATTCAATTGTTTCTTCCAAATCCACCATTTTACTAACTTTTCATTTCATTTTATTGACCAAATTAATCAGGAATTTTAATACAGTTTACATTAACCAACCATGTTATCATACAGTATTCATAGACCCATCCATTTATTTACCCTCTTTGAAATGCAATCTGTCTGTGTCTCTTTTACTGACTTTATTTACTGAGGAAATATCTTTCTGAAAGGTTATCTTACCGGGCTTTCTTTTGTAGCGCTGTCACCTGTGTCCCCTTGCGCTCAGTAAGACGCTTTTTTTCCTTTCCCCCCTTGTGTCCCTTAGTACTAGTATCGTCAGCTAGTTCAAGTGTTCAGGTTCGTCAAAGTTTTTATTCAATTTTTTATCTTTTCTTAGTAAAGTTTTACTCGTTTATTTAAATGTCGCACCACGACCATTAAATTAATTAATTTTTGTTAAACTTTTGTTTTCGTCGACCTCGTCGTATCACCTTTTTAAAACAATTTTTAACTTTATTTTTGCCTGCTATTCCACCGTCTCTCCTCTGCTTCTCTGTTGCTTCCCATCTCGCGTCTAGTCGTGGTGCTTCTCTGTGCTGCTCCTCGTGCCGTCTCTCGTCCCGGCCCCGCCCCGGCTCCCTCTTTTTTGCTTCTCGCCCGTCACTCCCGCTTTCTCCGTCTCCTTTCGTTTCACTCGGCGGTCGTCGTCTCGTTCTGTGTCTGTGTCTTTCGGCATGGCATCTGTAGCATTGTGGCATCTGTGCTGCTTCGGCTGCCTCTTCCTCCATGTCCGCCGCATCTCCGCCCTGCCCTCTGCTCGCCTCTCTTGCTTGTAGCGTTTCCCGTTCGCTCCTATCATATCGCTCTTTCAGTCAAATCAAGTACCTCTTGTTTCTTTTTTCTTGTCTCAAAAGTCTTCGTTCGTTAGGTTAATAGTGATCTGAGTCGTTTGTGTCGGTGACGTTAATTGTGCACAAACGGTTTACAATACCATTCCACTTTGCAACCTTCACTAAATTGTCGACTTGCAACCCTCTAATGTTGTCTCACAACAATTGTCTCAACGGACAATATATTGCTCTAAAACATTCTCGTTGCTCTGCATGTGGAGCTCTCGGGCTGAGAGCTATGAGCTGCAACAGTCCAAACTTTCCGTGCCTGCATCCCTGCCCGTCTATCATCCGTAGTATCTTTTCTCCTTCTTGTCTCAGCGCTCTCTAATCCTCATAATCAAAATTCAAACTTTTATCAATATTATTGTATTTACCAGTGTCTATTTGCTCTGTCTGTTCTCTCCTCCCTCGGCCTCTCGCTCCCAGACGGCGCATCGCCAGCATTCTCGTCAATTACTGGCGGGCGGAAATTATTTCCAGAAAGCCCCACGTAGGAAAAAATGTGCCCAATCTTCCATAATTTCTTTCGTCTCTCGTCTCGTACCCGTCGAATAAAGGCGGCTGAATCGTTGACATAGCGCAGCCTATAAACCTGTTACGTTAGCCATATTCCCTAGCGATTGTCTAGACATGTGCACACTCAGGAGTCGAGGGAAAAACGAAGAAGAGAGAGTTTATTTGACATACGCTGTAGTAGTTATATCACTCCAGGGGAGGGTCGCTCGCAGGACCAACAGTCCAATTTTTTTTTGCCTGTAATAAGAATGCTGCACACCACCATATACAATATATTATGTTCAACAACAACTATAGTGTAGGATAAATTCCCAGTAAAGTTAGTCTAGCTGTAATAGATTGACAGCTCACCACCATTGTCATTACTTATGGTATACAAATCCAAGTCACTTCAGACAGGGACATTTTTCCACAGACACCCTTTCTGTGGCTAGCTAGCTATGCTATTATGAATACAACACCATAAAACACACACGCACATGCACACCCTTTACACAAGGCAACACTTAGCTATGGAATCCATGCTGTCTGCTTCAGATGAAGAGTCATGGTGGTAAATCTCCTCATCTGAATCCAGAGGACAACTACAGCATCCAGCAGGTTCAAGCACTGAAAATATTTTTGTCACTTCGCCATTGTACAAACAAAACGATTTCACTATGCGCGATGTGTATAATACATTCTCCTGCGTAAAACCATAGAGACGCTTAACGGCGCATATTGTTTTGAAATATGGTTGTGACACGCACAGCTCTGAAAATCGCTCCCAACTGTCTAATGTCCTATATTATACATCTTTGGAAAGCTTAGAATGCATTCTTTTTGGATATTAAGGCTGTCAATCAATTACAATTAGTTCCAAGACATTACTACTCCCAATTTCAATTGCACAATGCTCTGCAAATTAATTTTGCCAATGTTGAAACTCACACTGTATAACACCACATGTAGGCAGAGAAGGCAACTACGTGATCTTAGAAAGGACGCATCTTGCTTTAATAATGCAGGTAAGGTTATGGCTTTATTCCATACTTTTCATAGCAGAAGGAAATTATGTGATGACAGAAATCCACTCTAATGAGTGAGCTGGCAAAATAACAATTTAATTTACCTATATCCAGGAACGTATGTGTTTTTTATTGTTGCTGTTATAGTACAACATTTTTTGGTGTTTAAATAAGAACTGTAACCAACTCCTAAATATATTTAAATGTCCAGTATCTTCAACCTGATTCGCTCATGTAGATCACAATGTAGAGTGGTAGATATACTTTTATGAAATACAGAAGAACAGTGGCACGTAGGGACTTAATATTTTGCCTGATAATAGTCCCAATCGATGAAGACGATATGGTACGTCGCTTTCTGACGCGGTACAGTAGAATGTTTGTGATGTAGACCCCAGGGTCAATGCCACTAGGGTCACTGCACAAAGGGGTTAACACAGGATAATGAGACAGGAACAGGGGAAGACTGGCGGCCTTTGGTGGCGGCCAGCTGACACTGTGACACTGCGTGGCAGCAATAAAGCACCATACTTTTTACCTAAAGAAACGTGATAGCAGCATACACACAACAGGGTATTTGAGTATTCTTTTGGTATGCTTTCACACAGAATGATAGATTATGGAGGCCTAGAAGTAGGAGGTGTGGCTATATGGAAGCCTCAGGAACAAGCATGAATTCAAACAGAGAGGTCAGAGCAGGATTTGTCACAGCTGCTGAGTTGACAGAGATTTGTCTGATAGATGATAAAATTCACATTCTCATTTCATATGCACAGCTTCTTCACAAAACTTTAAAGTCTAGGGGACTGACACAGTGTTGGTGGTTGGTGATCTGACCTCTGGGAATATCGAGTGTTCCAGTCTGTTGGCCAGACTGATTTCCCTTGTTGACAGCACGAGAAGCGCTAATTATTCCATCCAGAGCTGTCAGTGTGACTGGCAGGAATATGGTCACTCAGACATGCTGTGTGTGTCCACGGAATCCATGTCTGATTACACAACACTGGTGGGATTAGTGCCTTTCAGATTTTTTCACAGATGTAATGTCTTTCATTACATCTGTCATTGCAGATATGTACTGCATTGCATTTTACAAACAATGGAAACCATCCAGTCTAGTGTGTAAAAAGCATTGCATTTTTTAAAAATGGAACCCATCCTATATGGAAGATGCCTAAAATGAATGCATGAATGTGAGTTATACAACATTGTTACATCTTGCATTTAAATGTGTACCATCTTGGGCATGAATCTGTCTCAGTGCCTATCAGGAAATAAACTCAATTAGTATCTTGGAAAAGAAAAGAAAACACTGTACCTTGTTGATTACAAATTAAAAACATTAATATTTCCCACTGTATTGATCTATACATTAGAGATCACAATCCATGATTACACTGGACTGAGCAGAGAAGGAACAGGGTTTGCGGACAAATAAATTAAACTCAAGTGTTTTATAGCTAACAGAGTCAATTTCTTCTTGTTAACAGATCTGGTGTCATTGTACCAGAATAAAGTATAAGCACCGCTTTAGACCAAGGATTAGAAACCACTCTACAAATCATTTGGACACTAGAGGTGAAAACAGTGAGTCCTTACCAGCACATGAACCGCAGAGCATTCATGCACACATGCGTACATGTATACGTACAAGACGTGAAATTAATGCGCACGCATACATACATACATACATACACACACACACACACAAACACACACACACTCATTTCTATGTGCAATAAAACACAAAATATACTGCAAATAGAAATGTCGCGGAGCTCCTGCCCAATCTGTGTTGGACTTTCCAATTTCCTCCTGCAAGCCAAAAATAAGTAATCTATGTCTCTTGAGTGTTACAGTCTTAAACCATTGTAAAGTTAATAACACACTTCTCAAGGCCTGATTTTATCTCTATACAGTGGTGATGTGCCCCCTGAAGCTGATTCTAAAAGTGGAATAAAACCACAAGTAAACACATTCCAATACATTTGCAGACATGCTTATTCTGTTCTTAATTACTTAAATTACAATGTTTCCCCAAAGCCCTCTTTTAAAACATCCCTAGCTTTTATTAAGTGAATTAATTGGAATTATCAAGTGTAGGTAGCTTGTTTGTATTTAAGATATATTCTTAGCTCTATAAATTTTTCCTGAGGTTAAGCAATAGAGAATTGATATACTTTCAATTTTTATGAAAAAATTAATTGAAAGCAGCATTACCTTCAAAAGACATACAAACAATACATACAATATTTTTATTTTCAAATTAAAACTGCCATTGGGTGTGCATATATTGTGTCCAAATTCCTTCCTACTTGGCTGGATAGGGACAAAGTCAGCTGTATTTGAACAGAGAGAAGAGCATACAAACTTATTATTATTTATTTTGTATGTGGATTTCTGACAAGCCTTGAGCAGATACAACTCATCTCATACAAATACCATCATACAAAGATCATTGCAAGCCAAGTATGTCCCACAAAGACTACTGTGCACAATACCAAATCACACGCATGTATATGCAAGGACCTCATCGCACAACACATAACTGCACCATCGCACAAAGACCAAGGAGGGGGAGTGTTCATTCAATTTAATTACAAGGACACTTCATTCAAAAGTGATGATGAAATTGAGCAAGTATAACATGTATTTGCACACATAATCACAAAATGAGCAGGCTTTGAAAAGAAATAAAAAAATTTTGTGCAAGACTGTTAGAAAAAGACTGTGTTCCCCTAAATCAATGGCAAAATGATTGCCATTGGGATTAGAATGTCCTCACCCTTGTTTTAATCATGAGGCGGCTGGATATAAAAAGGTAAAATCATCTTGAAAAAATCCCAGGCTGTACCAGTCCTGTGCTATTTGATTGAATAATTATCAGAACATGGTGTCTTTCTGCTGTTTATTTTAATCGGTAGCGGACTTAATTCAAGGTTGACTTATCAGCAGGAGACTTCTCCCAACATAACCTAGTATCTTTGTAGGTATTTATTTTGTTATTTAATTATTATTTTGAATGAGACCTCAAGGATATTTTGTGCAATGGCAAATTATCATAATAATAAAGTTATATAGCAGAACAAACTTTTGACCCTATTTTCAATATTCAAGGGAAGATATTTGTCTCAATTTTTTACTATTATGTTTATTTTATGATATTTATTATTATTATTATTATATTTATTAGTATGTTTTATATCAGTTGGTGCCAGGTTGGGTGTCGAAGCAATAGAGTTGGAAGAGCTAACAGCAGCATTTTTCCTCTAAACAATTAACCCGTGAAACAGGAAACAAATCTTTTTATCTGTTACACCACGCCCCAGAAGTAAACCGCTAAGGTGCTTGGGAAATGTAGTGACTAAAAACACCACCACCGGTAGGGAGAAAACAATATGCCTGTAACATGGCACAATCTGAATTATAACCACATCAAAAATGTCAATCGTCTTGTGAGTGACTGGTCACCACACACATCCCTCCAGAATTCCCAAGAACTGGCCATGTAAACCAGCTGGGTGCCTGAATGACCCGGCCAAACCTACTCCGGGGCACCTGAGCAGGCAGAGGAGGGCCCGACGGGAGTGTCGCAGGGGTTTGGTGGGGGCTAGGCACAGGGGGCCCTGGCAGGGGGGGGGGCACAGGAGCCCGGGAGTGCGCAGAGAGTTTGTTACTGGTGGGACCTCGGCGTGGTGACTGAGCCACCTCGACAGAGTGGTCCAGATCCAGATGGGCCGGTTTAAAGTGATCAACTGAAATCCTATCCAGCCTACCCCCAATGTCGATGACAAACGCCTTGTCGCCGGCCTCCATGATACGGTAAGGCCCATCGATGGGCGTTGTGGTGGATAAAGACATACTCTGCTACTTGCAGGTCAGGTGGAGTGTGGACCCGGGGCACATTGTGGTGCGAGGTCGGGCCTGGGAGAAAGTCTCTGTCCAGCAAAACCCGCCATTGCTCGGGTGCCGACTAAAGAGCTGTGACTATGGGCACAAAATCCCCGGAGATCCGGAGGGGCTGGCAATAAACCAGTCGCATCTGCTGTAGTAGTTGACGACAGTGGCACAACTTCCGGCTAACAGGTGGTCCTGTCGACTATCGTCAAGAGGTGGGTGAACCCCCTGGAAGGAGGAAGGGAGCCCACCAGGTCCACATTGACATGGTCGAAGCGCCGTTCCGGGACTGTGAAATGCTCTAATGGAGCTTTGACATGACGATGGATCTTTGCACATTGGAATGCCACACAGGCCTTGGCCCAATCTTGAACGTCCTTCTTCATGCCATGCCAGACGAACCTTGCCACAACTAGACGCTGCGAGGGCTTCCCAACTGGGTGTGAGAGGCCATGGATGGCGTTGAAAACCCATCGTCTCCAACTCAGAGGCACCACCGGGCGCGGCTGTGCTGTGAATACATAGCAGAGCAGGGTTGTGCTGACACCGTCAAACTTTGTAGGTCTGTGACTGCCGTACAGTACACCTGGTCCTCAGGGTCTGAAACCTGGTCCGCAGCCATGCCTGCATAATCGATGCCAAGATGGACAGCCCCAGCAATGTCGCGGGAGAGGCAGTCAGCCACAGGGTTATCTTTTCCTGCTAAGTGTTGGAATGTCCGCGGTAAATTCACAGATGAAAGCCAGGTGGCGCTGCTGCCTGGCAGAGTAAGGCTCAGATTCCTTAGCCATGGCAAAAATCAATGGCTTGTGGTCCACAAAATGCTGTGATTGGGTGAGCTTCCAGCAGTAAACGGAAATGGCGGATTGCTAAATACAGGGTGAGAAGTTCATGGTCGAAAGTGATATACTTCTGCTTGCTGGGACAAAGCTGTCGACTGAAGAAAGTGAGTGGTTGCCAGTGCCACACACCGTTGACCAGCTGCTCAAACACTGCGCCGACGGCATAGTCTGAGGCGTCTGAGGTCAATGCGATGGGAGCATCAGGCGACGGGTGAGCCAGCATGGTTGCACTAACATGTCCGCAGACCAGGAAATTGCGTATTTGGGAGGCTTACCCTTGAGGGCTCCATATAGAGGTCGCATGAGGTGGGCAGCCCAGGCATATTTCCCAGTAATCTTTGCAAATCAGAAAGAGGCAGATCATTTAATTAATAGTGTTTGCAATACATTCTCTGTATAAGTTTGATATGCTTGTGTGCTATTATAAATTTTAAAAAATGAGTAACCGTGAACCTGATTTGTTTGTTGAACTAAGGGTATATAATAGCCTACACTAGTAACACTACATAGGTCTATTATGTTCTAAACGGTTCTTTGCGTTTGCCTCTGAAAGTTGGTAAGTAAAAGTTACTACAGTTCGTAATATTTTTGTCTTTTTGAGGAGAAGGGGCAGGAGAGGCATCTGGGGCGGAAATGCCCCCCTGTGCCCCTGCCTACATCAGGCCCTGGTTCTTAGTAATGTATTGTTCTTTATTATGTGGCTCTTAATATGCCAGTATTAGAATCCCATTGATGGAGGAATGTTGTGAATCATGTTTTTTACTGCACATGCAGTAGTGCGCAAGTGTGTGTTCATGCACAGCAAATGAGTCAATCTTAATTCTGTCAGTCAAGTAGCAAGGTAACCCAGGCTTCTAGACGGATGTTCTGGAAAACACCAGAGAGCCAAACACGCAATCGATCCCTTTTGTCTGACAGTGCTCTAATTAGCAGGCAGCTGCAATCTGTCTTCTCCCATTTCAGAATTGGAAGGAAAAAAAGGCACTCAATCCAAGCAGGGAGAAACACCCTCCACACCTACTAAGACTAAGTAGGGAGCAGCCAGACACACCTGGACCAGGGAGCTCAGGCTTTGACACTTTTTGGATTTAGGCTCAGTTAAAGTTGCTGTTCAGGGCACTTTCTTCAAAGCATGTGCCCCCACATGAACATCAGGAGAAAGGACTAATTGAGAATGGAGAAGTCTAAAGTCCTGATTAGGCCAAATTATAGATAATTAATAAAATTAAATTCAGGAGAGGAGGGGGAAAAAACGATATTCCTGTGTCAGATTTAATAATCCATCTTCCCAATTCTTTCTTTTTTTAAATGAACATAGACCTGTTAGGTAATTTGGATAATGTGCTTATTCCTGTCATTTTAAATAATAGCGCCTGTTAATCAAATTCTGAAATGGGCAGTTTTACAAACATTTCACCTATTTAGTTTTTGTTTTTCATGTTTGGGGACTGGAGTGTGCGGTGGGTGGGTGGGGGTTCTTCATCTATTAAAATACCGTAGAAAAAACCTAGAAAAGCCCATGATGCTAACTGAGCTCGGTGTAGAGAGTGAGGAATGTCTTCCGCCTCTCAAAAAAACACATTTTATTACAGAAGCTGGGGAATCACGTTTTCTTTTTGTTTCAAGGCTGCTTCTAACAAACGAGACACCGGGAAGACTGTGAAAAGTTCAATTCAAAGCAGGTAAAACAGACCTTTTCCTGCATGAAGTTAAAGCGCACATGCAGAGAATGGCACTCAAAATTAATTGTAAATCAATTGTTCTCTTTTAAAATCGTTCACTTCAGTTATGATATAACAGGTGAAATCAGTGGTGTTCCAACAAGCTGAGAGCATGGAAACCCGGCTACTGTAACTCCAACTGTAGTTTTTTTTAACCGTAGGCTAAAACCTTCTGCACAGCGAATCCGCTGTAGCCAGTAGTCTATGCTATTTGAAAACAATAAATGCAACAGAAAATGAATAACACAGAAATTCAAGCCAGTCAAAGGACCAAATTACAAATTTGTAATAACACTCAGAATTTTCCATGAAAATATAAACTGCATATATGTATATATTTTATATCTCCTTCTATGTTTTCCGGCTCTCTGCCACACTCCTGTGCCAGTTTTCCTCACATATGACCTCCCATTGTTCTCTCTCTGTACTAAACGTACAGCTTGGAAATAATTTTGCTGTTTTAATTAGCCACTTTTCTGTACAGAAATCCCCTGGATTTCCAAAACTCTGATTAAGATCTTCACACACAAAATGTTCTTCGGTTACTGAACCGTCAGCTTTATCTGTTAGCAAATTAATCACTTGAGCCTGCATGGCTGCTACAGTTCCGTTATGCAAAACCACAATTTTATATGAGATAATCAACTTTATCTGAGATCACTTATGATATTTATATACAACACTGTTTACACTATTTCAGACGGGTCTTCATTATGATGCGTCTGATTATAAGATTCACAAATCTTATAGTACACTTATATTTCATACATTGTTATATAGTTCCGGAACACAGAAATACAATGTGCACTTATAACTTTGTCAGCTTTTTGGTACCGATAGCATTTCATAAGTATTATTTCTCATTACCATAATCCCTAAACCACTTCACCACCTAAAAATTCCAACAGTTTCCAAAAGCAGCGAACCTGCGCTTCTCTCCTACAAAGGTTATTACGGTAATTTCAGCAGACGCAGGCTTTGGTTCCAAACACACACCTCTAGATGTTCCCCTGATTCTTATTTCAGTCTGTATCTTCCTCAGTATAATCTTTTTCACTCTGATAATGCAAGAGCAAATTCCCTGCACTGTGCTGTCGTACCCTCTCTTGCAACCATACTAATTTGGTAACACTTATTGTTGACAGTTGTTGACCCAACACAGTGTCAATAAAAATGTATATGTAAGACTGGAATTGAGATCCCAGGGCACCTGAACACACAACACCGTGGGGTGGAAGCCAGCTATTTATGACCAGTTTATGGTTTTACGACCATCGGCAGCCAGATCAAACGCAGAATTTGGGCATTTAATCAGAGGAAACAAAGTCCTTGGGGAAGCTGTAGTCAGACTTTTCCACACAACCCACCTCAGGTTGTTGTGTGTAGCGATTGCCAGGTATGAAAAAGTATTTTTTCTCTGTACTATATTTGAATATTGACTGTTTTAATCTGTAACTGTGAATTGATTATTTTAAGGAAATAACCTACCTGGTAATAAATTAGTGAAACTTGATTTGTGTGGTTTCTCTGAAAGTTGATGTACTATCTCTGTTCACCGGTAATGGGTTGATTAATTTCCTCAGTCTTGGTTACCCCCTCAGCTGGTCTAGGGAGTTTGACTATTTAAGTTTAATGTATCACAGAGTATTGCACCCGTAGAACTATGTCTTAAAGTAGATCACCTCCGCCTGGCATTTATACATGTTGACAACGGTGGTCGCCAATATTCCTTTTGTGGGTCACTGAGGCTTAACCATAGGATATACCTCACGAAGTGGCTTCTTCTGCAACCTCTGAGATAACCACAGATATCTAGCCAGCTGTGAGTCGTGTACATAACGGCCGAATGTAACGCGCGGTGGAACCGGCAGATCCAGTTCAGAGAACCATCTTAAAAGTATGGGAGTCCTTTAGCAAATCAAGTGGAAATTGTACATACTAAATTCTAAATTCTAATTTTAAATGGAGTCAGATAAACGAATACAGAATCAGTGTTGGTGGCTGATGATTTAATGTAATGCACACAGGCTGTCTTTTGGATAAACTGGGGTCAGCATAGACCAGACTTAAAGCGGAAGGTAACATGGTACGATTACCTTTGATACGTGGTCACTTATTAGCTAAAGAGCAGTCTCACCCGGTTGCAAGAATAGTCATATTTCTTTATGAACTTTAATAACTTTTACCTTTTCCCACAGCAATAGCGGAATACATCATGCTTAAACCTTCGCTCCGAGCTATTCCCTCATTGGTCTAGCTGCGCGAAGATTTACAATTTGGTGACCTCGACGTGATTTCAGTTGCTGTTTCCAAGTTTTACAATTTGGTGAACCCGACATGATTTCAGTTGCTGTTTCCAGATTTACAATTTGGTGACCCCGACGTGATTTCAGTTGCTGTTTCCAAGTTTTACAATTTGGTGAACCCGACATGATTTCAGTTGCTGTTTCCAGATTTACAATTTGGTGACCCCGACGTGATTTCAGTTGCTGTTTCCAAGTTTTACAATTTGGTGAACCCGACATGATTTCAGTTGCTGTTTCCAGATTTACAATTTGGTGACCCTCCGGTACCGCGTCACCGGGATTAAGGCTATTATAGATCCGATACAATCGGTAGAAATGCTTTTCCACCACAGTACTTGTTTCAGTATATTCAAGCTGATTATACCACAATATTCCGTGGGTTGGGCTTCCCATTACCTATTAAATCACACACTTCTGGGTCAAACAATTTACAAGTGTGTTTCCTTTTAAATTATTCAGCTGATTCACCACTGAAACACACCCACACAGCGCTTTCACATTTATACTTGTGCCGGCACTCAATCATTCTCTGGCCAGCGCAGTAAAATTCCGCCATTCAGCCCCCCTCCCTCGCATGGAGAGGCGATGTCCGGAAATACCATGCTCGTCTGCTCTCCCGCCCTCCTGTGGCGCGTCATTGAGCTGATTTGTTTTGTAAATGAACACAAGACAAGTGTTTGTGGTAATAATTTTTAGGCCAAAAATAAATAAAACCACGATAAGAATTAGAATATAGCCTTTGAACAATTTAAGTGCACAAACACCAATCATAGGTCAAAATATTGCTAACTTTGGCCAATTTTGAGCTGTTTGGGAGCCGAAAGAGCCGGCTCTTATTGGTAGTGACCTGACTGTACATTAAGCCGGATGCGGCGGCCACTTTTTGTTTTGTTTTTAAGAACACAGATTTGCAGATTTGCCAGCACAATATGACCCACCACCAAACTTTTCTACAGCACAGCTCAACTCACTCTGGAAAACTGGAAACAGGAAACACATCATCTGCAAACTCAGTATAACATACTTAATTTTTTCCATGCATCGTTGATTGTTGACTTTATGCCCAATCAGAAGAGCTGGTTTTGCAAGAGTGAATTGCTTTCGCATGTTTTTAAGGCAGTGGGTTGAGATTGATCCTTTAGAATATTATATGCAATAATCAATTCAGTCATTGCTCTCTGCACCTCTCTTCCATCACACATCTCATACACACAATACATCCTCACCAGTTATAACATGACAATGAAATACAGAGACATATTTTAGAAATAAAGCAGTGCTTAGAACCCCTGACAGGCTGTAGCCTTGAATACATTGTTGGAGGGAGATGGACATGTTGAGGTGAAAAGAACTCTTCCAGGTCTGTATTCAATCTGTAAATTCAATATGATATATCCACACACCTTACACCTTATGTCCACATATCTATATACTGTACCTGTTTGGTAATACAGTTGCCACATGAGGAGTGCTCAACAAAACACTGAGGGCCGGATTCAGAGATAGCCAACTTGTAGCCATGTGCTTAAGTGCCTCTTGTGCACGGCTTTTACGTGAGGTGATTTACGTTGTATTCTCAAGCTCCGCGGGTGCTTTTCTAAAAATGTGGGTGACACAGGGCATGATATTCTAATGACCTGTTTCTTGTACCTGCCCCCTGGGTTTTCAGCTTTCTACTGAATAAATTTATGTGGGGGTATGCAATTTCAGTGTCTCAGTGACAGTGCCTTTAATAGCTTGCCTTTGTAAAATCCTGCCTTTTGCTCTTGGGTGGTGGGGAAGGCAGTAAACATATTAATACGTCACATCATATCCTTCATGAAATGATCATAACTCCTAGATGTTGACGACTGGGATATACCCATCACACAATCAAAAAATAATCGTGGGACAGTGGTTGCATGCATATTATTAAGTAAACAAATCCATTGTTGGATTTACTTTAAAAAGAAAAGATTTAAACATCGCTTTTTAGGATTTATCTAATAAAATCATGTACGGTGGTTGAACACAATATTATTAGTGACGTCTTCAACTTAACAGTTGAAGTCAAGTGTACTTGATAGCATATTAAGTGCAACCACTGTCAAACGATGTATTCTTTTGAGTGCATCCGTCACATGCTGAAAGGATGTGGCCAGGAAGGAGAGAGATTGTAATCTGGAGCACTGATACAGTCAAGCCGGAAAGTCTGCACACCCCTCCACGTTGTATTATGTTACAGACTGTTATGTGTCTGAGTTCTGTCTGAATTGTTTTTTTATTTTCATTATTATTACTTTTCATTTCATCAGTTCATTCCCCTCTGTTCATGGGTTGTCCGAGTCGCATTCGTGTGTTTGTTTACCCTGTCTCGCGTATGTGCTGTTTGGGTGACTTCGGGATTTTCCGAGGGTTCATGCTGTATTTCCGAAGTTTCGTTTTCTATTTATTTCCTGCTTTACGTTTCCCGTGTTTATATTGTTTATATTACTAACTCGTGCTAACAATCACTCGGGTGTTTATTAGTTAGATGCACATTACTAAAACCATTAACTTAAATGTTTACTAACATACTAATTGTCTGTATTTAGTTAGAACTAACAATTAACAAGTTTCCTCGCTGTATCTTTTCTATCTGCAATACTAAACTGTCCTTGAGATGCTGGTTAACTCGTTTCAGCTGTCTCTCCTTTGCGACCATGCCTCCTTAATTCTAGTCACGTTCCGCTCCTACTTGAGCCCGTTGTTTGTAATGCTTGTTTCCGAGTCCCTTCCATGTGTTCATGATTTCCTTGTTATTGAGTTATTGTCTCCTAATGTGTTCACCTTACGTTGTTTGTAACCCCTCCCACTTCTTTGTGTATTTAACCCAGTTATCCTAGTCATTCTTCGCGAGTTCCTCAACCTGGGGACGGGAGAGGAAGTGACGCCATTTTGATTTCCTGGTTGGATGGTTCATCGAAGAGCACGAAATTTGAAAGTGGTCAGAAAAAATACTGTTGGAACCCGGAAGTTGAAGGGAGTACAGTGGTTTCTCGAGTGTCTGGAGTTTGGCGGTTTGGCACGGCCGGGCTGTGAGTGGACCAGGGATGGCGGGTAGTAGCGGGGGAGGGAGAGAGGTGGAAGGTGGGATGGAGGTTCTGGAGGGATGGGAGGTGTAGAGGACGGGGAGTGAGGGTGGAGGGGGTGAAACCTGGTAGCGGTGTGAAGCGGATTAGAGGTGGTGGAGGGGCTGGGGGTGATTACAGTTCGGCGGGGGAGGAAAGGGAAATGCCGCCGATAAGGAAAAAGGTGAGTGAGGAATTTAAAATTGTATTTGGATTTAAGGGGGAGAGTGGTGTGGTGGATGTGAGCCCGATGAAGTTGACGAATGGGTTGAAAGTGGCGATTGGGGAAATAGTAACGGCTACAGTCTTGCGAGATGGGAAATTGTTAGTTGTATGTGCAGATACGGAACAAAGGGCGAAAGCGATGAAAGTGAAACGTATATGTGGAAAGGAGGTGAGCGAATGTAGCGTGAGAGGGGTTAAGCCGCTGTTACGGGGAGTGATAACGGGGGTGCCGGTGTCGCAAGGCATGGAAGAGTTGGTCGAAAACGTTCGGGGAGGGTGTGTTAAGGACGCGGTGAGGTTGAAGGCGGTGCGGGGCGGGGAGAAGGTTGATAGTTTGTCGGTATTGCTGAGGTTTGAAGGGGATGTATTGCCTGAGAGAGTGACTGTAGGGTATGTGAGGTTTCCTGTAAGGGCGTTCGTGCCGCCGCCACTGCGGTGCTTTAAATGTCAGAGATACGGACATATAGCTGCAGTGTGTAACGGGAAGGTGAGATGTGGGCGGTGTGGGGGTGAGCATGAGTTTGAAAAATGTGTTGGAGGACAACCGGTTAAATGTGCTAATTGTGGTGGTGCGCATAGGGTGAATTATGGGGGGTGTGAGGTGAGGAAGCGGGCGGAAGAAGTACAAAAGGTTAGGATGAGGGATGGTGGAACATATGCTGAGGCAGTGAGGAAGGTGAGAGTGGTGGGGAGGGTGGAAGGGGCAGGAGGGGGGTCAGGAGATGGGGGTGGAGTGGAGAGGCAGGGTACAGGACGGGGTCAGGTGGAGGGACTGGTGGGGGGAAAGGGGGTGGATGGAGATACTCTACTGGTTGAAAAAACAAGTTTTGTGATGTTCATGGCTGATGTGATAAACTGTTCTGCACAGGCAAAAACTAGAACTGAGAGAATAAAAATTATTGTGAAGAGTGCGGCGAGGTATTTGGGAGTCAAGGAGCTGTCGTGGGAAAAGGTCAGGGAGGATTTGAACAGGGAACAGCTAAGTCAGGAAGCAGGATGTCAGGAAGGTTAATAATAATGTTTTTCATTCTTCAGTGGAATGCTAGGAGTTTGATAGCGAATGGGCAGGAATTTAAGGGTTTTATTGAGGACATGTTGTGCAAGCCTGAAATAATATGTATTCAGGAGACGTGGCTTAAGCCTTGTTTGGAATTTGTGTTGCAGGGATATGAGTGTTATAGGAGGGATAGGGGGGGAAGGGGGGGAGGGGGAGGGGGAGGGTGTGCTACGTTTGTGAAACGGGATGTACAGAGTAGGTTACTTTCATTAGGGGGAGATATGGAATATGTGGTGGTGGAGGTGTGGTTGAAGGAGATGAGTCTGGTGGTGGTGAACTTTTATAATCCGTGTCTCAGATTGGAGTTGTCTTTGTTGGAGGGTGTGGTAGGGCGTGATGGTCGGAGGGTGGTGTGGTGTGGGGATTTCAATGCGCATAGTACGTTGTGGGGGGGTAATAGGACTGATGGGAATGGGCTGGTGGTAGAGGAATTGATGGATGCGAGGGGGTTAGTGTGCCTTAATGACGGTAGGGAAACTAGGATAGATTTTAGAACAGGGGCAGCATCAGTTTTGGACCTTACTTTGGTGTCGGAGGAGATGGCTGGAATTTGCTCATGGAAGGTGTGGGAGGAGTCTACGGTGGGGAGTGATCACTATCTGGTGAAGTGTGGAGTGGGTTTGGTGGCAGCCGGGGTGAACGGGACTGGTTTAGCCAGGTGGGTAATTGGAAAGGCGGACTGGGGTGGGTTCCGGATAATGAGTGAAGAGGGTTTGGCACTGGTGGGGGTGGGACAGGGTGTCGATGAACTTAATGAGGAGGTTAGAGCGGCAATAATAGGGGCTGCGGAGCGGTCTATACCTAAGAGGTCAGGGAGGGGAAATAGGAAGGCGGTGCCGTGGTGGACAGAGGGATGTAAGGAAGCTGTGGCAGATAGGAATAAGGCATTCAGGGTTTTAAAGAGGACGCACAATTTTCAGCACTTAATGGTGTATAAGAGGTCGCAGGCACTGGTCAGGAGGGTGGTCAAGGAGGCTAAGAGGTCGTATTGGAGGGGGTATTGTGGGACAATAGGGAGGAGCACGCCGGTCGGGGAGGTCTGGGGTATGATTAAGCGGATGAGTGGGGTGAGGAGGGAGTGGAACTATCCAGTGCTGGATAATGGAGTGGGGACGGCTGTGAGTGATGGGGAAAAGGCTGAGATGTTAGCAAAGGCCTTTGTGAAGGTACATAGCTCTAGTAACATGACAGAGGAGGGGAGGAGTGGGAGGGAGGGAACTAGGGTGGCGAATATAGGGGTGTTGGGGGTGAGGGAAGGGAGGGAAGATGCGATGGATGCTCCGTTTACATTGGCGGAGGTCAGGAGGGCAGTTAGTAGGGCTGGGTTGACGTCACCGGGGAGGGATGAGGTGTGTTATGCGATGTTGGCTCAACTTAGTGATGTGGCACTGGGGGTGGTGGTGAGGTTATTTAATGAAGTGTGGACAAAAGGGAGGTTACCGGGCAGTTGGAAGCAAGCGGTGGTGGTGCCGGTGAGAAAACCGGGGAAGGACCCTACGAAGCCGGGAAGCTATAGGCCAATAGCTTTAACCTCGCACATGTGTAAAACTATGGAGCGTATGGTAGCGGAGAGGATGGCATTTTACCTTGAGACGGGGGGGTATATGTCTCCATATCAGAGTGGTTTTAGGAAGGGTAGGGGTACAATGGACCCAGTGTTGTGCCTGGAGTCGGAGGTGAGGAAGGCACAGGTAAACAAGGAGGTGGTGGTGGCGGTGTTTTTTGATGTGGAGAAGGCGTATGATATGATGTGGAGGGAGGGTCTTTTAATCAAACTGGATGGGATGGGAGTGGGTGGCAGGGTGTTTAATTGGGTGAAGGATTTTCTGTCATGTCGTTCCATTCAAGTGCGGGTGGGTAGGGGGTATTCTGGGTGGTATACAGTAGAAAATGGAACACCTCAGGGGAGTGTGATTAGTCCTCTACTGTTTTCGGTCATGATTGATGACGTGTTCTCCGGAATCCGACCGGATATTGGGAGGTCACTATTTGCGGATGATGGGGCTCTGTGGAAGAGGGGGAGAAATATGGGACATACGGTGAAGAGGGTTCAGGAAGCAATAGACAGGGTAGAGGAATGGTCACTAAAATGGGGATTCAGGTTTTCGGTGGAGAAGACTCAGTCACTTT
Source organism: Ilyophis sp. 1 JC-2022 (assembly GCA_022702515.1). NCBI lineage: Eukaryota > Metazoa > Chordata > Actinopteri > Anguilliformes > Synaphobranchidae > Ilyophis > Ilyophis sp. 1 JC-2022. The sequence continues at coordinate 36,382,846 of CM040396.1, forward strand.
TTTTTACAAGGAGGAAGGTGGGTCGGGGGCACGGGTTAAAAATGTATGGGAGTGAATTGGAAAGAGTGGGGTCCTTTAGGTTCCTGGGGGTGTGGTTTGATACTAGACTCACTTGGGCGGTGCATGTGGAAGCTGTAGTTAATAAATGTAAAAAAGTAATAAATGTAATGAGGTGTTTAGCGGGGATGGAGTGGGGAGCAGATAGGTCGGCGTTAAGGGCGGTGTATGTGGGGTTAATAAGATCGGTGATAGATTATGGGAGCACAGCATATAGATCTGCGTCTGTCACGGTGTTGGGGAGGCTGGATGTGGTTCAGGCAAGGGCATTGAGGATTTGCTGTGGGGCGTTTAGAACCACTCCAGTGCCGGCGTTACAGGTAGAGGTGGGTGAAATGCATTTGCGGTTGAGGAGGGATCAGCTGGCGATGAGCTATTGGGTGGCTTTGAGGGGGCATGGGGAGAATCACCCGACGAAGGGTATTATGGGGGAATGCTGGGAGCAGGGGAGGAGGAGGATCAATAGTTTCGCTTGGGTGGGGGATAGTCAGGCTAGGGAGATGGGCTTATGGGGATGGGAGTACAGTAAAACGGTGGTATTTCCGGCGGTACCGCCGTGGTTGTTGCCGCAGCCGGAAGTGGATTTGGAGCTGTTGAAGGGGGTGGGCGGAAGGGGGGGGGGGGGGTGTGTCTAGACAGGAACAGGTAGGTGATTATATAAAGAAGAAATTTTATGGGCACTTAGAAATATATAATGATGGGTCGAAGGATCCGGTGACGGAGAGGGTAGGGTGTGCATTTGCGGTACCGGAGTTTGGGGTGGCGGTGGGGAGGAGAGTGGAGGATCAGCTGTCAGTATATACAGGAGAAATGGTGGCAATTGTGTTAGCACTGCAGTGGGTGGAGGAGGTGAGACCAGATAGGGTGGTGGTGTGTTCAGACTCCAGTGCTGTGCTGGAAAGTCTGAAGGGAGTCAGGTCTAGAAGTAGGCCGGATCTGATTTGGGAGGTGTTACAGGCGTTGTATAGGTTGAGAAGGATGGGGTTGGAGATTAGGTTTGTGTGGGTGCCGGCGCACGTGGGGGTAGAGGGCAACGAGATGGCTGATGTTTTGGCTAGGAGGGCGGTTGGGAAGGCCGAAGTTGAGGTGGGTGTGAAGATGGGTAGGGCGGAGGCAAATACAATAATTAAGGAGAGGGTTAAACGAATGTGGCAGGAGGGATGGGACCGGGAGGGCAGAGGGAGGCATTTGTATAGGGTTCAGAAGACAGTGGGAAGGATCAGACATGGGGGGAGGTGTAGAAGGGAGGAAATAATAATAACAAGGCTTAGGGTGGGGCATGCGGGTCTGAATGGGGGTCTAAGGGTAATAAAAAAACATCCAGATGGGCGGTGCGGGTATTGTAAGGAGGAGGAGATGGTGGAGCATGTGCTAATGAAGTGCGGGAGATATGGGAGGGAGAGGGAGAGGATGGTAGCACGAATGAGGGAGAGTGGGGTGGAGTTTGAGATGGGGTTTTTAGATAGACACTCTGGGGATGGGGGTTATAGGCACATATTTACATTTTTGAGGGAAACGGGTTTATATAAAAGGGTTTAGAGGATTTTGTTTTGTGTTTTAATTCATGTACTGTAAGAGTTTATTTTCCATTTGTTTGTATTCTTGGTGGTAGTTGGGTGGTTTAATTTGTTTTGTAGGATGTTTATTTTGGTTGGTTGGGTTAACCTCTTTGTGCAGAAGCCAAATTGGGCCAATTTTCGCCTGTTTTGCACTGTTCTGTTTAAACCTTTATAACTACAGTTGTGCTCACCACACACACTTGTTTAATGGCTTAAATTGGAGAAGACCCCTGTACCTTTGTGTGTCTTAGATTAAAATAATAAAATTTCATAATCTTCATATAGATTATGGGCTGTAAATGCACAAACTCTTTGCAAAAAAAACAAAAACGAGGTTGTCATTCTTAGTTTACAGTACACTTCTGAAAGGAAAATATGTAAAACAGGTCATATTTTACTGTCCTGGTGCACACACCACTTGTCAACATGTGTACAGAATTTTAGGGGGATATGTCAATCTGCTCAGGTTCCATAAGCTAATTTGTAAACAGTGTATCCTGGTGTCCCTTAGGGTGTCCAAATCTATCCAAATGGATAAAATGTGCATCACAGTAAATCAAGAGATAATCAGCTTTTTTCAACAGATAAAGTATTCTGACTCATAAAACACATGTTTGTATCAACTAAATGAGGAAATTTTCATTTTTTTCCAAATAATTTGGGTTTTGATATATAGGGGTCCAAAAACCTCTCCGAAAATGAATACAATGCTTTTTTTGTCCATATGAAGCATTTTATTATGTTCTTTGAGGTAGTAGGATCATTACAATCACTTCACATTCAGAGGGTGATACATTTATTAGCTCCAGTTCAGTTTATGGTTCCAGAAATGTATTTATTTCCCCTGGTACACACTGAAGTCACTGATGTGTAGCCCGTCTTGCTGTCAGCCAGGACAAATAACTTGAAGCCCCACTTTGTTGGCTTGTCCTTCAAGTATTGTTTCATCCCATGCCAAGCTTTTGAGGCTACCATGCGTTCATCAATGGCCAGGTTCTGATGAGGGTGGTAGTAAGCCCTGCATGCAATCAGGATCTGGTCATGCAAAGGCTTCAGGCGAAACAGGCCATAATAACCTGCTTGGCCTTTCAGCTGGTCATTGATGGCATCTGCTGTTGTGTCGCTCATGTGGAGGAATGCACAAATGGCCTCATACCTGTAGCCCGGCATCACACTGCAGGGAAAGGGGTGCTTGTGAAGCCGGTCCTTCCTCCATAGGTCACGGGCAGCAGATGTCTTGACAAGACCCAGGTACAGGACGATGGACAGATATTTTTGCATGTCCTCAGCATCCACATCAGACCATGGTGTATGCAGTCCCTGAGCATGTTTACGGGCTGCGTTGCCATTTGTGTTGTCACAGAGGAGCTTGAGGACATGTGTGCTGAAGAACAGCCGAAAGAGATCCAGGGGGCTGTAGGCTAGGGATCTGCGTGTTTAGTCGACTAGTCGATTAAACGTTGCTACCCTCGCTGCACCAGAAATACTAGTCGGTTTTAAACTTATTATTTTATTAATGTACACATTTAAATTACATATTGACAAAATTTGCACTGAAATTTCATGTTTTCCTGGTCAAATGTTGCTTTATAAAAAAACGAGCATCCGATACTAATGTTAACAACGCCGGATTAAATTTTTATTTTTTTTTAAACTAAGGAAACAAACTGAACGCATTAGCCTGTTTGCCCTGCAAGTTAAACCAGCGAGGTGGAAAGAGTAAGTAGGCCTACCGCGTTGTTGAATAGCCCAATAAAACTAATCTAATGTCACGTCGATCAGAATGTGATTAACGGTTTCAAATGGCTCTTATAATATACGCAATATTTTCCGGACAATGTTTAACCTTATAGATTAAATTGTGCTCAATTTTGACTGTTTTCTGAGTGTTTTCTTACTTTTAGATTAGTCGACTAGTCTAAATTTAAACTTCCGTTTCAACGTCAGGGAAATTAGTCGTTAGGAACATCCCTACTGTAGGCCTGCTGAAGGTCTAGCTGCACTCCTGGGGTCCTCTGGGGGCAGAAGGGGAACTGATGAGGCTCTTCATCCTCATCCGCCATGTCGTGCCATCCGTCCTCAGACTCGGGCTCCTCGCGGTGAGCAGGTACAGCAGGGCCTCCTTGACCTCGTGACCAGAGTCCTGCAGGGATCAGGAGCAGATTTCTGCCCTGAATTATTTAAAAGAAAGCAAAATAAAAAAAGTGCACAATAAGAGCCACATAGTGTACTATGTTGTGAAATCAAAAATAAAAATGCTAGGCTTTTCCAAAAAAATAAAATAAATGCTACATTTGACATGGACTGCAATTCAGATTTACCCTAAATTAAGTTAGTTTACTTTATTTCGGTCATTAACATTTTCTTTACAAAGAGGTGTGTAGAAAGATATAATTCAATAATAATAAGTCATTTGACTGAAAATGTGTACCTACCCTTCTTACAATAACAAGTCTGTTCAGTAGAATCTCATGATCTATTGTATCAAAAGCTGCACTTAGGTCAAGAATTACAAGAACAGACACAGAGTTTTGGTCGGCTGATAACAGTAAATCGTTAATAACTTTAACCAGTGCCGTTTCAGTGCTATGGTAGGGTCTAAATCCTGACTGGAATAATTCATGGATATGACTTATGCTACCATTTAGCCACAAGAAATTAGATAATACATGCTATATTTTACATGACTACTGTGACTAAAATTCAACCGATGCACAAATAAAGTTATTTTTAAGTTAATACAGTTAATACTTACATGTCAACAGCCACATACATCTTCGACAACAGAGTCTAGCTTTCAGCCTCAGATCCACTTTCACTCTATCCCTCCGACGAACTAAAAACTAAAAAACGAACGAAAAATCTCCTCCACTACATCCGACAGGGACATGTATTTTTTCGCCATCATATATATATATATATATACACATCCTAAGAGCCATTTTCAGCTCTTTCCACAGATGTTCAATTGGATTCTGGGCTCTGGCTGGGCCACTCAAGGACACAGACTTTCTCCGAAGCCACTCCTTTGTTCTCTTGGCTGTGTGCTTCGGACCTTCACCCCAGTCTGAGGTCCAGAGTGCTCTGGAGCAGGGTTTCTTCAAGGATCTTGGTGTACTTAGCTGCATTCATCTTTCCTTCTATAAGGACTAGTCGCCCCGTTCCCGCTGATGAAAAACATCCCCACATCATGATGCTGCCACCGCCATGCTTCACTGTAGGGATGTTATTAGCCAGGTGATGATGTGACGCTTGGTATTCAGGCCAAAAAGTTCAATTTTGGGTTCATCAGACCAGAGAATCTTGATTCTCATGGTTTGAGAGTACTCTAGGTGCAAACTCCAAGCGGGCTGTGATGTGCCTTTTACTAGAAGAGGGAAGAGGGGCTTCCGTCTGGCCACTCTCCCATAAAGGCCTGATTGGTGGAGTGCTGCCTGGATGGTTGATCTTCTGAAAGGTTCTCCCATCTCCACAAGGATACGCTGGAGCTCTGTCAGCCCTCGGGTTCCTGCTCACCTCCCTGGCCAAGGCCCGTCTTCCCCGATTGCTCAGTTTGGCCGGGCGGCCAGGTCTAGGAAGATTCTTGGTGGTTCCAAACTTCTTCCATTTATGAATGATGGTGGCCACTGTGCTCTTTGGGACCTGTAAAGCTGCAGAGATTTTTCCGTACCCTTCTCCAGATCTATGCCTTGACACAATCCTGTTTCTGAGGTCTGCAGATAATTCCTTTGACCCCATGGCTTGGAGTTTGCTCTGACATGCACTGTCAACTGTGGGACCTTATATAGGCAGGTGTTGGAAATCCCCAATCAATTGAATTTATCACAGGTGGACTCCAATTAAGTTGTAGAAACATCTCAAGCAGTATCAGTGGAAACAAAATGCACCTCAGCTCACTTTTGGGTGTCATATCAAAGGGTGTGCACACTTGTGTGCATATGATATTTTCCATTTAGATTTTTAATAAATTAGCACAAATGTCTAAAAACCTGTTTTCACTTTGTCATTATGGGCTATTTTGTGTAGAATTTTGAGACAAAAAATTAACTCAATCTCTTGTAGAATATGTCTGTAACGTAATAAAACGTGGAGAAGGGGAAAGGGGTGTGCAGACTTTCCGACTTGACTGTATATTGCGGGGAGTTAATTTGCGCTTCCTAATAATTTTGGAGCAGCTGAGCTGACACAAGTACAAAGTCGTCTCTCTGTCAAAGCGAATATGATCCAGGTACTGTCTATCACTGAATCAATCTAATATTGGTCAATCATATATACAATATACACGGTCAATCCTACTTTTACGTATTTTCTTTACATTATTTACATTTTCCTTTTTTGACAGCTCTTTGATAATTGCAAGTATAGGCTAGGCAAAGGAAAATAAGACCAATATTATGTTCACACTAGATTAACAATTCCTAAAGAAATTGTAGGTGTGGTTGCTTCACAGTGTTATCAATTGCTGGAAATTACATAGAAATATGTTAATATGGGATAGTGTGAGGTGGAAAATAAAAGGTGGAAATGGTATGAACTGGTAATGTGGTATAAAAGGGATCTAAAGAAGGTGAAAGTGTTAAAATATGGTGATGTAGCCTCTTTTGTGGCAAGTGTAAAGAACCTGGAAGTGATACAAAAAAGTAATGGATTGTGATGAAAGCACAAAAAGGTAAGGCATTAAGTAAGCGAACTGAGCGGCTCAGCTTCGCTCAGAGCGAAGAATGCACTTAACGGGTTGCTCAGTTTCGATCACTCTGGAGCCACTCAAAGCATTGCTGAACACTTTTAGATTTAGATCAGAGACGGAAGTAGGCTATGTCGTTAGCTATGGAATTTCTCGTTGCCATTTTTCCAAACTCAGATGGTTGTTGACAGTTGCACAGCGCTCACATAGAGCAGAACGTTAACTGATTCAAAAATCCTTCTCACCGTGAGCTACTCGGTTAGCTTCAGTTGCTTAACACGACCAATGTCAAATCATCTGGTCATAACAGTGTTGTCGAGAAAGACATTGTGATGTCACAAGCAGTGTAATATATTGCAGCATCCACATTCTATTGCATCGGTTTTCAAAATGTGCCCATTGACTCCCATAAATTATGTTGGCGATAAAAGGTCAATTATCTGACAAAGTGTATATTGTATAAAGGTAAAAAGTAATGGCAACCTGGAGGGTGTATAGAGGTATAATATGAGGCATGAATGGTGTTGATAGTGGGAATGGTGTAGGAGGAGATTCTCAAAAGGTTCTCAAAAAGTGGCGGAATAATAATAAGTATGGTGACTAACAATAGGTGTGGTTTCACAACCACACCTAATAACATGCACTCATTCTAATATCCATTTAATGTGAAAGATGCTGTATTTTTCATAAGAATCTATTGGTGGCGCTAGACATAACCCACCTTTTTTCTGAACAAAGTTACGTGAAAAAAATGGATTAAGTGAAAACTCTGAATCCGCATATCTTGCAGACATACCTCGTTTTCATCAAATCTCCACCCCACGCGTGTATATACCGGAGAGCCGCTTAAAACAGAGGATGTCAAATGTCTCAATCACAAATAGCTTAAGCTAAGCGGAATTTTGGGAGTAAGTAAGCACACCCACTGCCTTTCCTTGGACTTCTGGGGCCATATTCACAAAATATCTTAATGCTAAAAGTAGCTCCTAACTTGCAGATTTAGAACTCTTTAAAATAATGGGTGTGTCAGTCCTAACTTTAGGACTCCTAGGTTTTTGGTCTAAGAGTAATTCACAATGCATGTACACCCAGTGGTGTATTTGGTGCTATAGATGGGACACATGCACCATCAGAAGATGAAGACGTGTTCGTCAACAGAAAAGCATTTCATAGCATTAACACACAGGCAGGGACAATGTTCTTGACTTTGTCGCCAAGCGGCCAGGCTCAACACATGACTCCCGGTCCAGATTCTACGGGAGAGTGGCTTGAGGCTTCTATTTCAGAGGCACCATAAGATTACATTTTAATATAATCTGCAATGACATGTATAGCAAGGTTCATTTATGTATAACTATATTTATGTTAATTTTTGTAGAAGCTAAATACATTGAACAATAGTGAATAAAACATTTTTGCCTACTGTAGTTGAAAATAATTGGCTTAATGTGCTATTACATGTGGCAGATGTTTGTTGCTTGCATTCTGTAATCTCTGCCATTGCTTGCAACTGCAAAGAATATCAGCCTTTCTCACATTCATTGGTGGCTCTGGACAGAAGAGTGAATTAAGCGCCATTTTTGTGGAAGCATATATGTTTACACGCTTCTTGGCTGAAGTGATCCTGACTCCAAATTTGTCTTTAATAATGTTCTTCCTTTCATGATACACTTGGGTAAGAAGTAAAAGCTGCTCTCACATCCAGTTTGGTTTTCGTTTTCATTTGCAGGAAAATGTCGTGTCACACTTGTTACTGTCACCCGTGGTTATTCTAGCCTAAATGATTAAAAGGCTCTTTAAATGCATATCCGTTAGTTATTTTACGAACTGCCAGACATATAAGAGGCTGACAATTAGCCGAATATATACTTAACAAGTCAACATATTATTTTTGGCTTGATGTTAAATCAGTGATACTACATTTTTATTTATAAATCTTTATTTGAATATGGCAACATGATTTGTACCTCCCACTACAGGTTTTTATGACAAATTCACCGACATAAACCTGTCCGCTATCAACCAATTACTGTGGGCCTAGTAAGTAAACTCGTTCATGAAACACAATGTCATTCATAGCAACGAGGTCAACCCTGCCCTTTCTCTTAGCTTAAGAGTTCTCCCTATTCCTTAGTAAAAGTTGGTCTCAGCAGATTTGTGAATAGGTTTTAAGAAGAAACTCTTAGCTAGGTACTTTGTACCATATTTTGGAGAAGGCTTAGTGGTAAGATGAAAATGTTTTGTGAATACGGCTCCTGGTGATTAGTGACACCATGGGTTGGTGGAGTGATCCCACCCACTCAGAAAGGGCTCTGGAGATGGCACCACAGTGTCAGAGTTCCAGCTTATGGCACAACATATAACTCCTTCCTCCTCTGATATCAGATTTAAAAGGCAGGCAGTGTAACAGGGGAAGCTGGCAACATTGATTGGCCGTCCATCAGTGCTGCCAATAATTAGATGAGCGAGTCGGCAGCTTGTGTGCTCTTTATCATCATGGCTTTTCAATCTCATTACAATCACCTGCACAGTGAGATAGAGGCATGTGTGTGTGTGGGGGTGTCTATGTCTGTGTGTGCGCACGTGTGTAGCCCTTTAATGGAAATTAACTTCACATCAGATGCGATCTTGATACATCTCACCATTAGTGATTTTCACCGTCAATGGCATGTTATTCTAGCCTTTGGTCTCACGTCTGACTTAAACATCTGAAAATAATAAGTCTGAAAGGACTGCTCTTATTTGTTCTTGTTGTTGTTAGAAAATGGCAGGTGTTGTGCATTGTTTCAAAATCTTCTTCATTAAAACACTATACATGGTACTCAGTGTTCTGTTTAAGAGTGCCAGGGGACAACTCTTCCAAGTTTGGCTAGCATCAAATACCCTGAGCTGCTTCAATACATATTTAGCACATTTTCAAGGACAGCAGTCATATTGCATTGTTGTGCTGAGGGAGTATATTTTTTTCATACCCTTGAGAATAGTGATCAGAAAAACACACTAGCATAGACGTGTAATTTAATGCATGTGTTTTTCCTTCTACAAATATTATTGTGACATATTACTGTTATAAGTCTTTTAAAAACCATTACCCGCATGGCCTGCAGTGAGAGCTTTATTTAGAGCCAGTCTCCCATGGGACAGCACCAACCACAAGACTGGAGGATGCTTCTAGACAATTTATTTGAAACCGTCTTCATAATAACGAATGGCTTTGTTTTAATCAGCCTATTTAGTGTTCTTGAGTGGCCTCTAAACCGATTTCATAGTTGAATTGTGGAGAGCATAAAGTGTGTTGTGGCAAGCCTGCAGCACAAATTATTATGAGGGAAAAAGCCCTTACAGGCCTGGCATTACTGAGAGCATTTCTGCTAATAAATGAGGACAGTTCTCATATTGAAAGATGTTCTACCTGCCAGTCTAATGCTTGTGTAATGTCATTATCATACATTCTACAATTCTACATAATGGTGTGTCTGTACGCCATTTGTGTTTGTGTCTTACCCCCATTTTAATTCAATAGACTGTCATTAAAGCGTAATGCTACCAAGTATGCATTGGTTATTTAAAATCACCAAAACAATATACAAAATTAGTCACCACATTTTTGGGCTAAAGTGTCATGGTAAACATTCTCAAGGGCTGTTTCACCTCCGCAGGTGTTTAAAAATAAACAGATTACGGGATGAGAAATTCAAAAGGACCAAAGGGAATTGAGAACGAGTGTGTGAAGCAGCCTGGAGGTGACTGACTGTGTTTAAACTGATTCTGTGGGCCCCAGGGCCCAGGTTTACCATTATTCTGTTCTGCATAGATTGATAGGGGTCTGTCGGCACCCCCAGGCTTCGGTCATTCCCAAACTCGGAGAACAAAGAGGACGTTCATCGTTGCCCCGCCTGTACCAGTTCCTAGAAATGGAGAGCAAGTGGGAGAGGGATTAAAGGTTGGAGGGAGGGTTTGTAATATTTAGGGTGTCCCTTTTACAAAGTCAATCCCTTATTGAATAAATGTAAATGTAGTGGAAACAAAACATTCCTTTGAGTTTCTCTGTTTCCCCATTCTCTTGCACTACACACACACACACACACACACACAGTCACGCTGCCATTTAAGAAGCTATTCAGGCTACAGATTGACTGCCACTGTACTATGATTAAGATGCAGTTTACGTGATTCTTATCTGTACAGCTCAGCTCCATATATTTCAGATTAAAGTTTAAAATGTGTACAAACAATGAGCTATTTCTGACAACAAGGTGTATATCAAATATCATGAAAATCTCCAGAAATAAACATAAAATCACTATCTTTGTTTTTTCTTCAGCATCATAATCAGGCCTATTCCAGTTGATGTTTTAAAGGGTATCTTCACCCTAAAATCTATTCATGATGCTAAATTGGTCTGTCCACAGATAATATGGAAAACCTGGAAATCTAGAGAGGCAGAAAAACAAGCAACTTGCAATTCTTAGAGAAAAGAATGGGCAGCGACATTTTCTCCCCAGACACAGCCCCCTACCCCCTACCCCCTACCCCCTACAGCCTGTCGACAGACATAAGGAAGCAGAAAAGATACTGTACTTTTTCGAACCCAAGTATACCGTCAATAACAAAGACCATGAAGGGCAGCAACAACGCTCAGCTGCTTTAGCAAGCATTAACACCAAACCACCACTCATGAATGTTTTGGGGCTTTACACTAGACCATTCCATTTTACAACCTTTCTTGCAGGACAAGAATCGGTTGGAAATGACAGCCAAGGTCAATGGGACAGAGAAGACGCCCATCTAACAAGTATGTAAAAGTTCCATCCATCTACAGTCGGGACGAGCGAGAGCCATTAGGGGGAGGGAATCCACAGAGGGAGGGAAGCAGAGCGAAGTGGTCGAGCAGGAATGTAGTGCTGGATTAAGTCTTGTAGGTAGTGTTGCAGTGTAGGCCAGGGTCAGAACTTTGAACCAGATCCTGGCTGCGACCGGCAGCCAGTGGAGTGACCTCAGCAGGGGGGTGATGTGTGAGAACTTCGGGAAATTGAACACAAGCCGAGCAGCCGCGTTCTGGACCAGTTTTAGGGGCAGAATGGCGCAGGCCGGTAGGCTTGCGAGAAGGGAGTTGCAGTAGTTCAGACGTGAGGTGACCATGGTCTGGACAAGAAACTGGGTGGAGTAGGTGGTCAGGTACGGCCGAATTCTCCTGATGTTGTATTTGAAGAACCTGTAGGACCATGCCGTTGCCCTGATGTGTTTTTTGAAGTCCAGCTGGTCATCCAGGACCACCCCCAGGTTCCTTGATGAGCAGGAGGCGGTCACCATGGTTCCGTCGATAGTGATGGACAGTTCTAGAAGCGGTGAGGTCTTGTATGGCATAAAGAGCGGCTCAGTCTTGTCGAGGTTTAGCTTCAGGTGATGGCTAGACATCCACACAGAGATGTCAGCCAGGCAAGCAGATATCCTCTACTTAACCTGTGGGGTAGAGGGAGTAAAAGAGAGGAAGAGTTGAGTGTCATCAGCATAACTATGGTAAGAGAAGCCAGCCATGTGAATTAATGACCAAACCAAGAGACTTAGTGTAAATGGAGAACAGCAGAGGATCCAGTACAGATCCCTGCGGGACTCCTGTAAAAAGTGGATGAGGTGCAGAGACAGAACCTTTCCAGGAGACTTGGTAGGATCTATCTATGAGATAGGATGTAAACCAAGAGAGAGCAGTTCCAGAAATGCCCATCTCAGCCAGTGTGGAGATTAGGAGTTTGTGGTTGACCGTGTCAAACACTGCAGACAGGACAAGGAAAATCAGGACAGAGGAGAGGGAGGAGGCTCTAGCAGTGGCGAGTGCCTCGGTCACAGTTTCAGTAGAGTGTCAGGTTCTGAAGCCGGACTGATGAGGGTCGAGCAGGTCCTGGCCAGGGTCGGGGCCGTATCATTATAGCATGTGACATAGCATATCACATGCTATAATAATGTAGTCATAATGTAAACACTCAGCTATATGTTTCATAAACCATTGTCAACCACCTACCAAAATAATAATATATCATCATTCTCCTTCTTTCAGAACTGCAGAGATGCAGAAAAGAGAGAGTAGATGAGATGCAGAGTTTGTTAAAACCCCCGAGATAAATCTGTGACAATCTGAATGGAAAGTCACTTCGCACAGTGTCTACAAGGGCATTTGGGAGAGGTAAAACTGTGTGTCTCTTACTGTGACAGGTCGTTTATTTCACCTCTCATCCTTTTAATCCTGGCTGTAAACCCTTTCCCAATTGAACAGCCAACCCACATTTGTACGTGCAGCCTGACCTAGAGGAAAATAATGTCATGATTCCTCTAAAGGCATTTTCACCGTACAGCCTCAGGTCTGCTTTTTTGGATTTTTTTTGCTGGGAGAGGTATCATGAATGATGTGGGGATTTTATTTTAGGACAATGACAAATGGCAAATAGTAGAACAACGTGTATAGCGAATGTGTGATGAATCATTTTAGAGCAATGTGCAATGGACTGTTTCACAATCTTCTTCATTAAAACAACTTTTCCAGGAGTGCAATGGAGCCAATCAAATTTCTGTAATTATTTAACACAATACTGTATTAGGACACTTTCCGCATCCCATTTAAATGAGTAGTTGAATCCCAAATCTTTATTTTACAGTATTTGTAGTCTTCCTTTCCTGTACCCTGATGTATGACGGGTTTTACTATCTGCAAAAACGCCTCTAAATACTTGTTTCTGGTGCATTTTTACACTTGAATTAACCTTAGAATAATCACTAAAAATGCCTTTACATTCATTGATCAAAGCTTGAGTGTAGTGCATTATTATTTTTGTAATCGGGGTGGTTTTTTTGGTTAAAATAACAGATGAATGCTGAACTGTCTTCCTCCTAAGCTTGATTTCAAGATACTCACTAGTACTCAATCTCTTAGCTGAACAACATTGTTCTGGTCTGTGTCTCATCTTTGTCCTTTTTTTAACTGAAAAAATTATTGAGTGTTGCTTTAAATGTTTCTGAATTTGGTCTGGCCCATCACCTGACTGGATATGGGTAAACCTGCAAAGGCAGAAACCCTTCCAATAAATCCTGCAGGATCTCAGAGGCACACAAGCTTCCCCACCAACAACAAGGTAACAGCACATGGGGACCTATCTTACCCTACCCTTTGTATTTACAGTCCACTTTGTCCTCTGTGCTCTTCATTGGACCCTGTAATGCCTTGTCCTATGCTTTTGCTAATCTAAACAGCCACAGCAGTAGCTCAACAGGGAATCACCAGTAATTCTCCCACAAAAACATTGTAATTATTATAAACCAAATTTTTGATTAAAAAAAAAATTTTTTTTTTTTTGGAGAGATTTTATTTTTAAAAAAAAATGATTCACGAAATGCAAAAAATAAAAAAAAAAAACAAATGACACACATGAGAGGGGGGGTGCCAGAAAATTTAGTTTGGGCATGCTAAGGTGGTGCTTTATACTTGCATGTGAGTGCTCATGAAATTGAGACACAACACAGTTCACGCGTGCGACCAGACCATGCACAGGAGGCTATTTATATTGTATCAGCGCTAATAAAAAGCATGTATGCACTGATCTAGCTTAGGTTATGTACTCACACACATAAATATAATGACCCAGACATACAGAGAATACTGCCAGCATGACAGACAATCATTGCTTAGCTCTATCCATGGTGGACCCATAGTGGTAGTCGTTGATGTCCCAATTATAGTATTCAGAAGTTATTTCTCTGAAATGATAAATTACAGCTTTAAAAAATAATAATAATCCAATGCAGGATTGAAGTGTCACCACTTGCGAAAACAACAGCCTGTGAAGTTGCACTGCAGGGCAATAAAACAGCAGGATGCTACTAGCTCTACACATTGCTTAACAACCTTTGTCTTGCCACAGACACAGGCAATAAAATGCACCATTAATACAAGCTAAAAAAAATCATGTTCCGATATAAAAATAAAAATATAGATAGGTTATTATTCATAAGTTGTATAAATAAACATGCGGTTTAGTGGGTTCATTCTCATGCATTTCTTCCCTTGCTAACTGTAGCCTACTATGTAGACCTACAGTAACATTCGCCTACCAGATAAAGGCCTACTTTCGGTTTAGTAGGCTAGACGCCTTTATTTATTGCTACCTGGCTATGATGTTAGACATCATTGCATTGATTCATGAGAGAATAAATAGATATTTTAGTAGTTAAATACAAGCATGCAAAACAAAAACCTCTCTTCCCTCCTCATGCATGGATCTAGTTTTACTACCTAGCTAGCTGGCTAGTGGGACAACGGGATGTCTGCACAGCACAGCCTTACACCCTGGCACTATCTGTGCGTGGTAACCTGCTAAGCAGATAACGTTAGCCAGCAGGTTACAGTTAGCCTACATTAGCTAGCTAACGAGGAAACACTCGTTGACTGAAACATCATTCAACATTAAACACATAATCGTCTAATAATGTTGATTACATAGACTAGACTTATGTCTGTGATGTCACCTAGGTATGAGGACATTTTAAAACTACTTGTATTGTCAATAGTTGAGTTTCCTGATAGCTTTCAGCAGCATAGGATACCGGTATATCGATGAACCAACGCATACTACCTGAACAGCTTGCTCGCGAGACTTTATTTTGGTCAGGGGGACTCAGTACCACTCTCTCCCATTAGCTGCCTGCAGGGGCTGTCAACCTGAAGTTTCACGTCTTTTAATTGGTTTTAGAAGCTACTGGCTGGACTGTGGGTGCGCTCAGCACTGAACTGCAACTGCAGGGTGGGATGGAAATAACGGACTGGAGTGTTTTCAAAAACCCGGACCTGGATGTGTATACAAGTCACATCATTGGATACATGAACAGTCTAGTGGATGAATGCATCAGTCCGCTTATTTCCCAACCGCAAACCATGGATGAACCCGGACATTCGCAGCAAGCTAAGAGAATGGCGCACAGCGTTTAAATCAGGGAGCACAGAACTCTACAGAATGGCAAAATATAACCTGAGAAGGGCTATCAAGACTGCGAAAAGGGACTATAAAAGCAAGCTGGAGTCCCAGTATGGTGGGGGAGGGGGCTCCGTCACCAGGTGAATGTGGCAGGGGCTAAGGACTGTCACCAACTACAAAGGAAGCTCAGTGGGGGGCCATTAACACCTACGGGATCTGGGCCTGGACACACCCACTTGTAATTGGATCCTGGACTTCTTGACAGGCAGCCCCCAAGTGGTGAAAATAGGGAACAACACCTCATCCACTCTGGTCCTTAACACTGGAGCACCACAAGGCTGCTGCCTCACTCCCCGGTCGTACTCCCTTTCCAAGCATAACAGCACAGCTATCCACAGTACTAACCGGATCATAAAGTTTGCAGATGACACGACAGTTATCGGTCTGATAAGCAACGACGACGAGACTGAGTACAGAGATGAGATAGTCCAGCTGGCAAGGTGGTACAATGATAACAATCTTGCCCTGAACGTCAGCAAGACTAAATAACTCATCGTGGACTTCAGAAGACACAGAGGGATTCATCGCCCCATCAACATCAACGGGACACCGATGGAAGTCATCAGCTGCTTTTGGATCCGAATCACACTTGGTGTGGTTGCCATATTTCATCCTGGCATTTTGGGGATTCCCCCCTTGAAGCAAGGGAAGGGAATGACAGGAAGAAAGGATAAATTTTGGATCTGAACACAGCCCAGGTGTCAGAGCACCATCATCCAAGACTCCAGTCACCCTGGGCATGAACTGTTCTCCCTGCTGCGATCCGGCCTCCGGTACCGCAGTATACAAACCAGGACTAGCAGGTTCAAGAACAGTTTCTTCCCACAGGTGGTGAGCATATTGAACTGAACTATTGCACATGCACAACAGTACTTTAGCCTTTCTTTAGCAATACAGTATTTATTAAAACAGATCTGTAAGCAGGTTTTATTGCACTGTGAATTCTATTACTTATTGCTATTTGTTTTATTTCCTATTGCTTTTTGCACTGTGTTACAGAGAGTAAGCATTCCATTGTACTTGTTACATATGGTGAAATAAAACTCTTGAATCTTGAATCTAAATTCTGAGCCGGAATGCCGTTCTATCTCAACTTTTACTCCCGGAACACCGTTCCAGCTCATTCCGGCCCGTTTCCACCACTGTGTATGACTGAATATTTTGCACTTGTAATGTTCATTTAATGAGGGGATGTGTGGTATTAAAGTAGTATGGTATTACATTTCCACCATGAGCACATGCTATTCTGTCAAGTGAGGGTGCTATTTTGTTAACACTTCATTCTGAGCTATGCTTATAATGCCCCATGACCCAATAGTAAGTACGTCATAAAGCACTTTTTCATACATGCCATCACATGTCATGAAAGGTTGACAGTTCTTGATGTATAAGTGTCAAAAATGCAGTAACACACTCAGGAGGACCTACACAGGTAGATATCAAAACCACAATCACACACCTACAAAAGTAGATTCCACAATTGTATTTACCATCCACACCACCACACACACACAATTTGTGTTTGTAGATATACACACACACACACATTTATTTGACACACACAAACACACACCTCTCAATTTGTGTTTCAAAATCCACCATCCAAACATGTGTTTTCGTAAAACACAAAAACACACCTTGCATTTTGTCAACATAACAATCATCATTGATGCAAAAATAATTATATTCAAACAAGCAATGGCTAACAAATACATTAAATTACAAAATCAATCGACATACACGCACAAATGCTTGGCGATTTAGTTACAATTTCAAAACAATTTGCGATGCTTGTTTTTCTTTGATGACGACGGCGATCGAAGCACATTTTTTGCAAATTTGTTTTCGCTTTTTTCTTTCAATTCAATAATTTATTGTTTCTTTTGTGTCGATAAACGCTCTTCTTTTTTTTTCTAACTAAAAAAAAAAAACTTTTGTTGTGTTCGGTCATCACGGTCACTTTTTCAAACAAGTGGCCAAATCATCAAATTCTTTAAGTTTAGGATTAACATTATATTTAATTTTTTAGACACGTTTATTTAATTTTTTTAATTAAGTTTTGAGTTTACCCACGCAGTAAAGTTAATGGCAAGAAATAAAAATTTTTTAAACAGTCATTGCTAAAAACTAACCAACTAGCTAGCTAGTACGATGTAGCACATAACAGTATGGTACTACTCACAGTCCGTAGGTCCGTAATGAGTACACACTCTCATGTAAAAAAGTACAGTAAAAAGAAAAAATTATGTAAAAAATTCATCATTTGTAAATTTTATTAAATTCATTATTTAGCTATTATCATGACTACTACGATGTTTATTAGATATATAATTAAATCAAAAGCTAGTAAATAATTAGATAATAGACCTAAATGAAAAATATCATCTAATTTTGTACTTAGCTCTCCTTATTTTAGCTCATAGTGTTGTACTTCCTTCCTTCCTATCAATTGTACATGCAATCTGATAGGAGTTTAATCTAATAACTAGCTTTTCTAAATCTGATTTTTTTTTTTTGCAATAATTTTTTTTTTTTTTTTTTATTTTAACAAACTAACTAAATAAAAAAAAAAAAATGTGTTTTTTAAATGTATTAAATGTACCAATTCTGCATTGTGCATTTACAACAACTTTTTCTAAAAGTGGCGCTGATGAGCTGAAGAAACTTAGTTACAGAATGCAAAAATGTAGCCAAGAAGAAAGAAGAAAAATCGGCAGCGTTACGAACAGCGGAAAAAACGGCGGTGAAAAACAGCGAAACAGCATGTCAAAATAATCAAATTAAATCCAAGCATCAAGCCAAGCAATTCAGGCAAATGTCGATTGAGCCATTTCGCATTTCGCCATGTGAATTTGTAGTACATTACAACATTACAAACATATACAATTCTGAAAATGTTTAGCAGCAGGATGTAACATATTGCGAGAGATAGACAACCGAGACGTCTCCAGTTTAGAGTTCGTGTTTTTTTTTCACTCCCCAGTACAGTACAACACGCAACAGTAGCGTTCCCCAACAGTACGACGCCCTTGCTTCCCTTCCCCCCCCCCCTCTTGCCCCCCCCTGTCTCTCATAGCAACCGGATTAAGATCCGGGTCGCCATTTATATGATTTTGCATTCATCCAAATGATGATTAACGAAAAACAAATTGGTGTGTGTTTGTGTGGATGGTAAACACATACATTGTGATTATATTGTGGAAATTTTTACGAAACACAGGGTGTGTGGTGTGTGTGTGTGGATGGTTAATACATACGTGGACAAATTAAGTGTGTACAAATTGTGTGTGTGTGTGTGTGGTTGTGTGGTATATATTTTTGTTTATTATACTTTTGTGCTTGTTTATTTTTGATGAATTCTACCTCCATATCACACATTACTCTGAAGACAAATCATTACAGATTGTGAAACATTATTTTTTCAGCACACAGCATTAGCAGCCCAAGCAAAGCAAGCAGCGCCGAAAAAAAAAAATGAAAACTCTTGTCTGTGAGACGAATCTCTCCTCACAATTTGGGAATCTCGTCATCATCATGGGGCCGCTCCTCCTCCCCCTTCAGTATTAATAATAAGAGTTAAAGCTAACCTATCGTAATTATAGTTCAACTGAACACAACTGAACAAAAAAACAACGAAGACGACTGAATGTGTAATGTAATGAGAGAGCGTCAAGTGAGGAGGGGCGGCCCATGCCCAACGTGGACCGCATCGCAGTACGTAACTAGCGTAATACAATTTAAATAAAAAAAAAAAAAATAATAATAATAATAATAATTTATTTTTTTTAAATTAAAAAAAAATTTGAGATTCGAAGTGGACCGGCCCTTCGGGATCGGTCCCGAACGTCCCGATGGCCAGTCCGCCCGTGAACACACTCATGTCATAATCATGTGATATAAAATCATTGTGCCATTACAACTTTGCTGAGCATTAAGCTAATATAGGTACTGTGCACATAAAAAACACAGATTGAAAACTCAGGGTTTTACCACTTTAAATGAAGTTACAGAAAATGTATGTTATTATATTTTTACTATGACCACTGCATATAATCAAAATCCTGAGATAAGAGATACATTTGCCAACAGAGCAATTCAAAGTAAATCAATTCAATAAATTTAAATTCAGTCAATTTGGGTAATTAATTTCAATTAAATTACAGGAGTTAAAATTATTATATTTTGTATTATTTAGACCTGTGTAAATATCTGAAATGCATTTTGCAACCACATTGCAACCATTTAATCAATAATAAAACATTCCATAAACAGCCAATAACTAAAATATATAAATTCAATTCTTATTTCCACTAACCAATCCTTTGACACACTTGACTGTCCCACAGCTATGATTCTTACCACTTTACGATGGTCCACCATCAAATCTGACACCAAACAGTGGTTGTTTACGAAACCATATTTGTTCATATTCAGAATTGATTTTGCTGTATGTTAATTTTGTATGCAGCTGTAAAGCAGAGATTGTATAGTATAGAGATATGCCAACTGCATTAATATCATGTTTCACCTCTAGGGGCGACTGAGCACCAAAACTGGGCTAAACAGAGGAGACTGAATGGGGGTCAATGGAAGTTTTTTTCCAGAAACCCAAATCTATAAGAGATAATACTTTTTTTTTGTAAGTTGGAGAATGTTTGCTGACAGCAGATAAGAAAATATGCTTTTCTACGCACTTAGATTGATGAAGTCTTGAAAACTTTTTTTTCTCATATTCATGACCACTTTGGACGTGCACTCAAAAACAAGATGGACGGCCAACAGCCAGCCAAATTAACTCAGTAATAACAGCACAAGAATGACAACTATGTGGACGAACAAAGTACTAGCTAGTACCGGTGGTACATCACCTTATATATTTTAGACAATCTGGTTTTAACAAGAAGCTTCTAGAGAATATATGGTTTTACTGAGCAAGCGAGAGCTACTGGCTAGTTGGCTACCGTTGACTGAGGAGCCAACGGTAATGAATATCATCAACATTGCG
This sequence comes from Ilyophis sp. 1 JC-2022, assembly GCA_022702515.1. NCBI lineage: Eukaryota > Metazoa > Chordata > Actinopteri > Anguilliformes > Synaphobranchidae > Ilyophis > Ilyophis sp. 1 JC-2022. The sequence continues at coordinate 36,403,171 of CM040396.1, forward strand.
TTGCATCAATGCTAGTGGAAATGTTTTGAAAGTGAGATCATAATACAAACATCGATTCCATGTCGACTTATAATTATGTATTAATTATAAGCATTAGGCCGTGTAACATTGGCAGTTATAATCCAGTTTTAAATCGACTGTGATGATAATTTTATAGCATTTAGCTCCATTCACCTCTATGTATTTTTCCATATTCTACTCTGTTTAGCAGTGCCTCAGCACTGCCCTCTGATCCTCAAAGAATGCCATTGCACTTTTTTTCCCCATTACATTGCAGTTATTGGAGTTGGCAAGGCTTTCTCTCTCTTATGGGCTTTGTTTGTTGTTGTATAGCAGCTTTTTATAAAACTCAATCCAGAATAAATATTTTGGTTTTACAGGTAAAACTATATCTAAAGTGATATTTACACATGTTGGACACCGAGAAGATAGGCAGCAATCATACTATGACAGGTAATCCTCAATAGCCACTTGAAACCTGTCATCAGGTTGTAAAATATTACAGCGTTTGCATGTAGTGCTTGTTGTGCAGCTGAAGTGTGTGGAAAGCAGTGGATTTCCCTCTAAAGAGTCATTGTCAAATGGAGTCATTTCCTTCAAACCCCAAAAGCACATTACTATCATATTGTCTGGCTGTTTTGTGGCAGCGTGGGACGCTGAGGGTCTTCTTATTGTTTCATCCTTAAGTGCTGAGGTTTGTGTTTGTGGATGGCCAATAGCTCTGTATGCTTTTCACAGTCTCTCTTCAGATTATATTATATACAAAGTAAATTATTGGACCAGCTCTCCTCTAGTTAGATATTATTTATTAAAAAATATATATGTGAAGAATATAAGAGATGAAACCGGAATACCAGAGGCAGAACTTAAAAAAAGAAATTCAGGCACGCCTTGTGAACTGCTGTCCCAGCCTTCCTGGCGTCACACAACTTTTTTACTGGTGATTAGTGTTGTGTTTGTTTTGTGATTGTGACACATGTAATAAAGTTAATTTATTTGTACAGAGCCCTGGAGAGCTTGCTTTTAAGTTCCTGTGTTCTATTTATTTTGCCTCATTTTCCTTTAGAAGGATGAAAGTCCCTCTTTGTGACAGGGCATTGTGTGTAACAAAATTGAGGTATTACTATTTTAATTTGTTCCGTCTAACACCTTTCACGTTAATTTCAGATTTTTTCTGTGTATAATGAAAATGCCAAAATCAATATGCTTTAATATACTTTGTATAAGATTGTGGGTAACACAACAGGATAAAATGCAATTTGGCAAGACTGAACATGGTTCCATAAGCGGAGGGTGAACCAACTACAGGGCAAGGCTAGGAGGGGGAGGTGTCCACCCTTATGTGTGAGCAGCAAAAATGTTTGCATTAATTTCACCATAAATACAGTTTTTTTTAGTGCAAGAGCCCATGTAGGTTTTGGTTGTAAAGTACCAGTAGTGCTGTGTTTAGGAGTTAGGGTTTATAAATCAAAGGTCCTTCAAGTTTTGGAACATTTGAATATTATACCATCTATTTTAATAGCACACAAATAGAAAAATAAATAAACAATACAATTTTTTAATTAATAAAATAAGTGTGCAAGATAGGTGTTCCAAATAATGTCACTGAGGTAAAATACTGTGAAATACTGTTGGATAGTAGCCTATAGTGTTGCTGAGGTAAAATTGTTGCTGTAAGTCGACAGTTTATCCCTTCAGTAAAGATGGTGAAACAACAATCTACTATCAATACTACCTTCTGTTAAAACATTGCATTTAGGGCTTCATAGCTCTTTCTACATTTTTTTACATTTTCACGTCATATCGATAAGCTAATTATTTAAGCGACTCCACTGCAAGAAGATAGCATATGCATGATTTGTTTTTTTCTATCGGCATGGCAGCCAACACACACATAATTTATAACATTTTTAATTAACATTAACAGAGTGTCGAGAAATGCTCTGTGGGTCCATGATGATCCTTCAGCTTGACTGCCGTTTCACTGACAGGACAACGCGTTGATGGATGAGACTTGCTAGCTAGCTAGCTAACTAACCAACTAACGTTAGTACAGGTAGTCTAACCATGCAGCAATCAGCTACATACGGCCGACCAGCTTAGTTAGCTACCTCCTCTGCAGTAGGCAGTAGCCTAGTGGATTGAGTGAGCAAACTCGGCATCAAACCCTCTATCACTAGCATTTGTATTTGTATTTAATTGCCTGCATTATGTTAATCGCCTTACCCAGCCTGACACACTCTCCACCTATGCCTGGCTCCAATGAATGTTAAAACTGTAAATGTATTGAAAGTAAGCTACCCATACCTGTTGTATCAAGCCAAAACAATGAAACCCTTTGCAATTCAACAGGGATTTCAACTGAAAAGGTATTTCATCATTATTGCAATGCACTGCTTAACTACAATTGCTTAAGGGCACCAGCATTGAACAGAGAATGCAAGTGGGCCAACTGGCTATTCACAGGCACTAAGCTCACTAGCTTACCTGCTAAAATACTCTACAGCAGCAAAACTATAGTATATATCCAACTAACAATTGTTCTAAACGTTGTAATAAACATTTTCATCAAACATTTCATTGGCATCTTTGTGTAATGCAATGAGAAAACGTTGGAGCATTGTAGGTTTAAAAACATTGTATTATCACCTGCCACATGGCCATTTACATGCATTTCGCACTGTCAGAAAAAAATGGAAACTGCTCAGGAAAGATTTATCCAAGAGAGAATGTATGTGCACTGGCCCTGAATAACACTGTGGGACCACAGCAGAGACCAAATGTTGATGCAGCCCACTTAAATTTCCCATTTAAATGCATTGAACCTCTCTAGATAAAGAAGCAAATTATTTGGGTTTGGTGGGAAGAGTTAGCTGACACTGTGCCTTGCTCTTGAGACAGTCTTATCATACCCCAACCATGCAAAACGTGGGTGTGAGGGGGCTGGTCGGGTATGTGGGTGCAGGGACTGCGCCTTGGAATAGTAAATGGCCCACACTCCTCTGCACCCTGGCTCATTCTCTCATTTTCAGTTTAGCCTCGACTTTCCTTTCTTCATAAAATCTCACTGAAAACTTTCAGCTGTTGATTTTGTTCACTACAATAACAATGCTGCAGTTTCTGTGTGGAACCAGTGCTTCACAAAGAGGAGCCACAGCCTTTTGAGACCATGGAAGAAAGTTGGTTTAGTCATAAATCATAATGAAAAATGCTTATGCTGCACCAAAAATATTTCCATTATATTTGCAATATTCATTAGCTAAATTGAGTTTTCTTCATTTAATTATTTATGTAGGTATACTACAGATAATTAGACTATATAAAGTACAATATGGTTGTGCTCAGTCATTTGACCTTACATATGATTTATATTTTTGTTATCCACCTGAAGAAATTCAGAAAGCAAAAAAAAAAAAACTATTGATAACAGTTCAACAGTAGTGTGCATTTTAGGTTTGTCAACAGTGGTTTAAACAAAACGAACATATTTACCAATCAATTACATATCATACTGATGCTCATCGAGTCTATATTAATTAATAAATCAATTATATAATAAATAGGTTGATGTATGGTCTGTTTGTTGCCATGCAATTTAATACATCGGAATTGTGCTTTTTGAGTTACTGAATCAGTATGTTTTGTTATCAATTCCAATTTCAACTTGATCTCCCTGAGATTGTAGACTAGTATGGTTTATTGTTATGGAAGCTCTCTATATGCAGGGTGGTAATTCCAGGCACTGAGAACAAAACAAAAAATAAATTATTTCACCAATGCAACAGTCTCCCAGTGTTTTAATTGGGATAGATTAAAGATACAGGCCTTGTGTCCTAACAATCACATAAGAATAAACCCTTGTCCATTGCCACTTTTATACAACCTCTATCTATCACATTCAGAAACGTAAAGGAGATTCACACTCATCCTGGCATGCATAGGTCAATAGGATGACTAATTAAACCAATAAATTCCAGCTGCATTTTGCTTTTTGTACAGAGTAGCATTTTGAGTCAATGCTTTGCACTCGGGGTCCATCCAACTTGTGAAACTGCTCTGCCTTCTGCTATAAACATCCTTTCCGTCATTTCAAGGGCACTGAAGTGATACAACCAGTTGTTTCCAACACTCACTGATCCTGATTCAGTAGAAATACATATTTTATATTTCGTGGGTTCATTCTTATCAAAATAATGGTGAGCCCTTTATTTGCTTATACCAAGTTTATGAACCAGTCATACTGTCATACATGCATGTATCTAAGTTTACTTTATATTCTATTGAATCAGGAATCCTAGAGAGGCTTTAGTCAGCCAGGATCCATGTCTCATTGCTCTCTAGCAACTCCCACTGGTCGATCAGGTACCTGCAGTCTGTTTATTAAGGGTAAGTAAGTGTGTTTGTATGCCTACCTTATAATGATACATATTAATTTATTCCATTACTTGAACAATTCTGAAATTATATCGTGTAGCAGAAGAAATTGGAAGAAAAGCGTCTTGGTAATGCCCTCTAATGCCCTCACTCTGGTCCTGCCCCAATCATGATGTCAGAGTACCTCTTTCGAGGTGCCTCTGTCATATGGATAATTGTTGCTGCCCACTACCTGATTGGTTAGACGCACTATGGTCCTTTGGTTTTCAACTCCATGTTTTTAAACTGTAACAATAAACTCACTTATGCCACCTAAACAGTCCACTAAAATATGTTTCTGAAAATAGGTGAGAGGTGAGAAATAGGCAATGCAGTTGCTGAATCTTGATTCATATTTGATCTGCAATGTCTAGTTTGACGCCGAGTTGTACGAAATTATTTGTACATTGTGTCACAATGAACATCGTCTGCTCAACCTGCTAACATTCAAGAATTTGCAGCAGGGAAGAGCAAGGTCTTTGACCACCTCAAAGGAGACTGGTCTCTGAGACAGACAAACCGTTCCTGACTACACTATCAAATTTTTAACACTGGCAGTAGAGTGGGTGGAATGAGAAAGCCCTGACCACCTTTTTTCTCCAAGGCCTAACTAATCGTCTGAAGGATGAGGTCAGATCTGCAACAGCTAATCTCCCGAGCGATTCGCAACCACGTTGCCTGCATGAACAAGAGCGCGAGAGAGAGAGACCTTCTCCCCTCTCCCACGAGGTCGCAATCCTGACACCACAACTCACTTGTCCCGCACCTTCGAGGGAGGATCTTGCCACCAGAGACCTGCCCACGGTTCTGAAACAGCTACTCTCTCTAGCAATTAGCATCGATGGCACCTGTGTGGACAAGAGCGCAAGAGAGAGACCTTCTCCCTTCTCCCATGAGGTCACAATCCTGACACCACGACTCGCCTTTCGGACCGTCCCTCCAGTCCCAGAACCCAAGCTCCGTCCGGCTGTGACGTCAGCGCCCCTAGCACCTCTGCCGAGGAATTGATGCAGCAGGGGGGTACGAGGCTGACCCGTGTTGCGCGAGAGCGACGGATCAGAGAAAGCTGCTGTGTCTCAAATCGAAATAAAATCTATTGTGGTCAGTAGGGTCACTTCAATGACACCTACTCATAATTTCCAGGCAACAGATCAGCTTTTCAGGACATTTTGTACCCGTCCCTCATCAAAGACTATACCCTGATTATATTTAAGTGTGTTCCTACCCTATGTCTTTGCTCTGACTTTGTGCTCTGCTCCTGTGCCGGTAATCTTTCTAGTTTACTAGTTTGATATTCTCTCGTGCTTGTTTTCTCCCATGTTATGCCTAGTTTCCGGTGCTTGCCCTATTTGTTATTTTGTGCTCATTGTTCCCTCATGTACTCTCCCGTTTGTTATTTTGGTTGATCACCTTTTAAAGTATTTCACTTTTGCATCTACTTCATATCTCCGCTTGTTTCTCTGCACTTGGGTCCACACAACATCCTTGCCCTTGTGACACATTGTACATTAATTTATGCAAATGAAGATGGACACACCTCCTCCCCTACCCTTCTCCCTCACTCAACCCACGAAGTATTTTTCAACATTGGCAGAGTAGGCGGAGACAGTGAGTGCACTTACTCTTTAAAGTGTCTTCCTCTAACTCATATCTGTGCAAGCTTGCCTTGTGGACTGTGGTGTGAAGCAATTGGTGATATCACATGCATCGGAGGAGAGTGTGTGCTTTTCCGCACTCTTCTACACAAATTGCAGCACAAGCATGGCTGTATACGATTGGGTCTTCCAACTTGGGGAGAAAATAGTAGATATATTACTCATACTAAAGATATTAGGCAAGACATTAGGTGAAATTCGCCAAATTATATATTTTTGTCATATATACTGTACAGAAATCTTTCTGTCCTCATTTCAGAAAACAGTGTAGTCACTTTACAGGACAGTTGTTGGTGGTTTCCTGAGTCTCTCAAACAGCCTGAAATGATTACAGTCAAGCCGGAAAGTCTGCACACCCCTTTCACCTTCTCCACATTTTATTACGTTATAGACATATTGTACAATAGATTGAGTTCATTTTTTGTCTCAAAATAATTCTACACAAAATAGCCCATAATGACAATGGGTGCGTTTACATGCACTCAATATTCCGATCATATTCGGAATATGGCTGTTATCGGATTATTCAAATTGTCATGTAAACGCAATATTCCGAAAAGCTTTTTCGGAAAAAAGCAGTTATCGGAATATGAGAAATCCGATAACAACACCTGGATTTCTGCCGTGTTTTTCGTTTTATTGGTTGCATGCAGGGTGCGATTTGCCGGTGGGGATGGTGGGGATTTCCCCCCCCTCTGGTTTACACGTCCTACCCTCTGCTGAATTATTTTTATCCTCGGTGGGGACGAAATTTATCCCCCCCACCCAAAGTATTTTCACCATTACATCGTAATTATTAACAGCCAAAATACAAAGGGTCCGTGTGCATTCTGGTTGTGCTGTGATTTTGATCAGGGGCGCCCCTCCCTAAACGCAGAACACGCGCTGCGCGTAGGGGCACCGCACCAAGTCAGCTCGAGGAGAGAGAAGGAAACATAATAATGAAATGCGCATTTAACTCAATATTTTCTCAAAAATAATAAAAGTAAAACATAAGGTGCCCCCCTACTCCCATTCTCCAATTGTATTTTCATATGCTGTAACAACTGTCAAATGAAGAGCGAATGTACGCATCTCCCCTTTAAACCGCAAACAAAGTTTAAACGAAGTTACTCTTTTTATCACCCAGCACTAACAGGAACGCTAATACGGACTTATTTAATTAAATTCACCAAAGCGCGAACAGACGCAAACCGAAGTAATTACCTTACCATCCCCAGCGAACACAAACGCCAGCATGAATATGACCTAGATATATTGTTGTGACTTTGTGACTATTACTAATAAAGGTTGTTAAGTTAAATGGCATTTTGTTATGTTGTTATGCACAACTTTTCATATAGCCTACTGTTGTTGTTGTTCCCGCCGTTGTGTGGTATTTTTGTTGTTGAATAAAAGCGTTCCTCAAATTATCCCCCCCTCTGGTTTTTTCACAAATCGCACCCTGGTTGCATGTAAACGCTTATTCCGATCTCGGTCGTTTTTTTAAATCTGCGCATGTGCGTGTTTGACAGCAACAGCCACTCCGGATATTGTTAGTAACGTAACGCTAACGTCAAAACAGTTGAGAGAGGTCTGAGAGAGATGTCAACCAACCGGAGAAGTCATTTCTGGAGCGAGGAGGAAACCCTCCTAATGTTATCCGAAATAATAAAGAGGAATATACTTCATCTCATAGATGGGAAAAAAAGTTAGAAACGCGGAAATAATGAGCACGTTTACATGCACTCAATAATGCTCTTGGGTTTCGTCGTCATATGGTAAATTAATTCACCGATTCAGAATGGAGAGGCAACTTCAGGATGGCTCGGAGATCATTTATGAAACTTTGTGGTTTGGTACAGAACATAATGAGCCCTGACGAAGTGACCGTGCGTCCCGCTGTACCTCTTCAAATGCGAGTCGCAATAGCGCTGTACAAACTCGGTAGCTGCGGGGAGTACAGGCTGATAGCGAACTAGTTTGGTGTCCACAAGTCTACGGTCTGAATCGGTGAATTAATTTAGCACCACTCTCTCCCACCAGTCCTTGCAACTAACGCACATCCAGCACGACCGGGTCCTTAACAGTGCTGGAGGAAGGCCTATCCTGGGTCCAATAATCAGCGCTTGTTGTAACGTTAAAGCTCTTCATCGTCTTCTGCTCATAACACAGAACGCTTGAAGGACAGTGTTAGTTGCCACCCGCAACCATAACATCTGCCATATGACGACGAAAACCATAAGAGCATTCCTGTCTAACGTTACCATGTTTAACGTTACTTTCTTATACGTTATAGGCTACTGTTCTTTCTTATGTAACTAACGTTAGGCTATAGTTAATGTGTTTACTAATTTACGGTTACGCATACCAACCCGCGCGCTGTTTCTAGCAACCCAGCAGGAAGTATAATCACGTTATGTAAAAACGTTAAAATATGTAAGTTATAATATATAACGTTAGGCTAATATGTGTTTCTAATTTACGTTTGAGTTGCACATCGCGTTCAGGGAAAGAAATCGGAATATTGACAGAATCATGTAAACCTGGATTTTTCCCATTATCGCATTACTTAAGTGCATGTAAACGCATTTATCGTATTATTGCCTTGTTCGGAATACTCCCAGTTATCGGAATATTGAGTGCATGTAAACGCGCTCAATGTGAAAACAGGTTTTTAGACATTTGTGCTAACTTATTAAAAATCTGAATGTAAAATATCATATGTACACAAGTGTGCACACCCTTTGATATGACACCCAAAAGTGAGCTGAGGTGCATTTTGTTTCCACTGATACTGCTTGAGATGTTTCTACAACTTAATTGGAGTCCACCTGTGATAAATTAAATTGATTGGACATGATTGGGGATTGCCAACACCTGCCTATATAAGGTCCCACAATTGACAGTGCATGTCAGAGCAAACTCCAAGCCATGGGGTCAAAGGAATTATCTGCAGACCTCAGAAACAGGATTGTGTCAAGGCATAGATCTGGAGAAGGGTACGGAAAAATCTCTGCAGCTTTACAGGTCTAGTCTGAACTTTTTGGCCTAAATGCCAAGCGTCACATCTGGAGGAAACCAGGCACCGTTCATCACCTGGCTAATACCATCCCTACAGTGAAGCATGGCGGTGGCAGCATCATGATGTGGGGATGTTTTTCAGCAGCGGGAATGGGGCGACTACTCCTGATAGAAGGAAAGATGAATGCAGCTAAGTACACCAAGATCCTTGAAGAAAACCTGCTCCAGAGCGCTCTGGACCTCAGACTGGGGCGAAGGTTTACCTTCCAACATGACAACGACCCAAAGCACACAGCCAAGAGAACAAAGGAGTGGCTTCGGAGAAAGTCTGTGCATGTCCTTGAGTAGCCCAACCAGAGCCCAGACCTGAATTCAATTGAACATCTGTGGAAAGAGCTGAAAATGGCTGTGTACCGACGCTACCCATCCAACCTGTCGGAGCTTGCAAAAATATGCCAAGAGGAATGGGAAAAAATGTCCAGAAACAAGTGTGCCAAGCTCGTAGCTTCTTTCCCAACATGCCTTGAAGCTGTAATCGCTGCCAAAGGTGCAGCAACCAAGTAGTAGGCTAAGGGTGTGTACAGATATGTAACCCCTAAATAACCTATTTTTGTCAGTAAAATAAAATTGCATATTTTCAAAAAACCTGTTTTCTCTTTGTCATTATTGCCTATTGTGTGTAGATGTTTGAGGCAAAAAATGAACTCAATGTTACGGTTCTAACCGTTCCACGCCATGTTTTATGTTTATTGTTATGTCACGCCCTTATTTGTATTCACGTTCTGTCATAGTTTATTAGTTTGCATACATATTTCCATGTTTTTCCGCAGCCGTCACTCACGCTTCCCTAATTGTTTCATTCTCCCTTGTCTAATTACTAATATACTAACATTAGATCAGGATTGGGTAATACTAACTATCTAACCATGTGTTCATGTTTACCTTACGTTTCTCGTACATGTTAATTACTAATTTACTAACGCTAGGTCAGGATAGGTTAACTACGAACGATTTACTAATTGCCTCGTTACGTGTCTCATTTTCTCAAGCTGTTGTGAATTTCCTGCTGCTCTCAAGCTAAGTGTCTGCACCTGTCTACACCTGCATATAAGATCAGTGTTCATGTCATGTCCTTGCGAAATTGTTGCCTCACTAGCACTCTTAAGCATTTGTCAAGCATTCTTATTCTGATTTCCTGTTTTGATCCAAGCCTGTTTTTTGACCACTGTTTACTGCCAGCCTTTTGTTTTCACTGCCTGTCCTGACCACGATTCCTGTTTTCTGATTTTGTACTTTTGCCACGCGGCGAGGACTCCGGTCTGACCCTGCTTGTTTTTCCGACTATTCTTTTGCCTTCTCCCTTTTGTACCTCTGCCACGCTGATTGCCTTCCTGGTTCCGAACTACTGCCTGGCTTACCGACGACGAGACTGCCTTCTCCCTCGGTACTTTTGTTTATTGGCTGGATTTTTTTGTGTATGACCTTTGCTTGTGCTAAGACAACGATTACTGGACTTTCCTTAATAAAGCCCTTGCGGGTATTTATTACATCTGATGTTCTGAGTCGTGCTTCTCGGGTCCAACCCTCCACGCACTACGTCTCAGAACAATTTTGCCAACATGGACCCTGCCGACTCATCCGTAATACACCACGCACTCGCGGAACAAGGTGCCATCGTGCAGGAGCACACCCAGGGGATCTCCGCTCTTCGCCGGGAGATGAGAGAGCTGTGCGAGGAGATGAGGAGACTCGTCAGTGCTGTCCAGCCACGTCCCACAGAACAGCCTGTCAGCACGCCTGCATCACCCCTGTTCAACGCCACGGGAACCTGGCAATTCCGGGAGCCACAACAACCCCCCCCGGAGAAGTTCGGCGGAGAACCGGAGAGATGCAGATCGTTCCTCCTCCAGTGTGACTTTGTGTTCCGGCAGCAACCACAGACCTACCAGGATGACGAGCGGCGGACTGGATACGTGATGGGATTGCTGAAGGGGAGAGCTCTGGACTGGGCCACAGCTGTATGGTCCAGTGGGTCACTTCCCTCTCGCTACGCAGCATTTTCCCAGGAGATTCGCAAAGTGTTCCAACACGCGTCCAGCGATCAAGAACCCTCTCAACGCCTGATCACCCTCCGCCAAGGCAAGAACAGCGCCGTGGATCATTCGATTGAGTTCCGCACCATCGCCGCTGCTACCCACTGGAACGAGGAGGCTCTTGCCGATCTGTTCCGAGCCAGTCTCAGTGAGACTCAGTGACGAGCTGGCACATCAAGAACCCATCACGCAACTTGATGAACTCGTTCGTGCCGCCATTCGCCTGGACAACCGCTCCAGACAACGCCACCACGAGAGGCAAGTTCCGGCCGGCCAGCCCTACCCCAGACGATGGTCAAGTCCTCGACCCAGAGAGGGACCAGTGGAGGAGGCCGAGCTCATGGATCTCTCACGCACTAGGGTGAGAGTCTCGTCGGAGGAGCGGAAACGCCGTAAAGAGACTGGGTCATGCTTCTACTGCGGCAAGCTTGGGCATACTCTACAGCAGTGCAGACTTCGCTCCAAGAAGTCAGACGCCGACGCCCCAGTTCGGATTGGATCCCTGACCTACCCGGAGAAAACCAGCGGAGATGACTCTCGCCAGACCCTCATGGCCTTGATCATGTTGCCAGGGAGAGAGATCGAGGTCAGAACGTTGATGGACTCCGGAGCGGACCTTGATTTGATTGATGAGGTGATGGTCAAGGACATGAACATTCCCACCCTTCCATTGCCCCACCCCTTGAATGCTCGGTCCCTTGATGGAAAGACATTCTGTCAAATGACCCACATCACCGAACCCATTCTATGATTATCTCCGGCAATCACCAAGAAATAATCCAGTTTCACGTCATCCGCTCTCCCAACGATCCGCTCATTTTGGGGTTACCCTGGCTCAGGAAACACAACCCCATCATCGACTGGAAGACAGGTCAGATCCAAGCTTGGACCCGCGATTGCCACCAACAATGCCTGCAATCCGCTCCTCCTCCAGCAGAGGGCGTACCCACTCCACCCAAAGCCCCCAAGCCTTCACTGGAGACGGTGCCTGCGGTCTACCTGGACATGGAGACAGTCTTCTCCAAGACGCAGGCTCAGACTCTGCCCCCACACAGACCCTATGACTGCGCCATTGAGCTGTTGCCCGGCACACCACTACCATCAAGTCGTCTCTACAAGGTCTCCAGACCGGAGAGGGAGGCCATGGAGAGATACATCCGGGACTGCCTCACCAATGGGCTGATTCGTCCGTCCTCTTCACCCGTGGGGGCGGGGTTCTTCTTCGTCCAGAAGAAGGACGGTTCCCTACGCCCATGCATTGACTACAGAGAACTCAATAACATCACGATAAAGAATAAGTATCCTCTACCCCTCATTGACTCTGCTTTTCATCCTCTCCATGACGCCACCATCTTCACCAAGCTCGACCTACGCAACGCTTACCACCTGGTCCGTATTCGAGAGGGGGACGAGTGGAAGACGGCGTTCAACACCTCTCTCGGACACTTTGAATACCTGGTCATGCCATTTGGACTCACCAACGCCCCTGCGGTGTTCCAAGCCCTGGTCAATGACGTGCTACGAGACCTATTGGGTCGACACGTATTTGTCTACCTCGACGACATCCTGGTTTACTCCAAGAACCCTCAGGAACATGAAGTCCACGTTAGACAAGTTCTCCAAAGACTGTTGGAGAACAAACTATTTGTCAAGGCGGAGAAGTGTGTTTTTCATTCGGACACAGTGGAGTTCCTGGGGTTTATTCTAGAGAGGGGACAGATCAGGGCGGATCCCAAGAAGATTCAGGCGGTCACTGACTGGCCCACGCCTGCCACGCGGAAACATTTACAGCGCTTCTTGGGATTCGCCAACTTTTATAGAAGATTCATCAGGGGCTATAGCCAAGTAGTCGCACCCCTCACCAAGCTCACGTCCACTGCCTTACCGTTCCGCTGGAGCTCCAAAGCGGAGGGGGCTTTTTGCAGGATTAAGAGACTGTTCGCTTCCGCCCCCATTCTCATTCACCCTGATCCCACTCGCCAGTTCGTGGTCGAGGCGGATGCCTCTGATACTGGGGTGGGTGCGGTGCTCTCCCAGGTCTCCGTCACCGACAACCGGCTGCACCCCTGTGCGTTTTTCTCCCGCAAACTTTCACCATTGGAGAGAAACTACGATGTTGGCAACCGGGAACTTCTCGCCATCAAACTGGCGTTGGAGGAGTGGAGACACTGGCTGGAGGGGGCTGAAGTACCATTTGGTGAGAAAGAAACTCCTCTTAGCCCCAACCTCCACCCTACCATTTTTTGGCCATTTGGTTGTTTCCTTTTTTTTTTTTTTTTTTTATTTTTTTAACATTAAGCCACCAGCCCACCCAGGCCCATTTGACAGAAATTGAAGATGACCTTTTTTGGAGAAGACTGAGAGCTCAGAGAGAGAGACATCTGACGGGTCTCGTGGCTCGATCGCCTCTCGCTGGAGTCTCGAGGAAGCTCAACGAGCCTACGCCCAGGCCATCGCCGCCCCCCCCCGCCTATGTCCCCCCCAGAGCTCTCCCTGGTAATCTCCCCGACTCCACTCGCTCACTGCTCTCTTGTCTCACCACTCTCCGACTCCCGCACTCGACACAGTGCTCATCGGAAGTTCCCTCAGGAGGTTCTTCCGATGGACGGATGTGTATTATTACCAGGATGTTATTATTGCTTTTGTACACCAGCTGCCCGGAGTAAAAACTCCCATCAAGCCCCGCGGGACTTCTTCGGCCCCTGCCCTGGCCCTTGCCGACTTGGAGCCACATCGTGGTGGATTCCGTACTGGACTTCACCGTCCGAGGGTAACCACACCATTCACCATTGTGGGACGCTTCAGCCGCAGGCACACACATTTCCTGCCTGGACTGCCTGCCTCCGCCCAAGAGGGACGCTGACGTTTGGTCAAAAGAGGTCTCCGGATCCACGGGCATCCAGCGGACATCGTCCCCGACGAGGACCCCAGTTCATCTCCCAGGTCTGGAGGGCGTTCTACTCGGCACTCGGAGCTACAGTAAGCCTCACCTCAGGCTACCACCCTCAGTCTAATGGCCAGACGGAGAGGGCTAACCAAGACCTCGGAGCTGCATTACACTGTGTCTCCGCCAAGAATCCGTCTGTCTGGAGCAAGATGCTCACCTGGGTGGAATATGCGCACAACGCATTGCCCTGTGCCTCCACGGGGAAATCCCCATTCGAGATCTCCCTAGGCTACCTCCCACCTCTGTTTCCCGACCAAGAGGCCGAGATTGCTGTCCCTTCCCTCGCCACCCACATGCGCCGGTGCCTCAAGATATGGAAGGACACCAGGGCCGCGCTTTTGAGCACGGCTGACCGCAACCGCACACCTGCACCCGCTTACAAGCCTGGCGACTCTGTGTGGCTTTCCACAAAGGACATTCCCCTTCAATCCACGTCACGCAAGCTCCAACCCCGATTCATTGGCCCCTTCAAGATTGACTCCATCATCAACCCCTCTGCTGTTAGATTGTCACTCCCTGCTTCCCTTAAAATTCATCCCACGTTTCATGTTTCTTGTATTAAGCCTGTGTCCACCCACCCTCTGTGTCCCCCGGATCCCCCTCCCCCTCCCCCCCGTATTATTGATAACCACCCAGCTTATACTGTGAAAAATCTTTTGGACATTCGTAAACGAGGCCGGGGGTTCCAGTATCTGGTCGACTGGGAGGGCTACGGTCCAGAGGAGCGTTCCTGGATCGCTCCCAGCCTTATCTTGGACCGCAGCCTCATTAAGGACTTTCATCGAGACCACCCTGATAAGCACCATGGACCGCCAGGAGTCGGTCGTTAAGAGGGGGGTACTGTTACGGTTCTAACCATTCCACGCCATGTTTTATGTTTATTGTTATGTCACGCCCTTATTTGTATTCACGTTCTGTCATAGTTTATTAGTTTGCATACATATTTCCATGTTTTTCCGCAGCCTTGCGTTCATGCTGTTTTTTCTCTTGCTGTCACTCACGCTTCCCTAATTGTTTCATTCTCCCTTGTCTAATTACTAATATACTAACATTAGATCAGGATTGGGTAATACTAACTATCTAACCATGTGTTCATGTTTACCTTACGTTTCGCGTACATGTTAATTATTAATTTACTAACGCTAGGTCAGGATAGGTTAACTACGAACGATTTACTAATTGCCTCGTTACGTGTCTCATTTTCTCAAGCTGTTGTGAATTTCCTGCTGCTCTCAAGCTAAGTGTCTGCACCTGTCTACACCTGCATATAAGATCAGTGTTCATGTCATGTCCTTGCGAAATTGTTGCCCCACTAGCACTCTTAAGCATTTGTCAAGCATTCTTATTCTGATTTCCTGTTTTGATCCAAGCCTGTTTTTTTACCACTGTTTACTGCCAGCCTTTTGTTTTCACTGCCTGTCCTGACCACGATTCCTGTTTTCTGATTTTGTACTTTTGCCACGCGGCGAGGACTCCGGTCTGACCCTGCTTGTTTTTTCGACTATTCTTTTGCCTTCTCCCTTTTGTACCTCTGCCACGCTGATTGCCTTCCTGGTTCCAAACTACTGCCTGGCTTACCGACGACGAGACTGCCTTCTCCCTCGGTACTTTTGTTTATTGGCTGGATTTTTTTGTGTATGACCTTTGCTTGTGCTAAGACAACGATTACTGGACTTTCCTTAATAAAGCCCTTGCGGGTATTTATTACATCTGATGTTCTGAGTCGTGCTTCTCGGGTCCAACCCTCCACGCACTACGTCTCACTCAATCTATTGTAGTATAAGTCCGTAACGTAATAAAACGTGGAGAAGGTGAAAGGGGTGTGCAGACTTTCCGGCTTGACTGTGCTAGCTAGAACGCTAGTGTTCACATTTGACCTTGAGTAGAGAACCTGTAGTGGACAAGTGATAGTGAGAGAAACCGGGGATAACAATAATGTGCCCTCTTATTATTTGTTAGAATTGTATCTAGTTATCAGTTATCAGAGTACTTCTTTATACTATGCTTCATTAAATAAAGTTAGAAGGCTTGTTATGGGACCAGAAGGTAGCAGGACACCATATGTGGTATCATGGAAAATAATGGACAAAAAAAGCTTAGTTTCTCATTACCTTTTTCTCACCACTGTTTGAGTGGGTTTTTTTCTATCACTGGGAATTATTTCCCCTCACTTCCTGGTTGAGGCTATTCTTTCCTAATTTTCCCTTTTCCCTGGCTGAGGTTTGTGAGCATGCCAAAATGTGATGTACACCTCAGTGATTTAGCCCTTCATTGCAGCCTATTTCTGCAGCACTTCCTCCCGGATAACATGGAAAAAGATGAATTAATATGGAGAGGGTGAGCATTGAGCCCCCTGTCATATTATAATTTCCATCCCAGATCATTGTTCTGTAATGAGTAGGTGGTCAGGTTGCATTTTTCTAGCATCAAATTTTCCGCCCCCAAATTTTTCTTGCCACAGGAAATAACACAAATTATTATGCCTACAAGGCTTAATTTATGAAGAGTCCTCTGCATGTTCTAATAAGGAGATTATTCATACATACAGAGGCATTTTACAAAAAAATAAGTGCAGAAAATGGTAATACTCATGGTTCTGGGCAGATGACCAATGGGTTTCAGGTAAATATTTAGCATGAAATGGCTTTTCTGTTCTTCTCACACAGGGCTATTTGCATATTCTGAATCCATTAAAAATCTATTGTCCTGATGACTGTGAATCAGTGAGATTGCTCTGGGTTACAAATGTTGGCCAAATGAGTACTAATAGCAGATATGTATTGCGGCTCTCATTTTGCTGAGAATCCTGTGATTTGAATCAAACCAACAATATTCTGTCTTTCCCCCAGGTAGTGTCATTAGCTTCTTTGTTTCTTGCCAGGGAGAAAATAGCCCTCGTACAGTGAAATACAACACCACCACAGGCAAGTTACTAAGATTTTAACATAACAATGCAAAGTAGGCTGATGTTTCTTTCTCACTAGCAGATCGTGGGTTCCCTCTCAGGTTCTCATTCAGAAGTTAAGTAGTGTGTTAAGACACCAGGGGCCACATGTGTAAACAGTGCTGAGCAGAAAAATGCCCTCAGAAAGCTGCGTAAACGAGTTTCCACACAGAAATTTAGATTTATAACATGCGTACCTCTGCACATGCTGGACACCATGTGTACGCAATGTTTGGAGACAGTGTGATATGGTGACACCATGATAGAAAAGCAGAGGTAGAAAATGCAAAACTTTGTGAAAGCAGATTTCCGACTTTCTGACTTTTACGCATTACGAGGTTTGATAACGGCTTTTACATTATTGCCATTCTCTCAACCAACTTCCATGGTAAACAGGTGACGCTATCATGACTCTGTATAAAAGGATATCAAAATACTTTATCTTATTTTCTGGTACTCTTACAAGCGATACTATAACCTCTCTGCATTTGAATGGATCTCTATGGGAATGTGACTAGATTAAGATTAAGATTAAGCTGTAAATTACATGGGAATAGTATGGAACCCATGGTTGGCTAAATGGTTGTAAGTCATCAAGGGTCTGAGGTATCAAACGAGCTTCAAACCATCACTCTGCTGCCAGATATGCAGTAGATATGGATGGATCACTTTAAGGGTTGTTTCTCCTGACTCATTTTCTAAATGGCAGATAATACATCGATAAAAGAGAACACGACGGTGAAAAGGTACGTGTTTGTTTTGAGCTTATAAGATGTTGTCACGTTTAAATTAGCTATAATAGTGGAACTATTTTTGGATATGCTACTGCGTAGAAACACAACAAGCCCTAGTTTGATTTTTAGTTTTATTATGACGTAAACCTACAACTAACGGTAGCCTACTACAGTTGGTGAATTGACGTCAACTTTATCGTACGCAAGGATTCTTCAATTTCTTTCAGTTAAAATAACAAAGGTTTTTGCCAGATCTTCTTTTTCTTTTAAAAGGTAATAAAACGTTGAAAATACATTAAATACCTAAACAAACACGTACCTTTTCACCGTCGTGTTCTCTTTTATCAATATATTATCTGACGTAGTTATTGTGTGCTTTAAAACGATTCATTTTGGTGAGCTCCCGAAAATGAATGGGAGTGAATGGGGAGCCTGACAACCGGGACAGCTGACATTGCTAGTATTCACACTATGCAAATATAATGGGGTAGGCTCCACAAAATTACTTCTGTCATACGAAGTTCAAATATCCCTTTAAACGGAATGGTACAAAACAGACGAAAATGAGTAAAATAAAGGCGTTAAACAAATCGTCAGACCATTTATTATGGGCATATCGCAAAACCTCCAATCCACATGATGTGTGTGTGTGGTTGTTCCATGTTATAATATACATTTTCTCACAGGTCACACAAAATAAAAACATTTACTGTTAGTTTTGTTTAATTTCATACAATTAAACAGCATGCACAATGACCTGGAAAATGAGGACTGTGATGAACTGATATAGCTCAGTCATTAGCTGCACCATTAAGAAAATCTGACCAGAAATGGTTTAATTGGTTCAGCCTGGCCATTCTCGCTTTTTCATCACCCTGACTCACAGACATTCATTGCTCCCTAATTATTACAAAATTGAGGAGAAGATGGCAATACATTTTCAGGTTCAGACATGGTTACTTCAGAGGTAAAATGGGAAGAGACCTGTTTAAATGCCACCTGCCTCTGTGAATCTGGTGACTGGGCAAGGAGATCTCGCACACAGAAGTATGACATGCCTGGCTGTTACCACAGGAACAGACCAAAACCCCACCAAAGCTAACTGGCAGCTCATGTCTATATTAGAAACCAACTCTGACTGACTGGTCACAGACACTAACAAAGCCTGGGTCCTCACATACACTGTAAATTCCAATTAGTTAACCTTCAAAAAGCATGCAAACCGATTGCATTAAAAAAACTAAGTACAGTGCAATATGCATTGTATGTTGTATTAACAAGTGCTTATTTAGTAATACATCTGAGTTTAAGTCACTAAAAAAAACCTGTATAGACTACTTGAGTACAGTCTCAAGAGCGTGGAGGAGATACTGGGAGACGGGCCATTCCACGAGGAGAGCTGGACAGGGCTGTCGAAGGGCAACAACACAGCAGCAGGACCGGTCTGCTCCTTTGTGTGAGGAAAATTGGAGGAGCACTGCCAGAGCCCTACAAAATGACCTCCAGCGGGCTACTCGTGTGCAGGTTTCTTACCAAACTGTCAGAAACAGACTCCATGAGGGTGGCATGAGGGCCCAACGTCCTGTAGTGGCACCTGTGCTCACAGCCCAGCACTGTGCAGCTCGATTGGCATTTGCCAGAGAACACCAGAATTGGCAGGTTCGCCATTGCCGCCCTGTTCTCTTCACAGATGAGAGCAGGTTCACACTGAGCACATGTGACAGACGTGAAAGAGTCTGGAGACGCCATGGCGAATGTTATGCTGCCTGCAACATCATCCAGCATGACCAGTTTGGTTTAATTGACTTGGTGTTATACTGTGATGATGAAGTGTTCCCTTCATTTTTTTGAGCAGTGTATATCATATATTTTTTTTATTTAGAGCAGTGCACAATATAGCCATTTGGATAGATTTGGAAACACTAATGGACAACAGGGTACACTGCCTATATTTTGTATCATAGACCTTTAGTAGTTCTGCATATCATCATCAGATTTTGCATTTTTCAAAAGTTTCTTTGTATTTGTGGCACTTTATTTTGACTTAAATTATTAAAATAAACAAATCTCAGTTTGTAAATGGTACACCTGTCTTGTTTCATTTAAGCCATTTACCAAGTTTATGTGATGCTCACACCTGGAGTTACCTCCAGACCTAATCAGAAGCCTGGCTCTATAACAATCAAAATAGCATTACTTAATATAAGATCACTAGGGAATAAATCATTTCTAATCAATGATTTTATCACATCACATAATCTTGATTTCATGTTCTTAACTGAAACCTGGTTAGATATAAAAAATACTGCTGCTATTCTAATTGAGACTTGCCCCCCTAACTTTAATACTTTCAACATCAGCCGTGATGGCAAAAAAGGTGGTGGAGTAGCTGCTCTCTGTAGAGAGATATTTCAGTGCAAGCAGGTACATTTCGGAGAGTTTGCCTCCTTTGAATACCTTTCATTCCTTCTAAAGCATACTCAACAAATTTTATTTCTAACAGTTTACAGGCCATCAAAATACTGCAGCAATTTCTTAGATGATTTCACCGAGCTACTTTCTCTCACTTCAACTGAATATGATTGTCTAGTTATTACTGGCGACTTTAATGTCCACATTGATAACACACTGGACAAATACGCAAAAGAACTCACTATCATACTGGAAACTTTTGGTTTATCACAGCATGTGCAAGGACCAACTCATAGTCGAGGGCATACTCTGGATTTAGTTATCACCAAGGGCCTTGATATTTCTAGTGTATCTGTTGTTGATGTTGCACTTTCTGATCATTTTTCTGTGTTCTTTCATATCTCCACTATTCTTCAGACTCCTACTAAACCTGCAACAGTTAAAAAAACGGCATTTTAATGAGAAGACTACTGAAATGTTTATTAAGGCTATTTCGCTGATCCCTCCCTCAACGTCAACCTCTGTGGACCAACTCTTAAATAATTTTAATTCAAACATGGAAGATATCATTAACACAATTGCCCCAGTAAAGGAAAAGTTGATCTCCCCCAAGCTTGCAGCACCATGGAGAAAGGCAGCTTCTGTAAAAGCACAGAAAAGAGAATGTAGGAAAGCAGAACGCAAATGGCGAAAATCAGGCCTCTACATCCACTACGACATTTATAAAGAAAACCTGCATAACTACAACCTTGTGTTAAAAATCGCAAGACAATCCTACTTCTCTGACGTGATAAAAAATAACTCTAACAATGCTCGTGTTCTATTTTCAGTTGTTGACAGGCTGATTAGTCTTCCAGTGTCAACTTCCCCTGACCATTTATCAGCCAGTAAATGTAATGAGTTTGCTGACTTTTTCAGAGATAAAATTAAAACAATTAGAAGTTCTATAAATCAGCCAGCACAGAACATATTACCTTTTTATCCAGCTGGAATGACCTCAATAAGAATGTCTAAATTTAAGACCATTGACTCTCATACCCTCGAAAAAATTGTTTTGCAATTAAATTTATCTACCTGCTGTCTAGATCCTTTGCCTACTGTGTTTCTCAAAAAGTGTTTCAATTATTTATCCAAAGACCTGCTACAAATTGTTAACTGTTCGATTTCATCTGGCCTTTTCCCACAGAGTCTAAAAACGGCAGTTATTAAACCCCTACTAAAAAAGAGCACTCTAGATTCGTCTGTTCTAAATAACTACAGACCGATATCAAACCTACCATTTATAGGTAAGGTAATTGAGAAGGTTGTTTATCACCAGCTTAGTTGTTTCCTTAAAACTAATGATTGTTTTGACATCTTCCAGTCTGGTTTTCGCCCCAACCACAGTACTGAGACGGCACTAATTAAAGTGGTTAATGACATTCGTCTTAACTCTGACTCTGGTAATATATCAGTTTTGGTTTTATTGGATTTAAGTGCTGCATTTGATACCGTTGACCATTCTATATTATTAGATAGACTAGAAAACTGGGTCGGACTATCTGATACGGTCCTTCACTGGTTCAGGTCATACCTGCAAGATAGAGATTACTTTGTCTCCATTGGCAACTTCGTCTCTCAGAAGGTTAACATGACGTGTGGAGTTCCTCAAGGATCAATCCTTGGCCCTCTCTTATTTAATCTTTACATGCTACCCTTAGGAAAACTTTTGCGGGACAACAATACTGCCTACCATAACTACGCTGATGATACACAAATTTATATTGCCCTCTCACCCTCTGATTATAGTCCAATTGATTCCCTATGTCATTGTGTCTCACTGATAAATGATTGGATGTGCCAGAACTTTCTTCAGCTAAACAAGGACAAAACAGAGGTAGTTGTTTTTGGTTCCAATAAAAATGAGAGAATTAAGGTCAGTGACTATCTAAAATCTCTATCACTACAGACTACAAATCAGGCCAGAAACTTGGGTGTTATTTTAGATGCTGATCTACACTTTGAAAACCAGGTTAACTCCTTAACCAAGTCAGCATATTACCACCTTAAAAATATAGCAAGGATTAGAGGCCTACTATCCAAACCAGACCTGGAAAAGCTTATCCATGCTTTCATCTCTAGTAGGCTAGATTATTGCAATGGGCTTTATACCGGCCTTCCTAAAAAAAAACTCCAAAAACTACAGCGTGTTCAAAATGCAGCTGCAAGGGTACTCACAAAAACTAAAAGATACGACCACATCACACCAGTCCTCAGATCTTTACACTGGCTTCCATTGTACCAGAGAGTTGAATTTAAAATTATTTTATTGGTCTATAAAACCCTAAATGGCTTGGGGCCAAAATATCTCCTAGATCTTCTTATACCCTATGAACCATCAAGAACCCTTAGGTCATCTGGAAAGGGACTATTAACTGTTTATAGACCTAAGACAAAACACGGTAAAGCATCATTCAAATATTATGCTTCCGACACCTGGAACAAACTCCCAGAAACACTTAGATACGCCCCAAATGTGGCAACTTTTAAATCCAGGCTCAAAACGTTCTTGTTTTGTAGGGCTTATGAACACTGACTTGCTTTACTAAGAGTAGCCCCACAAAGGTGTAATTTTAATTGTCTTATCCATTATTGTTTTTATTCAGTTACTTCTGTTTTCTGCTGCAAATCTTATTGTCTTATCTTTTTATTTATTTATTTATTTTTAGATTCTTTATTCTTATTGCCTTATCTTTTTATTTATTTTATGAATTTTAATGATTTCCTCATTTAATCTTGTTATTGTATATGTAAAGCACATTGAATTGCACATGTGTATGAAATGCGCTCTATAAATAAAGCTGCCTTGCCTTGCCTTATAAAGCCTTAAACAGAGCACCCCTAAATGGGTGAAAATCTACCAAATCTGCCATCTGCACAAAGGGGTTTAACATGGCAGGAATGTACAAGATTTTCCAGGGAAAATAAAGATGAACTATTTTATATATTTTTTTACTTTTAAAAATGATCAAATAAAGGGTTAATTAAATAGCTTGCCTGTGCTGATTTTGCCCATGTCAATGTTATACAGTGGGTTGAAAAGGTATTCAGCCCCCTTAGACTTTCATATTTTGCTGCGTACGAACATTTGCTAAAGATAGATTTAAACTGGCTTTTTTGCAGGTATTCAACACAAACAACTCTACAATGTCAATGTGAAAAGTAAATCTACAATTTGTTCCAAAATATTTATAAATATAAAACCAAAAACAATCCATTCCTCAAGTATTCAACCCCCTTGCTTCATTGTACTTTACAATCACAATACTCAGTTTATCCGATATTGTTCATTCATTGATGGCATTTGAGACCAGTCCTTGGGGGCTCAAAGAAAACAGTCACCTCTCAATCACTTTATGCAAAAATGTAGAGGGTGCAAATTCAGTATTGTGTTCTCCATTGTCTTCCATAGTGAAACCAGACAGGAAAAGGTTGTGAAAATTCAGTATTCTACATGTCTGCATAAAGTGATGGCGGTGAGGATTTATGTTTTCTTTGACCCCCCAGGGACTGGTCTCAAATGCCATCCATGAATGAACAATATCAGAAACGCTGTTTGAGTTTGGCAATGTAAAGTCCATTGTACTTCCTAAAATTGTGACATCACCCAAAAAGGCAGACTCGAAGCCAGACATAAAATAAAACTCCCGTAGGAGATTTTATTACACAGTTGCACGGTACAGAGAGTTAGGCAGTTCATAGTAGGTTCAATGCAAGGGTCAAAAACACAAGGCAATCCGTAAATGCAAAATACAAAAATCAGAAAGCAAGGCTTGTGGTTAAAGTCCAGGCAAGGGTCGCAATCCAGAATGTCAGCGGAGGCACGGTACTGAAAACGGCAGGCAGGCTCGTAATCAGTAGGAGAACAGGTAGGCAATCCGCAAAGGCAAAGGTACAGATAAATGCTAGGCAAACTCGTAGTTAAGAAAACAAAACAGGGTCAGGAAAATAACTGGCAAAAGACGTGGACTCAAACCAATGGCTCACCACTCAAACGTGCAAACCGTAAACTGAGGCAACAAGTGAACACACGCCAAGATGGTTTAAATACACTCACAGACAGGTGCAACAATTAGAGAGCAGAAAGCGGAAACGAGAATCAGCTGTAGCGAGTTAACGAGGAAATCAGGAAAGAGAATAGTGACAGCAAAGGTGGAAAGGAGAGAAAGCTATAGTGAATAGAGAAGATGACGTTAGATAATTAGTAGATTAGTGGAAGCCCTAATTTCTATGTGGTTAGTAGATTAGTATCTCCAAACATTACAAGGAAGTTAGTCATTAGTAGATTAGTAAACCTTAATTCTATGAAGTAAGTAATTTAGTAATCATTAGTACTGAAAGAAGAAAATAGCAGGAAATTACAGAGAACACTGAATTTACCGAAAACACAGGGAAAAGTGTGAGCACAATGTTTGGGAACACAAACGTGACAAAAATTCCATTAAGAGCCATTAAAATGTATTGAAGGGACCTGGTCTTGTTACCAAGAAAGACAATATTAACACACATTTGAAAAGAAAATATTGTTAAATGGATTAAAAAATATATATATACAATCTAAACATGTCTGGGCACTTTACTTTACTTTGAACAGTTTTTCCTGTATGGCTGTTAAAGTACAATGAAGCAAGGGGGCTGAATACTTAAGGAATTGATTGTTTTCGGTTTTATATTTATAATTTGGAACAAATTGTAGATTTTACTTTTCACATTGACATCGTAGAGTTGTTTGTGTTGAATACTAGCACAAAAACCTGATTAAATCAATTTTTATCAAATGTTTGTACGCAGCAAAATATGAAAAAGTCTAAGGGGGCTGAATACTTTTTCAACCTACTGTATGTTTCCTGGAGGTCAAGTTGGGAGCTGGGGTTGCACATGCAAAAAAGTGACAGGAGACAGAGATGTGAGACTTTTAGGAATTCAGTAATCCAGTATAGTGATAATTTTGTGTTGTGGTTTCTGGATAGAGGCCAGATTGGAGGCAGCAAGGTTTTAGGCCTCAGGCTTGGAATCAGGTAGGACAGTGGAGCAAGAGACAGCACAGCTACCTGGTCTAATGTTTCACTGGTTGGGCCACACTGGGGAAACAGTGAAGAAAGCACAAATAGAAGTGATTTATTATAGTGGCTGATTTTCAGTGACTCTGTGTGGGTGTGTTTGCCTTGTCTTGAGAGTACTGACTTCACAAGGGAGTCCTAGGCCGGTGGCAGAGGTGAGAGGAAGCAGCAGACTTGTCAACCCAGAGATCATATAACATCACATTTGGGACCTCCTTACTTTTATTGTTTCTAATCCAGTGTGCTACAGTAGCTAAGCAGACTGGAAACACATTTCTTCTTCCACATGTGTCTTATGTGCTGTTTTTATATAGGACAGCGCCATGGTTATCCCGCTGGCCTACTAAAAATCGGCAGAGACTTTAAGTAGAGTGCAGGGTGCATAGGTTGGCAGCCAGGAGGGTCAGAAGCAGTGGCGTCATTTGGGTATGGCAGAGTATACCCTAGCCTCCGGTTTCAAAGGTGATTCGGGCGCTGCTTCTCTGCTGTCCTGCTACTCTGCCTGGAGAGGGAAAGCGCACCTTCCAGATCCCCCATCCCAGTAAAAGTCAGACAGAATACTAGCAATAGCTTAAGGCTTACCCATTATGCTACTACTGTTGAAATATTTCGCTCATTCGCTCAGAATTGGAGTTTCCTGCGAACCCTTTTCGCCAGCACATTAACCTGTCCTGCTAACGCTAGCTAACTGTTACTTGACCCGCAGCTAGCTGAAAATATTGCTTTAAAGAACTTAAGTGTATAATTAATTAACATTAGTCTAATGTGGGAATTGTTTTTTATTGCTGCAAGAAGGGAATAGGAAAAATGAGCTACGACTACATATGCTATCCAGCTAGCAAGTGCATAGAGCAGAGACTGTCTCTGAAATTAACTCATTTCAAGAATGTTTGTCAACCTAGCTAATCATACATTGTTTAGTATGTTTTACCACACTAGATAGCTATATGCTAATCGCGATTAGTTTACAACTAATGATAGATCATTTTTAGAATAATCTTTCTTAGAAGTCACCAACCCATACAGAATTTAAAAAAAATTGTAGTACATTTTTAGGAATGTATTTGACATACATTTAACATAATATGAGAATTGGCCATTTCATACATTTTGAGAAATGTATTTCAAATATATTTGCAATTTATTTACAACACATGTCAAAAATGTATTGTGAATGTATTTCGAATGTATTTTGAAATGCATGTCACAATACATTTGAAATACATAAAAATGTATTTTACTAAATAAATGAAACGGCCAATTCTCATGTATTTAAAATGCATTGTGAAAATATACAAATGTATTTCTGAAATGTATTTGACATCCATGAAATGTGAAAAAAAAAAATATAATAATTTCACTTTAGAAACAGCACTACATGTTCAAAACTAAATGTCTCACTTCATTTGGATTAAAAAATAATTTGTTGGAATAACTGACATCAGTTTCAGTTACATTATCTTTAGTATGAATTTACCCAGTGACCATTGCAAGATGATGGGTATACTTAAAATGTGGAACTGATATCCAAAACAATAGCAAGTGTCCATATACATTAAGAAAAATACATACTGGATTGGCAATGTGATGAGAAAGTAAACAAACTGTTCTGGGTGGAGAAATCCATACTTGGCTGAAGATGGGGTACTCAATGTAGGCAAAAAAATTTCCTTTGAATGAGGCAGAGCACAGGCGTGTACACAGGCACATTCCGTCTGGAACAGCTAGGGAGTTTCACAGTGGTGTAGTGACCATTTCTGCTTGAGGAGTCAGAAGTTGTCCATCAGAAGTTCCTCTGGATTGGAATAATCATCCCTGGAGACAGGAAAGCATGAATCATGTATTAGAAGTTATGTTGAATAGATTTACACATTGCTTGGACAGGATTTAGAAAGGTAAGAAGACTCAGTCAGAAACTTGTAATGACTAAAAATAAACCATATGGTTATTGATCATTTTCAGATGAGAGAGTGAGCGTGCGTATGTGTGTGTGTAATATTGGCCTTTGATTAAGTATAAAACTGCTTATTTCAAATAAGCCTTGATAAAACTGGTGTACAGAGAGTGTAATGTTAAAATTACATTCAAAATGTATGTTTAATCTAAGGTGTGCTACTTCAAAGTCAAGGGAAAACACTAAATGTACGCTCTGTCACACAGTTTCTCAAAAGAGAACCATGGGCATTCAAACTTTTCCCACTATACAAGGATCTTCATAAAAATATAAAGGAATGTCTGACACATAAAACAAGGTAAACGGGGCTTACCAGGAATTCTCTAACGAGAGCATCCTGTTCTTCGCCCATATATAGGATCGGGCACTGGATTGTGACCTCCCTCCTCTTTTTCACCATGGTTCTGTCCTGTAAAGTGGCAAGAAAGTTTTGTTAATAAAATGCATTTGCAGTGAGCAGTACACACCTCAAACTCATGAGGAGCACATGACAGAGGAGCATTTGATGAGTGGCATGTGAGATGTGTAGATTGATTAAAACATTCACAAATGAGTAGAGATTATAATTTAAGCTATCTTTACTCAGTTATCCCAGTGTTATCATTAGCACTTCTAATGATTTTACAACTGACAAAGCAAAAACTTTAACATAATTAAATGGTTAAATATCCATATTTCACTGTGCAACTCATAAATCCCATCAAATAGAGGTGAATTAGTCACCATGTAATACATAAAGAAGAGCATAGGCTAAGGTGTATTTACACAGGTGTATAGACAATAATGCTCTTCATCTTTTAGCCTGCTGTGCCTCCCTTTATTTTGCAATGCCAATAGTCTTTGGGTGTACTTGTCCAGAACATTCAGGATCTTTGGCTTGGATTGATTGTTATAATTCTCATGAATTTGCCTGGCCTATAAGACAACAGAAATAATATAAAGGACCAAGTACAAGTGAAACGCCGATCACACTTGACAAAATAAGCACATATAAATTAACTGTTGAATGATCATGGATTGCACTGCCAAGAAAGTAGTTAAATACATGAACTCACCTGAGATACAGTGAAGAGGGCAGTTCATTCTATCTCATGACAACCTCCAATTAAAATAGTACAATTGGTTAGTTGCTTTAAAATGACACTAATGAGCATGACCAGATATAATCAACAAAGTAACATTGCATTTTAAATAGTGGTAGGTAGCTGCAGCTATTAAACTTACCTTAAGTATGTGTAAAAACTTGATGACAATTGTCTTTTATTAACAAATCAGGGTCTGTTGAAAGTTTAAAATTGCAATTATTCCGAGAGATATTTGAAAGATATTTTACATAGGTGCTTTCAGATAAATAAATAAATATTTAATATTAGTTTTACATTGTAAGCTAAATTCATAACTCCAACATTAATATTTAAGTGCAGATAAGTGAAATATCTCTAGTATGTCTAAAGATGTCAACACATAAGAATCGTAAACTGTACCATAAAAAAACAAGTGTAAGGACGAAATTCAAGCCATTATACTTATTTTTATTTTCAATTAAAATTTAGCGGTGGTCAAGATAAGCTAAGGGGCACCTTTATTTTTCCATTCTCTCTAACATCCTCCATCTCTGTGTCAGAGGCCAGCGTTTGATTTCTCAACATGCTCCTCCGTAGCCTGGGAACAGAGGGCAATTTGGTTTTACCTCATGTTAAATCACGACGTTAGGCATCTTAATTCAAGCTTGCATAGTGTGTTGAATGAGTTAACATGACTGATAAACACATTTGTAACTCAGCAAATGTGAATTAACTTTATAGGTAACATAACGTTTGCTTAAATTAACTTGAAAAATAGGGCTCTAAACGTTAAAGGTGCATTCCGCCACATACTGTACGGGGAGTATCATTCCAATTACATTATTGATTTATATGTTTATTAATCTTGTATTTTGTAAATATTTAAAGAATGCCCTGTATAAATCCCATTGCTTATCCATTATCTCCAACAATCCTTTGGTGTTCCATACTCTGCCAATTTCACCCATTTTTGGACTTAAAATTATTTATATCCTGCTGTGTATAGCCTACTGATAATTGGTGAGAAATTCCTTTGCATTATAATTACATAAAATTTTGGTATAGGCTAGCCAGCCTAGCCTATATATACGCACAAACTCCCACGTGTCCAGAGAGTGCAGACATTGTTCCACATTGGAGACAGATGCGCGGACCTGCAGATCTATATTTATTTCTTGTGCAATTTATATAAATTTTAAAAAGTTGATCTTCCTTGCACCGCAGCTTTTATGTAGTTGATTTTTTTTTTTATTAAAAAAAAAAAAATTTTAATTTTAAAAAAAAAAATTTTTTTAATTTCTGTTTGTTGTTTTTTCAACAAATTTATTTTTTATTTTATGATTTTTTGATTTCAAATTTTTATTTGATATAATTTTTTTTTTTTTCATTTGCACAACACAAATAACATACCAAAACAAAAACAAAAAACTGACAATTTAACAAAAAAAAACATGGCATTGACAACACACAATTTTTTTTTTGGGGAAAGAAAAGTTAGCTTTTTTTTGGATTTTGAGCTACTGGGTTGTTTAGCTAGCATACACTCTGATGAATATAAAAATAAAATGAAATTTTACTTATTATTACTTAAAAATAATAATAATAGTAACTTGGTTGGTAATGAAATAAAATAAACATACTCTCAGATACAGATGTATAAAACTTCAAATTAAAAAAAGTATGTGGGCAAAAAAAAAATCAAGGCTTCTGCCTCTCATCTCAAATGTCATGTCTTCTAATGTCTATCTGGCATGTCACAATTTGTGTAAAATAATGTTAAAAAATTTCTTTAAAACGAAATTGTGTATGGGGATGGATGGTAATGAATTATGGACAACAAAAATTGCATAAAATAAAAAAAAAAAAAAAAAAAAAAAAAAAAAAAAAATTGAAAAAATTATTTAAAAAATTTATGAAGTTTTATTATGAAAGTTTGCAAAGAATTTTTTATTTTTTTTTTATTTTTTTATTATTTTATTATAGAGAGGTCAAAAAAAAGGGGGGGGGACAAGACAAGCCCAAAAACATTTTTTTCTGGCACATTTTTCAACACATCGAAAAAAAAAAGTAAAAAAATTCAATTGAGACACACAATTTTTTTTTTCAGCTACTACAAAAAACTACCTAAAACAAAAATAATTGTTTTTTAAAAAAAATTTTTTTTTTGAAAAAAATCTACCCTGGGGACAGAAAAACTCCCTTAATTGAAGAATCACCCAGTTACGCTACGTTATTTGAAATTTTACCAAGGGAAATTATTTTCTTATAAATTTTTTTTTACAGCAGTAGTATTTCAGTACAATTGTATTCAAATGCGGATAAACCACATTTCAATTTTCCATTGTCAGCTATGACCGTCTTGAGTCCATTTAGATTCAATCTACACAATCAAAAACGTCACTGCAGTGTTTGTTAACATTACATTATAGGCATTTAGCAGAGCTTATCCAGAGCGACTTACACAGCATTTATTTTGCATTTATACATAGTATCCATTGATACAGCTGGATATATACTGAAGCAATGCAGGTGAAGTACCTTGCTCAAGGGTACAACGGCAGTGTCCGACCTGGGAATCGAACCGGCAACCTTTCGGTTACAAACCCAGTTCCTTAACCATTATACCACACTGCAAAATATGGTGTATCTGCATTTTATTATTATTTTATTCTCTACTAACACTTGATAGTATTGGAAGTAAAATAGATATATATATATATATATATATAGCCAATTGTATTAAAATAGTATTATATAGTAAACAATATAACTATACAAACATACAAAAGTATAGTAACACTATATAGCCTACTGATATTGCCTATAGAACCTAAAATACCATACTATAGGATTATTATAAGTAAACAATTAATAATATAACTATACAAACTATAGTATTTTTATAGTAATTATAAAGATACCATGACTCATGTATTTAAAATGCAAATATAGCTACAAATGTATTTCTGAAATGTATTTGACATACATGAAATGTATTTTCAGGCTGTCAGAAATGTGAATGAAACAAAAAGAATATGATTTTAACGTGGTAGTTTGTGTGCATGACACTACAGACGTACTACAGAGCCTACTATATGGATAATATAACTATACAAACATTCTATAGTATGACTATAGTAATACACCATAATATAGATAAAAAGCCGAAATTCCAAAAGTAAATTTCCTGCCTTGGTTGAAATGTATTTTAACAGCCCAAATCCTTTTCTGGGTGTTGAAA
This sequence comes from Ilyophis sp. 1 JC-2022, assembly GCA_022702515.1. NCBI lineage: Eukaryota > Metazoa > Chordata > Actinopteri > Anguilliformes > Synaphobranchidae > Ilyophis > Ilyophis sp. 1 JC-2022. Next base: position 36,434,730 of record CM040396.1, read on the forward strand.
TGTATTCCTGAAATGCATTTCAAAGGTTAAAATGCATTTAATCAAGGATGAAATACATTTCTTAAAAATACATTTGACATACATTTTGGCCAATAAAAATAAATTTCAAATACATTTTATTTCCATATGGGAAAATCCACTATTTAAAAGGCGTTTTTTTAAAATCGCTTGAGCATTTCACCCTCCCAGTTTACTTGCCATACCCTACTGCTAGCTGAAATTACACCACTGATCAGAAGAACATACTTAGCCCATATACATCTGTTTTCTTTTAATTAACTGTAAAGAAAGATTTTACCGTGAACTTAGAACCTACCTCGTCTGTGGCCTATGTTTTGGGTATGGGGGGTGGATTTACTTTGTGTGAGGAGAGGGGCTTTTGGGGAGCCACTCAGATTGACAGTCACACCGCCTAGCCGATGCAGTCAGTTAACACTTGGAAGACGGCTTGCAGTCTCTTTTATTAGACCCACGCATATAAGTTTGGAGTGCCTGTTTTTGGAGCATCAAAGATTATTTTATTTGCGCTATTTATTTGTTTGTATTTTTTTGACTGTCATCAAAGAAAGGAATAAAAAAGTGTTATAACTTGCTAATGTTATAGTTTTTTCTCTCAATGGGGCTCAGCGGTTGTTAATTAAAAACTTTCAGTGATCCTTAGGTGTGAATGGTTGACTAGGAGAGGGGTAGGGGGCGGGGAGCTCGCTTTAGCGAACATTTGACTGCTTTTATCCGTCTTTCTAGGTGTTTTTTTATGTTTATTTTCCAGAAAGTCGTTTTTGAAATTTTAAAACATGAGAAGGTTTATATGACATATTTAGGAAAAGTCATGAAGGGAGGCCGCAGTGCAACTCGTGCTCGGAGATATTAAAGTAAAAAATTCCAATAGCGGTCAAATGACTGCTCCCGTCGTTCTAGTGTTTAGCAGCAGCTAAAAAAAGCATCCTAGTGTCCCTGTCTCAGATGAGAGAAGTGGCAGAGCTCTCGCGTAGACCTGACACAAACAAGATTTATTTTTGTCAGCTATGTCTATTGCATTGGGTCAAAAAGTCAAATAAAAACCAGCTTGCAAAGTCGCCTGTCATAAACTTCCAGTCTAACCACTGTCTGCCACAACCACTCATCCCAACTCTTTGACTCACCTTTCTATTTCTCCTGTGATGTATCGGTCTCTCGTGTCACTGATTCATCCTTCTGTCTCCTCTGTGACTCACCTATCTCCCTCATCTGACCCACTTGTCTTTCGCCTGTGATTCACCCGTCTTTTTTTTGTCTGACTTGCCTTCTTCGTGATTCTCTGTATTTCTCCTCTCTGACTGTCTGTCTTCTGTAACTCACTCGCCTCTTTCCTCTGTTATGTTTGTTCATTCTCCTTCAGATACATGTATGTCAATACCCCATTATATAGTCTGTGCTCTACCAGCAGTGGCAAGGACTTTTCTTTAAAAATCAGCCTGACTTTATCCTAGCCAGGTATTTTACTGAGTTTCTTGATTTCCCCCAGGGAAAAGGGAAAATTATAAAGTGGACATGAGATCTTTAAGTGAAGAACACTTGTGGTGGCTCGTTGAAAGAGAACAGAGGAAGATTGCTTGGTGGCATTAGCTGCAGGAGCTGATGTAATAGCATGATTCCTTGTTTGTAGGGGTATTGACATGTGAAATAATGGGCACTAGCCAATGATAAGCCAGTCAGACAGAACATTTCATAAGCTAGTCAATTATTTAATTTTCAAAAGAAGTGTAATTCTTTACCTGTGACAAGATTTTGGATACGTAGGTATGTAATTACACTGCAGCGACATAATAATTGTACACATTTCCATGGAAATTAACATGGATCTCATATTTTTTGGTTTGTTTTAACTACATGATATCGCAGCAGAGCATAGCTTGCCCCACAAGCCCAACCTAATTTGTAGTCGCAATCATTCACATTTTTTGCTCTGCAAAAAAAATTACTAGCAGGTTTTGTTGTTTAATACATATTATTCTTCAAGCAATAATACTGAGAGTAGCCATGGAAAAACATGCATATGTTGCATTTCACAATAAAAAAAGTCCTCATGTCAAACATAAATATAACAGTTCAGAATGATATTAAACCGAGTGATTATTCAAAAAGCACCTTTATGGAATGGCTCAAACTCAAACCTTTATTTCCTCCTTTCTGCTAAATTGTAACGTGGAACAACCAAAAGCTTTAAAATTTTTTCAACTTCATTCACCTGAGGTCATAAAATATTTAGCATTTACCCAGAATTTCTGATTTCCCCAAGATATAAAATAGTAGGCTAGTGTATGGTCATGAAGATCATCATCAATAATTCAAGATGCAGACTAAACAGTCCCCTTTGGTTACTGGAGTAGCTTCCCAGTGTAAGTCTAAGTGTTAAGTCTAAGTCTATGTATGCGTCTATCATCAGAGTTGCGTGTCTGATGCGTGAACTGTTTATATTTAAAGTGTGGCCGGTTTTGTATATTTGCATTGCTATTTCACATGCATTTGTGAATGTATTTACTGATTTGTACTCACCCTCACCCTCCCATTCTCTCAAGGAACCACTAACTGCACCATGCTCTTGTGTCAATGTTTGCAGGTAGCTCTGTAGCAGTACTCTGATATGCTTGCCCATGAGCCTACAACTATGTTTGACCCCGCAAGCCTTACAGCGTTAGAAAAAAAAGAGAGCTGGAGGCAGTTGGAGAAGAGATTTATTTCTCAGTAATGATAACGGGTAGCCTGTGGGCACTTTATGCACTGGTAACCCAAGGAACCTTGACAAACCCTATTCTGAAAGGACTGAAGCCACCGTGGGTATATTGAACTATAATTCAATGTAGTGACATGGCTGAATGAATAAGGAGACCTATACGTATTAATTGTTTTAAAGCTGTGAAAACAAGAGCTTAAAAATAAAGTTTTGTCCTTGAGATTCCTGAAAATGACTCCCGTTGGGTCCTTTGTTGCTCCACTGGGTGAAAACGACTTGCATACAGCCATAAACAGTCAAAGGATTGTGATGTCTGGAAGAGTCGACCTGTATCCGTGCTTTTGTGTGGGTCCCCAGGTCCAAAAGTGCCATGATGTGTTGAATAATTCAAATGTCCCTTGCAGCTTGAATGCTGCACTGCTATTTACATCTGTTCACTGTAGTCTCAAAGAAGGTGTTGATCTATTGCCTAACTAAGAGATGGTCAGTTCTCCAGAATAATTCTCAGAATTCTATGTGAGAATATTGAACAATGCCTAGGCAAAATTGTTTACAGAAAATATGTTTACTGTATAACACTGCACTCTAAGGGGCCTTACAAACACATGTATTTTATTTGCTTTGGCTGCACCGTGGAGTGTGTTTAAGTACATTTGGTAGTGGACGATAACTGATACCATTAGGTTGCGCTCGCATTAGCAATAGCTGGACGTACATATGAAGGACAGGATGGAATCAGCTGAAAATGGTTTCCATCAATTGACAAGATCACGGCTAAGTCGTAAATGAGATATTATGTCCAAAATTCCGAACTAACCCTTTAAGCAAGCTCCAGATTAGTATTTTATTTCTATTTTCTATAAAAGGTCACTTTGCTGTTATTTGTGCTTTGTGCTATACAACTTTTAAACAAACAGATAACTGTTGTTGACAGTTACCATTTTACTGTGGGTGGATTAAAAAAAATAAAATGTTCAAATGTGTAGAGGAAATGCAACAGTGACCATGAAAGAGACAGAGGCTAACTCTGCAGACTTTGGATTCAGGGTGTAGACAGGTGAACTGGATGTATCAAGGAAGAGGATTTCACCATTTATAAATGATGTATCAACACCTGACTTGGGCAATCGCATGTCCCATGCATATCAAGAGCACAGGTGCATGCACCATGAAAGGAGGCAAATGATTATAGTAATCATGGCGGCTGCATGCCAGTCCTTAGCTTTCCATATTATGCAAACACTCACTGAAATTACATTTTTATGGATGTAATGTTTGAACAATGAGACTGAGTGTCATCCTTTCCATTTGCTCTGTGAGTCTTGGGATTTGAACATGAAATGCTTGAAGTTCAAACATTATGATAACACTGCTTGTGGCATTTCAGAGGTTGATATTTGTTTTTCTTCCACGGCACGGAAAGCATCTGTATAAAAAATTTGGTACATAAAATAACTGAATCTTTGCTTATGAATGTGGATGAAAAATAAAGAGCAGCTATCTGTGTAAATGTCTTCACTTTGTGAAAGAATGGTTTAAAGATGCCATCCAAAATACATGTTAAAATGGTTTAATTTCAAGATCTTAATTCCAGTTTGGGTTATTAAAGTCCTATTTTTCAAATATGTTTGTAGTGCTGTAATTAACTAATCACAAAAAATGATTTTTTAAGTGAAATTTTTGCATTTGCCAAAAGCCTCAAAAAACAAGAAATTAAATTGATCAGCCCCAAAGCTAACCATAGCTTGCTCTCCATCAAGGTGCATCAGCACAAAGATTTGACAACTGCTACAGACCTGTATATGTCTAATGTACTTCAAACACTCACCACTGGGCAGATTGTTTAAGATTCAAACCTTCTTTCAAAGAGCCTAATTTATACTCTTCAGAGTCCTGACTACCATATAGATGTTTCTACTGTGAAGAATTAAGACTGATGTTAAGAGTGTTAAAGATAACATTTCCAAGATGATCATGATAGCATTTTAAATGGCCTTACACTGTCGAGGGAATTAGTCATGGAAGCATAAAAAGCATGCAGGTCTTACAATGACTGACAGAATGAGGGGTCTTGTGTCAGGATCTGTTGGATTTAAATTCAGTTATGTTTGCGCAAAAAAAGTCTTAATTTTCTATGCTCATTTTTAGGGGGTGCCCACAATATAGTAATGCCATAATGTAGCAATACCAAATTCAGTATATGGCGAGTCTGTGGCGATTATAGTCCACCTGTGAAATTGAGATTGGTTTTGAAACGGTGGAGATATCGACGTTCAAAAATACATACATCATGCAGATGATTGCAGGTGGAAGAACATAACAGTTCACACACCAACACACACATACACCTGCTCTTTCTCACACACTGTGCAAACAAGTAGTATCAGGGGAGTGAATAAGCCGTATCGCAAATACCGCCATCTTGGCTAATCATGTGATATTTTAAATGCATAGTGGGATTGTCTGGGAACATCGACTTGTACACATAAGCGTTTATAATTTACCAGGGGGTGCCCTAAAAAAATTCAGCCACAGGCAAAAATAATTTTTTTAAAACATTATAGTTAAGCACATAAGCATAATATTTCTGACATTTTTGTTTCCTATGTCATTCAGTTTGTTTGTTATTGCATAGAAACACAACCTTCAATAAGCTACTTATCATTAAAGTTACCCAGTCCTTTCAAAACAATATTACATTTGACCGTATGTAGCCTATGTAATAGACTATGTCTCGTTTTTATTCTATGTTAATACAGTTGAATGCAAAATCTCAAACATATGTTTACACACAGGCTGCCTTTTTTCCTCACTGTTGTAGGCTACGTTGTAGGCTAGAAATAATAATGTAATTTCAATCTATTTATGTGTATTTGCTGTCTTTTAATGAAGCAGTTAATGTGTTAGGCTATTACTATTTTGCATCATTTAGCCTACCGTACATAGCCTATATTTAGTCTATATCTAAAAATATATTTGACTATATCCCTGTGTTAAATCATGTTAAATAATCCAAATGTTGTTCATCATATCAAAGTACATAATAATGCAAACTGTGAAAAACTAATTAAAATTAATTGATTAAAACATCAATCATCAATAATATCCCTGTCATCAGGATATTAATATTATTGATAGTAGCCTATTTGGGATATTAGGTTAAGGATAGACATTTTTATGTTCATCTCCCTCTATTTTCTATGTATTTTTATTTGATGTAGCATACATACGTTTGTCCATGTATGTATGGTATTTTATTACTTTACTTGCATACATGCACCCTGGCCATGTCCGAATCAGCGCACTTACCTACTATTGAGTATGCCAGTTGAGTAAGCTATACTATAAAAAACAATTCAGAAAATTGAGAATTCTTAATATCCCTGGATGATTTCCGGGTTTTCGCTGATAATAGTATGGAAGATATTTTTTGCATATTGTCACTAAACAGTATGCCAGTAAGCAGTAGGCTACACAGTGTGCTAGTACACAGGACATAGTAGATAGGACTCTGATTCGGACACAGTCTTATTTTTTAGAAAAGTGCTATATAACTAAAGCTTTTTTATTTTTATCAATATGGGACTACTAGGTGAATGTGACATATGTTTTGTTAAATATTGTTCACCAGATAATTACACATTAGGATTCACAACCCTTAAGTAGTTTTCAACACCACTTTGTAATATATGAGGATAGCTGGATGAGCTATCTTCCCAACCAGATTGAAAGATATTGGGTTCAGGAAGGGTACACAATGGCATTTGGAATAAGGGCTGCCTTGTAAGCTGATGATTTATTGTATCATCAGAACGCACCAGTCATATTGCCTGTCCCTGCTGTTATTTAAATTAGTTTGCTTGGTCAAAATAAGCCTTACGACAATTTACATGACCAAAAAAAAAGCTGGATTAGGCCATTTCAATTTTTTTTAAGTAGCCATGTGTGGATTAGGCTACCAGCAACATGTGAGTGTCACTCAAAATTGGGGTAAGCTGTGATTCGATTTAGTTTATTATGAAAATAAACAATTACAAAGTTTGTATTGTAAATGGTAAAAGTCTCTTGTTTCATTCAAGACATTTGCCAAGCTTCTCTGATGCTCACACCAGGGGCCACATGTATAAAACTGAGTAAAAAAATGTGTTAAAAGAATGCTCAGGGTGAAAGTTGGAAATCTGCTTAAAAATGTTTTGCATTTTCTACCACTGCCTTTCAGTCACGGTGTCGCTATATCACACATTGCGTATGTATGGTGTCCATCGTGTGCAGAGGTATGCAGATTCTCACAGCACGTGTTATACATCTGAATTTCTGCGTGAAAACTGGCTTACGCGGCTTTCTAAGGGCATTTTTCTGCTCAGCACTGTCCATGTGGCCCCTGGAGTTATAAAGCCTTAAACAGAGCACCCCATATAGGCAAGAATTGACCAATTTACCCTTTGCTACCTTTGATCTTAGTTATAAAAATATTAAAAAGATGTTGAATGAAATAATCAAATATTTGAACATTTCACTACAGGTCTGCTACTCGTTTGCATCATCGTATTAAAAACTTTAGCTTGACTCTATCACTGAATAATCGGTAGAAACCTAATCGCTTAAAATTAGAAAGAGTGAAAGAGTGGGATGGACTCATATATTTAATTGACAGTGTTGTTGTTCAATTCACTATAACGCTACATTCTCACATCGAGCGACTTCGTCGCCCAGTTGCCGGAAGTCCATTAATTTTCTATGAAGCTGAGCGACGGTCAGCGACCTGAGCAACTAGGCAACTGAGCGTCCAAAATCGGGCGATAAATGTTGCCTACAATTTAACTTTTGAGTGACCATCGGCCGAAACAGCCAACCAAAGTTCCACGCTTCATATTTCTCAACCGACACTAAACCATTTTGTGAATAATTGTTCCGCTCGATTTCACTCAAATTGCAGCAATGGAGGAGCAGCTAATAATAATGGTCCAAGCCTACCCTGTCCTGTTCAATGTATAACATAACCTTAAAGTATATATGTGACTGTTCTACCAATATCACATTGAGCCCAAACTACATGTTGAGTTTTATACATAAATCTACGTATCTAGATAGATAAAGATCGCTAGCTTGCGACGAAGATAGATATAGGCTAGCCTATCGCTAGCTAAAATTATGCGAGAACACATAATTATGAGTGTCATGACATAACTATAAAGCATAGGATGCATCGCAAATATGTCTTTGTTATATGTAGGCTACTGCCGTTGTTTCTCTTCATCAAAGAATTGTACCTGCACGAGTTGACTTGGATGACACAACGGAAAGCTCTTGCCCCGCCCCCAGCCTAGTAGAATTGACCGACTCGGCGACCAAGTTGCTCGCTGTGAGAACGAGGCGCAAGGCATGGCATGACTGTTATTTTAGGAAATTATGATTGGGCTAAAGCGCTGCCTTCCCTCACGTGACTTTTCACTATTAAAATATTGAAATAAAAAAATAATAAAAAAGGAGCCTCCAGGTCATTGATATATACGTATATCCAGTGCTCGAGTTGAGGGGGGATGAGGGGGGATGGCATCCCCCCTGAAATAAAGATGGTCAAAATCATCCCCCTTCTGAAACGGCCATCCCCCCTTCCCATCCCCTGTGTTATTTTATCAATGAATGTGGAAATATTATCACTATTTCAGCGTTTAGTTTTTTGCGTATATTGAGTAAAATACTGTGGGCAAGGTGCACGCACGCACATTCAATGACGCGACAGTTTTTTTTTTTTTTAATTGACGTCACGTCAGTCAGTGGCGCTGCACTGCACAGGTGATGATGGCTAAGCGCAAAGGACAGCTAGATCTGAGGGACTTTTTTAAGAGGGCAAAAAGCAACACTGGAGGTAAGTCAAGAATCAGGAATACTTTTTATATGTCACCAAAGGTGGACTCTCAGTCCGGACAGAGGCGATACTAAAACAGTTAACGATTTTAGTTTGAAGCTTGTGTTTTTTTTCCTTGTTAACAACGCCAGCTAGCTAGCTAACGTCAGGTTAGACTTCACATTCACAAAGTTTATGCCCGCGGGCACCCGGTCGCCCGTTGGCTCCTTCTCAGTCGCCCGTGGGACTTGTTCTAAAAATAGCAATATAACGCGATTTATCTGCGTGGCTCGTTATCGCCGATTTACTGTGAAATTAGGCACGCAAACGTGGTCCCCGAAATATTTCGATAGCCCCCCCCCCCCGTCAACAATTTCAATCGAGGTCCGCGAAATATTTCGATAGGACCCCCCCCCCGTCAACAATTTCAACCGAGATCCGCGAAATATTTCGATAGCACCCCCCGTAAACAATTTCAATCCAACAAGTAGCGCCCTCCGTACTAGTCAGTACCCTTGAAGTTGCTCTCAGTGTCAAAAAGGTTGGTGACCCCTGTTTTAGAGTAATAAGGGTACACTGTTGGTCTCTCACCTTATGCGCTGTCCACAGCACAAATTATCTGTTCCTAAACATTAAAATCTACCATCCCCCCTGATTTTTTTTTACAACTCGAGTACTGCGTATAACAGACGACGAGCTCCTCTGAGGTAAATTTGATTGTCTCCAAGGAGCGAGTTTACTCGAGTTTCCGGCCGATAGAGGTCATGGTTTCTGTCACAATTTAAACTAAAAATATGATGCAAAATAATCACCTCCTTCCTCTCAAGTGTTTTTATTTGTATTTGTTTTATTAATCTGATTGATTATGCTTAATTCTCATAAGACGTTTTTTTTTTTTAATTATGTTTATTTTTATTTTGAGGAGGCAGTGCCTCGTAGCCAAACATGTGTTCCATACTATTCCCGTGTAATTTACAGCTTAATCTAGTCCCACCCCCCAATTCCCATAGACATCCATTCAAATGCAGAGAGGTTATATTATCGCTTGTAAGAGTACCTGAAAATAAGCTATGAAGAGGGAGGGAGACTATTTCACAAAACAGGATTACTCAGTTAGCTGTATAACTGCAACAGCTCTTTTTACTTCAGTCTATGTTCCAGATTTGAGAGGGTTCCGGGTTTTACTCCGTGTAGTGATCCAGCTAACTCAGTAGGCTAAAGTTAATGTTGCTTTGTGAAATACCCCCGAGGTTGAGGACGTAGAAGCGGAATTAATGTTACTAGCAATAATGTTATGTAACATTAGCGGATCTGATAGTATTCAGCTCCAAGTTTTGTTGGTGAGAGATGTTGACTGTAGCTTCGCAAGCTGCTTCCAGACCAATGTCCAGTGACTGGCATGATCACCCTGGACTCCAAAACAGATTTTGAGAGATTAACCCCAATGAACTGCTATGTTTGGCAAGCTGTGGTTTGTGTAGTGTTTTGCATTGCAATAGACCTGTCTTGTTTTGACAGTAGGCTACATGTCTTCAAAGTTGTTGTCCACAAAGAACTGGGCATCATAGCATACCAGGTTTTTGTGTCCATATCCCCACATACGTACATCAAAGGAAACGTTGAATGTGTCTACCATTTTGAGATTTATTTGATTTCCAATCCGTTAATTATTCTAGTTATTCATAATATAACTTTTAATACAATTTGAAAGTTTTTGAATCGTGATTTACAACTGTAATGAGGCAAAGTACCCAGAAGACCGTACATATACAAGCGTATAAACCATGGCTGTCAACCAATCAGAATCAAGCCATGGTATAAATGTATATATATATACACACCTATATATTTAGCTGACATGAATCAATTGGCTGCTAAAAGAAGGTATTCAAGAACAAATTATCAAGTTATTGTGAACCTCAGGAAGAAGCTTTCTTTTATTTCTGCGTGTCATTTGGCATTTTAGGAGATTAATGGATGAAAATCTGGGCCCACGTTAGACTTAAAGCTGAAATATGAAATATGTTTGTTGGTAAACAAAACGACCAGCTGACATTTTGCTAGTCTTTTCTGGTAGCTTGCCGACAACATTGAAGAAAATTTTACTTTTATAAATAATTTTAATTACACAAATAATATACGTACGAGGACTCGTTGTTTTTATTGACAGAATCCGATTCGTTCTAGTTCATATACATGCTAGAAGTGTCATTTTGAGACCATTTTAGCTGCCCTATAGAAGTGAATGGAAAGCGACAAATACTCTAGTCTGGATTATCACCCAGGGGAGCACAGAGTAACTAACAAACATATTTCGCCACCATTTGGACTCATATCATGGCCAGATAACTACACAACCCAAAGTTCTACCAAAGTTCAGTTGTGCTTTAAAGGATAACACATTTTTCCAAACTATTTCCACCATGCTGATTGGTAATGATAGTAATTTTGTGACATCTTTCTTTGCTGAGCTTTGGTAAAACCCAAGAACTGCTACACTCTGCGTTACAATGGAGTCCATTGAGGCAAAACAAAACAGCCTAGAAATGCCTTCTTAAATGTGGTTTTCCATCAAATAAATGCTTGATTAACATATACAAGTAGATAAAAACTTACACATTTAAGTAGATAACTGTGAGCAGTTATTGTTTTAAGCTTTAATAATAATGTTCATTTCCTTTACTTTTGCACTGTAGAAACAGGGGGAGGGGTTGTAGAGTTGTTCACTATAGTAACATACCACAACGTCCAACTTGGTTGAACGTGCTTCTCTGCTTGCTGTAGTTCTCACTGAGATCAATGGGCCTTGTTCACCAACCATTCTATGAACAAATTAGTTCTGAACACTTTCTTTAAAAAATTATGAACAATCTGGCATTCACTAATGTTTTTTCAGTTGGGATTTTTTCTTGGGGAGAACAGAAGCTCAGAACGCAAACATCAGTTAATCCCAAAATGTTTGTAAAAACAAATTAGAACAAATTTGTGATTGGTGAATGAGGCCCAATGTATGCTTCCGTTAAAAAAAAGTTGTCAACTGAAAGACCAAAAGCCTGGTAACTGAAGGAAAATTAAGTCGATACAGTTATTATTTTTTTAGGGAGGTTATTTTATGGGCCTTTGTTATGCCTCATTGGACTCCATTGTAAAGCAGAGTGGAGCGGTTCTCAGGGTGACCAAAGCTCGACAAAGAAATAGGTCGAAAATGATTATCATTACGGTTTATAATTGTGGAAATAGTTCAGAACAATGGGTCCAAGTTAACAAAAAACAACATTAAATCAGTAAACACAACTAGGCGAAACGGACAGTTAATTTACAGGCTGAAAATAGCTGCTGAGATTTTAGTAGGAGAGCCACTCTGCCGTTTGTGATGTCGCCTGCCAGAAAGCCTTTTGGGAGGATGGATTTGGGGGCCATGATCTTAGTTCAGGCAGGAGGAGTGCAGTTTGTCAGTTCAGCTTTTATACATAGCTTTTAGTGTGTTGCTAAATGCAACAAGTCCCTTTTCTTTTTCAAATAAGTACTACACTGTACTTCAGATCATACTGGAAATTCACTTATAGTGTGAACACAACATGTCCTCATCCTCCAGTTATAAAATCAGGTCTGTGAGAAGTGTGGACAATCCCATATAATGTACCTTTATTGTAATTTGTGAAAAGCATGGACCTCCGAGGTCTTGAATTACACTTCATTGTTTTATATTGATGCCAATGCAATCTGTCAGCATTATGAAGGGACAACAGAGAGTATGTTTCTGAGGAAAACTTTGTATTAATTTACCCAGGCAGTATCACATTGAGATACATAATCTCTTTTATAAGGGAGACTCGGCCAAGCGGGCCACTCAATATGCACAGAACATTAGAAGATAATGGTTATCAGTGATACTGATACACAATATGACCAAGTATTCACGGCCAAAGACAATGCAGTTCCAGAAATGTACTTCTTGTATTCTTGATTTAGGTTATTTCAGTGAACTGTCTTGTCAATGTCATTTGAAAGTATTTCCAGAAGCAAGGAGTCAGGAAGCACAGCTTTTACTCGTGGTATCTGGAATTTAAGCAGGATTGACAACAGAGATTATAATAATTATGATTTGGTTTTATTGTACAAAAACATAGTGAAGTTCAAAGAATAGCTTTGTTCTTGTTCTTTTTTTAGTTTGCAGTCCACCAGGGAAGACCAACAGAAGTTACAACACAGTGGGCAGTGATCAGAAAAGGGTTAAGAGTTATTTTTACCAGCTTGTCAATATGGACTTTTAAAACTCCAAACCAAAGACCAAAGTACTAGTAGTAACATGTCACAATTTGGGTGTCTTCTATAGTAACATTGTTATTGACCAAATTAGCCTGCATCAATAGTACTGAGTTTGTCATCATTATACATCATCTCTGCCTACCCCATCAGTTCATGTAGAGTGCATATCCCACGTGATTACAGACAATGGAGTACATCACCGCACCAAGTACTAGTATTTAGCTGAATACACCATTTGGGAGGCCAGCAAAGGGGGTGATTTAAATAAAACAGCATGAGCTATTTACAATGCTGAATTATCCTGAGGCAGAAAAGAGATGAAACAGCACACAGCTTCACTGTTACTGAGAGATATGTGCCTGAAACACTATATGTGGTACATTTCTGTGGCCAGCTCTGAACAGCTTGTGACAGCCTTGACCTCACGGTGCAAGGGCCACGTAAAAAACAATGTTTCACTCTGCAGCCCGGAACAGTAGTGGCTTTAAAACATTGAGCTGCTATTGGCAAATGATGGTAATGGATATGTACTTTAGCCCTATGCTGTTGAGGAGGCCGGATTTACACCTCAGCTCCTAAACCAAGGCACAAAATCCCATCTGACTCTGAGACTGTAATAAAATGCATACTTTACTGACAAATCACCAGCATTAGCAGCTACAAATGGCATATGGATATGTGAGTATACTAAACTATGTTATACCTACACTTTTTTGAGTAATGAAGACAAAAAATTACCGTAAATTCCGGACTATTGAGCGCACCTGAATAAAAGCCGCACCAACGAAATTTAGAAGAAAAAAATAATTTGTACATATATAGGCCGCACTTGTCTATAAGCCGCAGGTGTCCACGTTGTAACATGAGATATTTACGTACACAGAAAGATGATACACAGTAGGGATGTGCGCGTTTAGTCGACTAGACGATTCAACGTTGCTACCCTCGCTAGTCGGCACCAGAAATACTAGTCGGTTAAACTTATTATTTTATTAATGTACACATTTAAATGACATATTGACATAATTTGCACTGAAATGTCATGTTTTCCTGGTTAAATGTTGCTTTATAAAAAAAAACGAGCATCCGTTACTATGTTAACAACGCAGGATTAAAAAAATAATAATAATAACTTTTAAACGAAGGAAAAAAACAAAACGGATTAGCCTGTTCGCCCTGCAAGTTAAACCAGCGAGGTGGAAAAAGTAAGTAGCCCTATCGCGTTGTTGAATAGCCCAATAAAACGAATCTAATGTCGATCAGTAGGCCTACGTAATTGTTATTTTTTTGTGGGCCTATTATTGGTAGTTTTTCTGATGACCGATTATTATTTTTTACTGTATTTGCTATGCGATCGCGATCGCGTTCACCCAATGCAAATACCGTTGTAATAATCAGGCACGTTTCCTAAAAATGTTTTGCAGCAGCTCTATTTCCTTCTTCGACAGCCAGATCGATTGCCTTTAACTTAAAAGCTGCATCATATGCATTTCTTCGTGTGTTTTCCATGATGAGGGTGTGTGCATGATGCGCAAAACGGCTGTTCAAAACACAATCAAACTAGCGTCTTCCTCGGCGCATTATCTCTTTTCTGTGTGAAAAAAGTAGCGGCTTATAGTCCGGAAATTACGGTAATAGTGTGCAGGTTAATTAAATATGATCAATAAGAAATGGAAACAATGCATCCCTTATACATTTAAAAAAATTTGTGTTCATAAAATGTATAATATTTGATATTTGGATGAATCTTAATATTAAGGAGTCGATAGGTGTCATTTACCTTGCTCCTTCGTTAAACATGAGATAAAGCAGAACATGCTCTTGCTCACAACACGCTTCCTGTTCTAAGCTTGTTCTTTCAATGGTGATGCATTCAAAGGTTACTATGCCCTTTTATGGTCAAATGATTTCATGTGAAATCTTTAAGTGCGGGATAAACTTAATTACCACTATGACATGCTGAAAATCAGAGCTTTGTAAAAATGAAAACGACTGACATGAAAAACGCACATGGATAGAAATGAACCCATCTGATCCCCATTTAATTATTTATTACTTAATCTGGATTACATAGAGACAGTGGATGCTCCTTTTTCAAATGATATGTTAAAATATGCACAGGCTGAACACTTCTAAAAAAGATTTCCAAATTTTCTAGTGTTAAATGTGCATTTTCTGCCACTGCAGGTGGTTAAATCCCTCAGAATTCAAAATAGTACTTGTCACAATAGGAAGCCTTTGTGTGTGCGAGGGCATGATTTCTATATGACTAAAAGCCTTTTCTAGATTTTTAAACACTAATTTACAGTGTGGGTTACAAACATGTTTAATTAGCTATTGAAATTTGTTGAAAATGTTTAAAACCAAGTGACCTGCCTAGTCTTAGGCTTCAACATCTTTTCAAGTACCACCCTCAAAGCTTAAAAGTGCCAAACAAGATGATATAGAAACGTATATACATGCGGTCACATCTTAAATTGACTTCTATCTTTGAAACTGTCCAATTACATTTTGACATCAGTTCCAAAAACACATGGTATGCTAGATCTGAGCTTTTTTGATGCTCCTGTACCATATTCAATCACAATATGCAGGTGTTATGGAAAACAGGCATTTTTTTATTGTTATTTTTTACTGGGGATATTATTTTTGTTTGCAAAGATGCACAACTTACCTTGCCTCTGCACAATGGAAGATAGATTTTGATTGTTTCTCTGACCCATTTTCCTTTCTTTCATCAGAATGTTTGTGATTAATCTTTTTTTGCTGGCCAAGCGAGGTACTACTCTTGTAAATGAGGCAATGTTAACCAAAGTCAGTCTTCGATCCCAATAGCAGTCGAATTTGTAATTTCCTATTTTCCCCCTCCTCTGCCAGAACTAGCTCTGTTGATATTAGCTCCAAATGCTCATTTTGTGTGGGTGATAAAATTGCCACAGAAATTGGATGTGGTCACTGAAGGACGGGTGAACTGAGAAATCTGAATTATTTCTCATTTGCCGATAATTTAAATTATTTCCATCGGGCTCAGAAAGGCCAGTTCTTGGCTCAATAAGAAGATTAAAAGCAAATATAGTTTTGTCAAGCCAGGACACTGGGGCAAGTTACTATTCTTTGGGATGTCAGCTTTAGGACTGGGCTCTGGGTCTGGATGTTAGCTTAGCAAAGGATTTAAGTCATTTTTGCAGGATCTCATTGCTACCCCACACTGAATGACTTGAAACTTGACATCCTGTGACAGATTTTGTAGGGGATATTCAAACGCAGAGGTGAGGGAGATCAGACAAGTCATCCCCATAGACGAGGACCAATAAGGGAGACATAACACGAACAAAAGATAAAGAAAAACAGGAACTAATTCCTGACAGCTAAACAGCCAAACAAAATCTACCCACGAAAAATAGAGTAAAACACAAATCTTAATCTCCTGAACTCAATACTAGAGCTAATAATAGGAGATTAGAAACACAAAGAAAACACCCTCGGAACGTAACTCTACAACATCCGATAAAAGGTGATACAAAACAAAACTACCAAAAAAAACACTCGTAGAGAACAGCACGGAAATAAATAGCGCAGAACGCTAACAGGAGGAAACACAATCCTATACCTGAATAAGCTAAAAGCAAGTCCCTCATGAAAATAACAAAGTTAATATCAGGATGTTGATTAAACCTGGCTATTCCTGGCTCAATGTATAAATGAATGACAAAGAAGCACCGGGGAAGCGGAAGTAAGGAACCTAAATACCCCGCCGGTAAAAGCACAGGTGAAATGAATAACAAGCACGAGAAAGCAAAACCCAGGACCGTAACGTGGAAAAAATCTGATAGATTCTCAATCGCGAAACAGTACGAGAATCGCAAAACCCACGAACCATGACAAATCCAGTTGTGAGAGCTTCATTCAGGAAACTTTGCCACAACTCAATACAGTGAACAGCAGGCTGGCTGCCACAAGTAAACAATTGATGGGAGGTATTTTACCACATGGATAGTGATGTACAATATTAATAGTGATAATGTACATTTATAGTGTGGCATAGTGGTAAGACAAGTGGACACACTTGCAGGTTAAATTCTGGTAGGTGGACCCTCTTCAGTTATCAGAAATAGATTTTTTTTAAATTAGATTTAGACAGGATAAAAAACTGATTTCTTATAAAATACCAAAGGAAGATCTGACAAAATGATATGATTAGTTGAAACAATCAAATTAGAGTAGCTTGCTGAAGATCTTGAAGCCTCTTGTAAAAGTTTTATGAATACAATCAACAGTGCTAAGAACAAATTTAAGAAATCAAGTAATAGATATAAAAAATGAAACCTCCCCTGGATAAAGGCAAGGCAGCTTTATTTATAGAGCGCATTTCATACACATGTGCAATTCAATGTGCTTTACATATACAATAACAAGATTAAACGAGGAAATCATTAAAATTCATAAAATAAATAAAAAGATAAGGCAATAAGAATAAAGAATCTAAAAATAAATAAATAAATAAAAAGATAAGACAATAAGATTTGCAGCAGAAAACAGAAGTAACTGAATAAAAACAATAATGGATAAGACAATTAAAATTACACCTTTGTGGGGCTACTCTTAGTAAAGCAAGTCAGTGTTCATAAGCCCTACAAAACAAGAACGTTTTGAGCCTGGATTTAAAAGTTGCCACATTTGGGGCGTATCTAAGTGTTTCTGGGAGTTTGTTCCAGGTGTCGGAAGCATAATATTTGAATGATGCTTTACCGTGTTTTGTCTTAGGTCTATAAACAGTTAATAGTCCCTTTCCAGATGACCTAAGGGTTCTTGATAGTTCATAGGGTATAAGAAGATCTAGGAGATATTTTGGCCCCAAGCCATTTAGGGTTTTATAGACCAATAAAATAATTTTAAATTCAACTCTCTGGTACAATGGAAGCCAGTGTAAAGATCTGAGGACTGGTGTGATGTGGTCGTATCTTTTAGTTTTTGTGAGTACCCTTGCAGCTGCATTTTGAACACGCTGTAGTTTTTGGAGGTTTTTTTTAGGAAGGCCGGTATAAAGCCCATTGCAATAATCTAGGCTACTAGAGATGAAAGCATGGATAAGCTTTTCCAGGTCTGGTTTGGATAGTAGGCCTCTAATCCTTGCTATATTTTTAAGGTGGTAATATGCTGACTTGGTTAAGGAGTTAACCTGGTTTTCAAAGTGTAGATCAGCATCTAAAATAACACCCAAGTTTCTGGCCTGATTTGTAGTCTGTAGTGATAGAGATTTTAGATAGTCACTGACCTTAATTCTCTCATTTTTATTGGAACCAAAAACAACTACCTCTGTTTTGTCCTTGTTTAGCTGAAGAAAGTTCTGGCACATCCATTACATTACATTACATTCATTCATCAGTGAGACACAATGACATAGGGAATCAATTGGACTATAATCAGAGGGTGAGAGGGCAATATAAATTTGTGTATCATCAGCGTAGTTATGGTAGGCAGTATTGTTGTCCCGCAAAAGTTTTCCTAAGGGTAGCATGTAAAGATTAAATAAGAGAGGGCCAAGGATTGATCCTTGAGGAACTCCACACGTCATGTTAACCTTCTGAGAGACGAAGTTGCCAATGGAGACAAAGTAATCTCTATCTTGCAGGTATGACCTGAACCAGTGAAGGACCGTATCAGATAGTCCGACCCAGTTTTCTAGTCTATCTAATAATATAGAATGGTCAACGGTATCAAATGCAGCACTTAAATCCAATAAAACCAAAACTGATATATTACCAGAGTCAGAGTTAAGACGAATGTCATTAACCACCTTAATTAGTGCCGTCTCAGTACTGTGGTTGGGGCGAAAACCAGACTGGAAGATGTCAAAACAATCATTAGTTTTAAGGAAACAACTAAGCTGGTGATAAACAACCTTCTCAATTACCTTACCTATAAATGGTAGGTTTGATATCGGTCTGTAGTTATTTAGAACAGACAAATCTAGAGTGCTCGTTTTTAGTAGGGGTTTAATAACTGCCGTTTTTAGACTCTGTGGGAAAAGGCCAGATGAAATCGAACAGTTAACAATTTGTAGCAGGTCTTTGGATAAATAATTGAAACACTTTTTGAGAAACACAGTAGGCAAAGGATCTAGACAGCAGGTAGATAAATTTAATTGCAAAACTATTTTTTCAAGGGTATGAGAGTCAATGGTCTTAAATTTAGACATTCTTATTGAGGTCATTCCAGCTGGATAAAAAGGTAATATGTTCTGTGCTGGCTGATTTATAGAACTTCTAATTGTTTTAATTTTATCTCTGAAAAAGTCAGCAAACTCATTACATTTACTGGCCGATAACTGGTCAGGGGAAGTTGACACTGGAAGACTAATCAGCCTGTCAACAACTGAAAATAGAACACAAGCATTGTTAGAGTTATTTTTTATCACGTCAGAGAAGTAGGATTGTCTTGCGATTTTTAACACAAGGTTGTAGTTATGCAGGTTTTCTTTATAAATGTCGTAGTGGATGTAGAGGCCTGATTTTCACCATTTGCGTTCTGCTTTCCTACATTCTCTTTTCTGTGCTTTTACAGAAGCTGCCTTTCTCCATGGTGCTGCAAGCTTGGGGGAGATCAACTTTTCCTTTAGTGGGGCAATTGTGTTAATGATATCTTCCATGTTTGAATTAAAATTATTTAAGAGTTGGTCCACAGAGGTTGACGTTGAGGGAGGGATCAGCGAAATAGCCTTAATAAACATTTCAGTAGTCTTCTCATTAAAATGCCGTTTTTTAACTGTTGCAGGTTTAGTAGGAGTCTGAAGAATAGTGGAGATATGAAAGAACACAGAAAAATGATCAGAAAGTGCAACATCAACAACAGATACACTAGAAATATCAAGGCCCTTGGTGATAACTAAATCCAGAGTATGCCCTCGACTATGAGTTGGTCCTTGCACATGCTGTGATAAACCAAAAGTTTCCAGTATGATAGTGAGTTATTTTGCGTATTTGTCCAGTGTGTTATCAATGTGGACATTAAAGTCGCCAGTAATAACTAGACAATCATATTCAGTTGAAGTGAGAGAAAGTAGCTCAGTGAAATCATCTAAGAAATTGCTGCAGTATTTTGGTGGCCTGTAAACTGTTAGAAATAAAATTTGTTGAGCATGCTTTAGAAGGAATGAAAGGTATTCAAAGGAGGCAAACTATCCGAAATGTACCTGCTTGCACTGAAATATCTCTCTACAGAGAGCAGCTACTCCACCACCTTTTTTGCCATCACGGCTGACGTTGAAAGTATTAAAGTTAGGGGGGCAAGTCTCAATTAGAATAGCAGCAGTATTTTTTATATCTAACCAGGTTTCAGTTAAGAACATGAAATCAAGATTATGTGATGTGATAAAATCATTGATTAGAAATGATTTATTCCCTAGTGATCTTATATTAAGTAATGCTATTTTGATTGTTATAGAGCCAGGCTTCTGATTAGGTCTGGAGGTAATACTGACACGGATAAGATTACTTGAACGGGAGCTACTATTAAGATGTCTAAGTTGTCTTTGGCCATGCCGCTGACTATTTAAAATGACAGGTATTTGTGACACAGCATGATTGCAGTTATTGACATTGTTTACATCAGAAGGCAGATGACATATTTCTTGATAATTTTTAGATCTAGCGGCATCTACATCTTCTTGGTCAGGCTGCTGTTTAGACGTGTCCTTAGTGTTCTTAGACGGACTGGGGGAGGGGGGGGAGCGCGGGTCCGTTGCTGGAGTTTTGAAGGTAGGGGCTGGTGGGAGTTGGGTGTGGGGGTCTGGGGGAAGGGGATGGGTGTTGTAGAGGCTCGCGCCGTCCTGCGGGGGGGGGGAGGGGGGGGAGGGCGGGTCCGTTGCTGGAGTTTTGAAGGTAGGGGCTGGGGGGAGTTGGGTGTGGGGGTCTGGGGGAAGGGGATGGGTGTTATAGAGGCTCGTGCGAGGCCAGGTCTAGTTAGTATTGGAGTCCCTCTCTCCACCACTTTCTCCATCGCCTCTGAGAATGGCAGGAACTGGAGGGGGGAAGGAGGGGGGAGGGGAGCTCGGAGGGGGAAAATGAGGTTGAGGAGGGGGAGAGGGGAGGATGGGGGGATGCATCTGGGCGGGGGCTGGACAATGAGGTTGAGGAGGGGGAGAGGGGAGGATGGGGTGATGCATCTGGGAGGGGGCTGGACAATGAGGTTGAGGAGGGGGAGAGGGGAGGATGGGGGGATGCATCTGGGAGGGGGCTGGAAAATGAGGTTGAGGAGGGGGAGAGTGGGAGGGGGGTGGTTGGAGCATCTTGCAGGGGGGGAACCTGAGGGCGAGTGGAGGTCTCTGCTGGTTGCTGGTGAGATGTAGTGTCCCCTGGAATGGCAGAGGCGGAGTCCGATGGCCCTCCTTCGTGGGGTCCCCGTATGCCTCTGTGAGCTGCTGGTGAGGGGTAGGGTCCCCTGGACTAGCAGAGGGGGAGTCCGATGTTAGGATGGGAGAGGCCTCCTCCGCCTCCCCCGCGTCAAGGCCTTCGCTCTGTGGTGCTGAGCTGGCGCTTGATTGCGGGGAGGGGGAGGTTGCCTTTAGTCTGTTTTCGTTCAGTGTCTCCTTGCGCTTATCTCTGGCCGTCCTTGTGCTGTCCTTGTGTTTGATAACAGTCGGGTGGTTAACGGCGTGAAGTAGGTTAAAGGTGAACAGTGTCTCTCCGGCTCTGTTAAGCATTCCATTTCTGAAGAGATCAAAGGGTAACAAAGCACTAAAACCACTTATTTTACACAAGAACTGATACATTTGTTTTTTATAAGTGTTACTGATTGATTCTTACGGCAGCGTATTCTCTGGCAGCCTACCTTGCACACAAATATGTGTCATCTTTTCCCATCTAACCTTTGAACCGTAGTTGCAAGTGGTTTGTTATTTTCTGGTTCCAGGACCGAGCTGCTAGCTCACAGCTTCTGGGTAATGCTCAACTTATCAACGTTACGTTCCCATACAAATGGCAAGGACGCAGGTTTTGGTCATGTGGCTTTTTATTTACACCAATGGACATCATACAGCTTACAGTTGAGGGAGAGACTGTAAAATCAGCCGCAAAACACACTCAACTAACTTCGTTCTTGACTGTTTTCTTTCAGTCTGCCCTCACTCGCACGGACCAATCAGGATCTCTTAAAAGGGTACACTACCCATGATCCTTCTTTAAAGCTGAATACCCCCATTTACCATAAGATGGCAAGCAACTATGCTGC
Organism: Ilyophis sp. 1 JC-2022; assembly: GCA_022702515.1. Taxonomy (NCBI): domain Eukaryota; kingdom Metazoa; phylum Chordata; class Actinopteri; order Anguilliformes; family Synaphobranchidae; genus Ilyophis; species Ilyophis sp. 1 JC-2022. The sequence continues at coordinate 36,456,788 of CM040396.1, forward strand.
ATTCACACCAAGGAGGTAGGCGGAGCAAGAGTTCCAACTTCGGAGCTGGAGCATCCATGGTTGGAATTTATTAGACAGACTGCAAGCACTCGTTGAGTAGCCGTTGGTTAATGGGGTTTTTGCAGACCATTTGCTGGGCGAGTCACTGTCAGACAGACGAAATCAAAAGTCTCCCTTTTCTTTTTAGATTGTGTATGCCTAGGTTGTTGGGACCCAGTACTACTTACAGCCCATTCTGGTTTTGACAATTGAACAAAAACCAGCTTTGGATCCGGCTGGCGCCGGTATGGTGCGCGTGCACTGAGCATAGGCTACGTTGTGTGACTTTGGTTGCTGGGCTGACTTGAAGCGCGGGTTCTGTAAAAATTCTGTCATTTCTGTGCTGGTAACATTTGCTACTTGCTTAAAAAATATAATAATAATTAAAATATGGTGGTTGCTGGGTACTGACTAAAAATTAGTATGTCCTTTTTCGATCCCGCTGTCATCAGGTTTCTTGTGCAATGTTTAATGGGGATATCGATATGGTCTTCCTGATCTTCAGGAAACAGCAGGTGCTCTACTGTACACATAGTCTACTGTCACATAATGTTAGTATGGTCAATGTCTGATCCAAGAACACAGCAATGTTCTGTCTCTGTGCTGGAGGGATATTGATATGGTCTTCCTGATCTTCAGGAGACAGCAGGCGCTGTGCTGTACACATAGTCTACTGTCACATAATGTCCGTATGGCCAATGTCTGGTACAAGATCACAGCTGTGTTCTAGCTCCATGCTGGAGGGCTATTAATATGGTCTTCCTAATATCAGGAGACGGCAGGCGAGGTTGGGTACTGGATGATCTTCTGTTTTGGGGGTTTCTGGTCATCTCCTGTTTAATGTGGGGAGATGGCCGTGTTCCGGTGCAGTACTAAAGCAGATCCATTCACCGCCAAACCAAAATAATTATGCAACACATTCATTCATTAAACATGTAATTTAATATGTGAGTTGTCCTGACAAAAATTAGTTTCCAGTCAATCACATTCACAATCACATTCTTTTCTGGATATACGGTTGTGTTAAAAAAAATAGCAGTACAACATCAGTAACCTGATGAACCACTGTTATTAGTAGTAGTGACATTTCTGCATGGCAAATAATTTGTGTCGTAGTGTAATAGAAAAACAACAAACCCAACTGTCATGACATGCACACTGCTTGTTCTGAGTAATTGATTCATTCATTGAAAGGGGCTTGTTCAAAATAATAGCAGTGTGGAGTAATTAGAGAATTAATTCATTCAGTGAAAAAACAGGTGTCATTAATAGTCCTTTATTAAGGAAGAAGGGAAGCAACATTGTTATAAAATATATTTCCTTCTGAAATGCTAAGTAAAATGGGCCGTTCCAAACATTGTTCGGAGGAACAACGTAATTTGATTAAAAAGTTGATTGGAGAGGGGAAAACGTATAAAGAAGTGCAGCAACTTATAGGATGCTCAGCGAAAAAAATCTTAAATGCTTTAAAATGGCAACAAAAACCAGAAACACGCACAAGAAAACGAACAACTACTGGTAAAACGGATCGAAGAATAGTCAGAATGGCAAAGATTCAGCCAATCATCACCTCCAGAAAGATCAAAGATGATCTAAAATTACCTGTAAGTGCTGTTACAGTCAGAAGACGTTTGATCTAAGCTATCAGCAAGAAGCCCCCGTAAAGCACCATTGTTGAAAAAATGGCATGTGCAGAATCGGTTCAAATTGGCCAAGAAACACATCAATTGGCCCAAAGAGAAATGGCGTAACATTCTGTGGACTGATGAGAGTAAAATTGTTCTTTTCGGGTCTAGTGGTCGTCAACCGTCGACGTCGATGACCCCCGGGTACTGAATTCAAGCCACAGTACGCTGTGAAGACAGTGAAGCATGGTGGCGCAAAAATCATGGTATGGGGACACTATGGTGTTGGGCCTATTTATCGTATACCATGAATCATGGATCAGTTTGAATACATCAAAATACTTGAAGACATTATGTTGCCGTATGCCGAAGAGGAAATGCCCCTGAAATGGGTGTTTCAACAAGACAACGACCACAAACACACGAGTAAGCGAGCAACATCTTGTTCCAGACAAAAAAGGATTGAGGTAATGGAGTGGCCAGCTTAATCCCGCGACCTCAACCCCATTGAAAACTTGTGGGGTGACATTAAAAATGCAGTTTCTGAAGCAAAACCCAAAAATCCTGGGCTGAAATACCTGTTTCTAGGTGTCAGAAGTTGGTTGACTCGATGCAACGCAGATGCGCAGCAGTTATCAAAAACAATGGTTATGCAACTAAAATATTAGTTCAGTAATTTAAAGTGAAGTTAAATCTTGAAAAATGTCTTCAGTTTATACAGTAAGTGTTCGAGTTTGAAGAGAAAAATGTCGACACTGCTATTTTTTTGAACAGATTAATATTCCTTTTCTTTGCTTCCTGTAAAAGAATAACGCAGACTTGATAAAATTTGTTAATGCTTTGATTTGGAATTGAATGTGTAATGTTTCCACTAGATTTGAAATATGGAATTAAAAGCTATTAAAAAATATTTGCCGCACTGCTATTTATTTTAACACAACTGTATATGTGTGTTTGTGCTCTGAAGGTTTTTGGGGTCGACTTCACTTTTCACATATCTGTGTAATGTCACACCTTGGTCATTACGTTTTCTAACTGTAGTTGGTAATATTTGTTAGCTTGCTTCCTATTCTCTAGCTATCTAGCTTGCCAGTCAGCCATTTAAAAAAGTGTAAACAGGAACATGGCCCAAAATGGCAGACTTCCACCGGAAACATAGCACAGCGCAACAACCAGAACTACATAAGCAAACAGATGACAAAACGGTTATCAAAACCATGATGGAATAATCCGGCTCGAAAGAACGTTCAGTCTCGGATGAGCACCCAATTTTTATGTTACGGCTGAAATCTCCCCTGATCTCAACTGTGACATAAAAAGACACATATACAAAAATAGGGTGAAACTTATTTTATTAAATAATAGCAACGGATATATATATTGTCTGGCAGATGTTGAAGGACCTCAAAAAGTATAGACGGCTCTGGCCCTTCTTGTAGAGGGCTTCAGCGTTTTTAGCCCAGTCCAGTTTATTGTCAATGTACACTCTCAGATAAAATCAGGTTTTAGGCCCGGCCAGAGCACAACCTTCCATGTTATTGGTAAATTACATTAATCATGCTATTGAAAAGAACTCCTTGAGTTCATTGAGTTTTCCAAAGCATTGGATACAGTTGACCACAACCTTCTGAGGTAACTGAGAATCATTGTTAGCTCCAATGCATTGTTAGCTTCCCTGGTTAAAAAGGTATCTGTTTAATCATTCCCAATATGTATTTGATAGTCAGGAGCCGGTTGCACCAACAGGGCTTACGCCTGGTCGTAAGCTAAATTGGTCGTAACTTTCTGGGCGCAACTTTAAGACCGTTGCACCAACTGGTCGTAAACACTATTTTCACTAAGACCGGGCGTAAATTTTACGCCTACCTAAGAGCAGGCGTAAGTGTAATTTTAGAACGTTTCAACAGTAAGGTAGGGTAGATATCGCGGGACGACTTGTTCGCACCACTATAGTTCAGTGGTTCGCAACTTCGCACCCGCATAATAAACACACTAGCCTTAAATAGGTGCAAACTGCCCCATTTATCAGCAGTTTGGCTGTGCTTAAAAAATAAAATGATCAGCTGTTTGGGAAATAATCTAAATTGTAGCTAATACTGCACACGTGTCTGTAGCCAGTTATTTTCATAGCGTATTAACGTTACGAAATAAGTGTTTTTAAAATTACTTAACATAACATTTAGGATATTTTGTAAAGGGGAATCTGCGCACTTTCGAGGTCTATCATACTTTCAATTAAAGTGTCATTGCTTATTAGAGTAAGGTCCCCCTCTGCAGTCTGTTTGGCAGTCACTGCTGTCAACTACAGCAATTCAGCGAAAGTAACATTAACGTTAGGGGAATCCTCACCAAACACATCAACAATGATGTCACTGCATTGATATTTTCGGCGAGGGACCCCCGCCCGTTGGATGACTTGTACTGATTGACACGTCCTTTCTCGCTTTACTGAAAAGGTCCTTCCACTTTTTTCTCACGTCCTGACTACAGTAGCTACGGTGTCCCCCCAAATCGGTAGCTACGTTTATTGATGGCATCTGTTATAATTTTCCACGTCGACTTTTTTTAAATTAGTGATAACGCTGCAGTTGCTGCATGTTTTGTGATCAGTGTCAATGTATTCTGGCTATACAGTTCACTATCACTGAAGTAACTTTTTCGTCTTTTTTGGTCCATTTCCAATGTAAATTAGCGCGTTAGCAAATTGGCTTATTCTGGCTAGCGGTAGTAGACTAGTGTAGGCTACTCGCGCATAGCAACGCGAACAATTTTGCTTAGCAACGCACACTACTTAGCAACCGATATGCTTTCACAGGAACGCGCACTACTAAAGACTGGTCGTAGCTGCGCCTAGGCGTAACTTTGGTTGGTGCAACAGGCGTAAACCCCTCTCTGAAAATAGGTCTTAGCTACGACCTTTCTGGCAGTTAAGACCGTCTTCGTTAAGACCTCTTGGTGCAACCGGACCCAGAAGTCTAGTTGCTTCAAAGTTTTAAATGGGGTACCTCAGGGAACCATTCTTGGTCCAATTTTATTTACAATCTATATTAATTGTATCAACCCTGTAGTATAATATTCTAATACTAAAGATCATCTAAGTATATGCTGATAATACAGTTTTGTAAAAAAAAAAAAAAAAAAGAAGCTCAAATTAAAGCAAGGTTCTCCTCATAAACTTGTCTTTGCTACATTCTTACCAATGATTGATTACTGTAATATAATTTATATACATGCCTCATCCTCTGTTTTACATGCCTTAGACTCAGTGTATCATGGTGTTCTACGTCACTTTCCTCTGAATTTGGAAAATTGGCTATTACTTATAATGCACCATAGTCATGGAACATGCTACACAAATAACTAAAGATGATAGCCCTGTTACTTTGGCTAAATTGAAACACTTTAAGCTCATATTAATTATTTTATTTCAATTATGTGTTTGTCAGTGGCAGCTGCTAATACAGGGCGCTTGCATTAAATTCCCCTCCCTTCCAAAATAAATAATCAAGAATTAGGCTATTCAGTAATAGAAACAAATAATTTTAAATGATTTTGTCATAAAAAAAAGTTTACATTAAACTAGGCATGTGCCGATATAAAAATGTCATAGTACTGTAGTGCATGTCCATTGGAAATCAACACTCACATTCATGTGACCCTGGACCGCATTTCCAGGAAAGACTACGTATACAGTCAGGTCCATAAGTATTTGGACAGTGACACACTGGGGCCCCCAACAGACGAGGATCCAATCCAGACTATGATGGTTTTGACACCCTTTCTACAGCAGCGTCAAACTCCTACTTTAATCAGAGTTGGTCCGGGTCAGTAGACCAATCTGATACAGGGTCGGTAGGAGGCTCGGGTTCCACCACCAGCTCAGTGTGTTACTCGGCCTCCCTACAAACCATTCTCCACGCGACCTTGACACGCATGGGCGGCTATATGCCCCCGGCTAGCACTAGGTTTCACCGATGGGCCCCTCCGGGGGAACCATTTGCCATGCCAGCATCAGACAATTTTCTGGCGGAGCTAAATAAATGCTAGCCACACCCTGATATGTATCGGCCGGCCAGAGATTGTAGGACATTTGCGTCCATGTCAGACGCAGCAGTCCATGGGCTGGACTAAATGTCCTCAGTGGAACCCGCCATTGTGGCATTAGTGGTATCCCCGCAGGAGGCGGTCCGGGCAGAGGCCGGTTGCCTTTGACCACAATGCAAAGCAACAGACGATTTGCTCTGTAAGGCTTATAAAGCGGCTGCCAGAGCAGCGCAAGTTGGTAATTCGCTGTCATGACTAATGCTTGTGCAGTCGCAGATGATGTTTGGTGCAGAGGTCGAAACCTCATTGAGCGATGCGTCGCTGCAAGCGTTTGCGTTTATGACCTGTGAGTTAGGCCGAGTAATGTCCCTGTTCACGGTGACTCGGCGTCAAGTGTGGTTGGCTCAGTCGCCCCTACCAGACACAAAAAGAACAATCGGGGACCTGCCGGTTGTTCCCGGCCAAGTTTTCACTGAAGCAGCCAGACAGGCACTGGAATGGTCTGTAGAGGCATTAAGACACAAGGAGTGGCAGATACCCCCTCCTGAACATTTTGATGTGCGCTGGTTCCAACCAACAGTTAGTAGGGATGCACAACCAGCGTATGGCAGGGGAGCTTTTCATCGTCCGTGCGCCCGTGCACCGGGTCCTGACGTGCGACATAACCATGTAGGTCCATCTGCCGGTCGGGCCAGGTGGCGGCAGAACAACCGTTGCCCCCCCCCAAACCCCCCAAACAAGGCCCCAAGCAAGGGCCGCAGGGCCGAGGGTGGGACAATATTTCCAAAACCATCTGGCAAATTGGGAGATATACATGCGGTCTGAACCCCACCCAAGAAGAAGCCTGGGACAGGAGATTACAAGCCTCCTGGAAAAGGGCACCGTATCACTAGTACCGCCATTCGAACGGCTCAGTGGTTTTTACTCAACCTATTTTCTAATACCGAAATAGGATGGGCTCCTCAGAATGGTTCTTGATCTGAGAGCCTAAATACGTATCTGAAATGATACACTTTCTGGATGCTCTGGACAGTAGACGTTATACATGCCATACGAACAGGAGATTTGAAATATTTCCACCTTCCTATATGGGTGGAGCATCGTCAGTTCCTACGAGTTTCATTCCAGGGTCGGGCATACGAGTTAAATGTCCTCCCGTTCAGTCTCTCTCTAGCCCCGCGTGTGTTCACTCGATGCATGAGTACGGTTCTATCACTGCTCAGGCTGAGGGGGCTGAGAGTTATGCCATACCTAGATGATTGGCTGATATGCGCACATTCGATATGGCGCTCACACACTGCTGAGACGTTGGAACATCAATGTCAATTACGGCAAGTGCCAGCTGATTCTGATAGTCAATCGGATACATCGGTCTGCTGCTCGATTCAAAAAGCATGAACGCATCACTGACGCCCCGTCGCATAATCACTGTGCTCGACGCGGTATCTCAGTTCCGAGTGAATAAGTTCCTCGAAATTAGGACTTTTCAGAGGTTTATGGACTTAATCTCTGCCGCCTCAGCAGTCGTGTCTCTTGGACTCCTAATAGCCAGGCCACTTCAACGTTGGTTGAACGCCAAGGCGCTGCACAGCACCTCCTAGCTCAGGGGTTATGATCCCGACAGCACCAGTCTGACAATATCAATGTGCTCAAACTCTAAGCAGTATTTCTAGCACTGAGACATTTCTTGCCCATACTATGGGTCAAACATGTGATAGTGAGGTCAGACAACAGTATATCACATAAATCATCAGGGTGGTTTAAAGTCCCGCCGATCGTTGGAAGTGACCCAGCGCCTGCTGACATGGGCACTTCCCAGACTTACCTGAGAACTGCATAGTCGGCAGAAAGTGACACTATTCAATCTTCATTGTTTTCGGCTGTAGATGTTTTTAAAGACTGAAATCTTGGTGGATGATTATTTTAATAATGAGGATTAATGTTAAATAAAGAAAACCATGTTTTAAACACAGCCAACAGCACATTTATGGTAGTATGTATGGTAGTTGTCTTCAGTCGCTTTGGTATAAAAGTGTCTGCTAAATGCTTAAACCGTATACCGTATAGCCGGGGGGGGGGGGGTTTCAGTTGAGATAGCCCTACCTAGGAGAACTGGCACCAGCCGCCACTGGTCACTGGTTTATGTGCTGGAGTACAGAGCCGAAACAATAAAAATAGTCTTTCTCCCAATACTTTTGCATTTAACTGTATATTATTTTCTCATAATTCCCCCTGCTTAGTAGTTCTGGTATCGCTTGTGTAAACTTTGGGTTTATGCTCAATCTTGGTGGCAAATTGATCAAAATTCAAATTCATTAAATACTAACTGCACCATGTATTTTGCCAATCCACACTTTAAAATGAATGATCCAGTCTTACTTACCACACTCACACACACACAATGGGCCACGTCTATAGTCCCACCAGGCAATCGAGCCACATTTTGCATGACATGAGCTGCACAGATGTGACAGCCCTTTCTATTCATATTTTTCAAACATATCTTCTGATGGAGCCTTGAGGCTACTTTTGTGCAGTAGTTACGGCACCAATAACATTGCTGGGCAGGTTGTCAATTTCATAAAAACCCGAAAACGACTAACCAGCCATATATCACTCTCAGCCAACAAATAGCTTTAGCGCGATCTTAAAGATGCGTTAGTTTCTCTCCTAAGCAGCCAACTCCTCCAACAGCACAAGGTCAGCCATTGCAACGCTCGCTACAGACCTGTTGGCAACTTAAAACAAATTTCATTAATTGGTGAAATGTGTGTTTTAAATAGCATATTTAACGTCATATAAGTTATAGATTTTATCAATTTAGAAAGTGTACTGTGAAGATTCATTACGCTTATGAAACTAATTAAACAAGTTCATAGTCTACAATTGATTAATAAGCATCATCTAATGTGTTTGCTTTTTGAAATCATAATTTATTGGCTACGTTTGCATTGTGTATTTCAGAGGCTACATTTTGTGATGTGAATTTAACAGAAAATAATAAAAAATAATATTCTAATTATCACTCAGAAGCTACATTTAGCAACATTCTGAATTTACGAACACAGTATGCGTGATTGCGTGGTCTGGAGCAGTTCTAAAATGTGTTAGTATGTCCCATCAAATCTCAGATACAAAAATGTTGATGAATGCCAAAATACAGCCAAACTTGCCAATACGGACGATTTACGTACAAATTCGTTCTGCTCACGTTTCATGAATGAAGCCAAATGTATTTTTGTTTGCAATGCTCCAAAATGCCATATTTTCTTAAATCAACCAAGTGTATAATGCTTTACACTGTCATGTTCTACAACGGTAATTAATACGGTCCATAGTCTCAAACTGCATGCTTTGTCACTGCGTGCCAATTTCTGGCCAGTTCTTTTAATGCCTTCAAATATTGACAGCTTTTGCGCTTTGGTCATTGTGATAGATTGACCAACTTGGTAGTCTCTGATGCCATTTTGTAACAAAGAAATGGAACAAAAATGACTTCAACACTGATATCCTTCATCTCCAACAGAATCAGGAAAAAGTCTTTGTAGAATGCACTGAATGTCACACCAATGGCAGCTGCAGGGCTAAAAAGTCCATTGTAATTTTTTGTTCTCCGGTTGAATGAAAGATTCAACGGTGACGATGAACACATTGTAATAGTCCCATATCATAGTCAGCACAATCATAGTCAAAAGACAGAAAGAAACATTAGGTATGAACCTCAGGTATCTGGATAGCTGCAGTGTATTTTTAGGCAGGCTCTGGTGCTCACTCCCACACACTGACAATCAGTCCTACAGTGGAACCAAATAATAAAGGCACCACTTGCAACACCATATCCACATAACAACAAACCTCCTGTAGCACTGTGGCAACAAGCCAATGAAGCCTGTGCTTGTACTGAGACCATGCATCAGTGAATCAACTGTAACATCATGGCTTGGCCTGTACACTGAACACATGACAACAAAGCCTCTGTCTGTACTCAAAGCTGCTATCTGAAAGTAATAGTGTGCATAGTACACACAAGGTTCAGAAATTGGCCGTGACAACTGAAACAAGTGATATACAATGTTATAATTATCATATTGTCATGCACCGAGTACCACAGTGAATGAATATATTTAATAAGAGCTTGGAATGAATTTGAGATTTTCAGAATATATATTTTTAGAATATAAAAAGTATTAATTAATACCCAGGGATGTGTTCAGTTGGATGTCACAATACATTTACAAAGTCCTAGAGCACAGTGCATCCAACCAAACACTTTACCTGGGTTGCATTTCTCGTAGAACATTCCTATGAGTCATTAAAATTGTTGTCCTTTAACTTGATGAAGCAAGAAATTACTTCTTGATAAACAAAAATAATGAAAACCTTTTAGTTGCTCTCCCTTTGTTTGGTTACAGTAATCCTGCATTGGTAGATTTGAGTAAGGTTTTCAATCGCAATAGTTTTATTTTTTTATTCCTGGTGAGGAGTGAATGTTTATTTTACTCTCAATTGCATTGTTTTGTGAGCATGTATGTTTCAGGCTATGTATAAAAAAGGGAAGTCTGAGATTTCCCAAAATAAAGGAACATTTAAGTCCTCAGACAACAAGTCAAAAGCAATCACCTCAGACATTTCTCTGCCATCCCCTCTGGGTACGAATTCTAAAACAATATTTTCAATTAGACATTTTAACTTAGCACAGCATAAAAATAAGATGAAAATCTGCCATGTGCTTTATGAATCTTTCTAACCCTGGTGAGTATTTTGTTCTCAATGCTCCTTTTATTTACATGTGTATTCAATTATCTATTTTCTCCCCTTTACCGATGGCCCAAATCATTCTGGTTATTGTGACAGTTTGTCATGTGTCACAACAAATGCAATTCCTTGTAAATTTGAAATCTGGTGAGAAACGCAAAGCACAGAGTTGAGGAAGACCCACAGCAAACATTTTCCTTAACGATGTGTGAGGCAGGGATGCTGAGACCTTTAACCTTGCTGCCACTGTATTTAATTCATAACTTAATAACATAACTGTTATTTTTGTGAGCTTATTATCCATGGTTGTCTACATTTCCCATTTTCCTTGTGACACAAAGAGAGCCAAATGTCAGTTGGCCTGAGGAGGCAAACAAACTCCTCACAAACAGACCTGTCAATCTAATTAATTACACAGGGTGTATGAGGTAATTAATAGGAGACATACAACATCACATCGTGTATGTGCTGATGACACAGCATTATGGCATATGTTGTTTATATTCCATTATACATTTATTTTACTTTATTTACTGTGTATTTATCCAGAAGAGAGACCCATTGAGATGGTCATCTCTTTTTCAAGGGGGATTCAGAATACATGAATACAAATACACGAGCATTCCAAAGACAACATTACAATGATAATACATTACAGCAGTGATGTTATCACAAATCCATAAGCTGTAATCTTCCATGAATGAAAACAGGTACACACAAGCAAACAATTAATTAACTAATTTATCCCAAGCACAAGTCACAACATAAAACAAAATGTCAGAGTTTACATTAAGCTAGATAGCACTTGTAACTATGGAGGCTTTATGTTGTCTGCAGTAGAACAAACAGGCAAAAATACAACCTGTTTTACAATTGTACATATATTATAACTGTACACACATAATGGTTAGACTGTTGTAGCTACAGTGTAATAACACAAGTGTTAAGACTAATGTAAAGTGGGACCCACAACCTTTTCCAGCCAAAATTCTTAAGAAGTTCATTGTAGTAGGTCAAAATCATCCACTTGTGTTTGCCAATGAATTACATATGAGATTTTGAAAATATTAGTCGTCAGTATCTTTGTGTGACCATAAACCTGTTACAATATTTTATTCCTGGCAATAATCTATTTTTAACTTGACCTGCTCTATCTGTGATAAATATGTAGCCACAGATTGTTTTGGCTTCCATGACCTTGACCAAGACTTAGATTCAACCAAACACACTTAGCCATATTGAGAGCAATTCAGTTCAAACTTTTTTATTGATTCCGTCAAACCAATCTTATGCTCATGACAATCCACCTTATACTCATAAGGAAAAGCCTTATACTAATAAGGTCTGAAAATCAATGAAATATTTAAAGGTGTGAGCTTCTATCCAAATAATCTGTTCACCTGTCTCTAACCTTACAATCCCTGCTGTTTTAATAAGATTCATAGCAAATAAAATACCTTTGCTGGTTGAAGAAGATCACACTGAAATATTGAAATTGTTTTGTAACTGTGGCAGGGTAGGCGTGGTTAGCCTCTGCTTGCAGAGAGAGGGAGAGCTGAGCGGCTCTCGGACCCGGAGCCACAGCTGTCATAAGTTAATCAGTAGCACGGGGAACCGTAATTGAATAATGGTTTAATTGTTTCTGATTGCTGTGACAGTGAGCCGGGGCTTGAAAAGGGAGAGGCGGGCGGACAATCGAGGCTGGCTGAGAACGGAGAAGGAAGCGTTCCGGAGAGCCAGAGCCGAGAGACGAAAAGTTTAAATAAATAATAAAGAAACCCACGGGGTGCTTAACGAAATACTGTGTCGTCAGTTCTTTCCCGAGAGGTGGCACTCGACTTTGCCACAGTGGTGGCCTGTACGGGGGGAAAAGTTTGGAGAGACAGACACAGATTAAAAAAAATAAATAAAATAAATGGACACCAGCCAAGAGAGAACAGAAGCGGGGCAGCCAGTAGTAGCGCTCGCGCGCATGCTGGAAGCCATGACACAGATGCAGGAGCGGCAGGCGGCGGTGCATCAAGAGCAGATGGAGGCTCTGCGGCAGCAGGCTTCCCTCCAGACGGAGACGCTGCGACAGCTAGCCGTCGGCAGTCGGGCAGGGTCCTGGGATTCGCACGTCCGAGCCCCCATCAAAATCCAGCTGCCCAAGATGACGGCCGACGATGACGCCCAGGCCTTCCTGGACAGCTTCGAGGTGGCCGCGGAGGCGTGTCAGTGGCCCAGCGAGGAGTGGGTAGTCCGCCTCCTGCCTCTTTTAACGGGGGAAGCCCAGCAGGCGGCACATGGGCTGCCGGCCGCAGGCCGGGCGGACTACAACACCGTCAGGAAGGCAATCCTGGATCGTCTGGGCTATAGCCCAGAAGACCAAAGGCGCCGGTTCCGGGAAGCCTCCCTGGTTCCGGGGGACCGGCCCTTTGCGTTCGCACAGCGGCTCACTGACATGGCCCGACGATGGCTGCAGCCAGAAATCCGGTCCGCCGCGGGGGTGGTGGAGCAGGTCGTGCTGGAGAAATTTGTGGGCGGGCTGCCAGAGACGACCGCCAACTGGGTGCGCTGCCACCGACCCACTAACCTGGAGCTGGCAGTTATACTGGCCGAAGACCATCTGGCCGTGTTACCCAGCAGCCCGCCGCAAAAGCCGCTGGAACAGGCTTCTAGGAGGAGGCCCCCGCCTCGCACGGTCCCTTCCTCCCTTTCCCGCGACCCTGCTACAACCTATCCCCGAATTAACCCCCCCTCTTTTTTCTCTCCCTCTCCAGGCCCAGGCTCGGTGGCAGGAGGGTCCGACCCACATAGGGCTCCTCAGACGGTCGGACCCGGTTGTTGGCGATGCGGGCAGCTCGGCCACCTGCGCCGCGATTGTCCACTTATGGAGATGGGTCAGGTGGTCCGGGTTGTCGGTCCGCCAGCTCCTGCTCATGATCCAGAGGGAGCGTACTGCATCCCGGTAAGGGTGCAAGGGAGTGAACACCGGGCGTTGTTGGATTCAGGGGCGATGCAGTCCATGATTCGACAAAGCCTGGTTCGGCCAGAGGCATTGGTGAAAGCACCCTGGGTATCGATTAAATGCGTGCATGGTGATGTGCACAAATATCCGGTAGTGCCTGTACAAATTAAATATCAACAGAGAATTTATATCGTCAAAGCTGCGGTTAGCTCCCGGCTGTCGCACCCCCTGATTTTGGGCATTGATTGGGCGGGGTTTCGTAAAGTGTCAGGGAAGCTGTGGGAGATGCGATCCCGACAGGTAGGGCCCGGGGAGGTGTGTGCTGTTGATGGCGATGACGCAGGGTCAACCGACACGGTCGAGGGGGGGGCGGAGCCGGGGGAGCCTCGAGGGGAGACTCCCCTGGTTCCGGTTTTTCACCCCACGGAGGATTTCCCACTCGAACAGTCTCGGGATGACACCTTACGCTTTGCTTACGAACAAGTAATGCGTATTGATGGTCAGCAAGTGCGTCCGGAGACGGCTCTCTCTCACCCGTATTTCTCTGTTATTAGAGATAGGTTATATCGAGTGTGTCAGGACGCTCAAACAGGAGAAGAAAATACCCAGTTGTTGGTACCTAAAAGCCGCCGGGAAATGGTTTTCCAGGCGGCTCATTATAACCCCATGGCGGGGCACTTGGGATATGAAAAAACACTCAACCGTATAATGGCCCGATTTTATTGGCCGGGCATCTGGGCCGACGTACGTCGGTGGTGTGCGGCCTGCCCGGAATGTCAATTAGTGAATTCCTCGGCCACCCCAAAAGCGCCGTTGCAGCCACTTCCATTAATAGAGGTCCCATTTGATAGAGTGGCTATGGACCTCATCGGGCCATTTGAACGGAGCACTCAGGGATACCGATTCGTACTAGTTCTGGTGGATTATGCGACCCGGTATCCCGAAGCAGTTCCATTGCGCAATATCTCAGCTAAGAGTGTTGCGCAGGCACTGTTTCAAATAATCTCCCGCGTCGGAATCCCGAAAGAGATTCTGACGGACCAGGGCACATCATTCATGTCACGAACATTAAACGAACTGTACGCGTTATTGGGCATTCAGTCTATTAAAACCAGCGTATACCACCCCCAAACGGATGGGCTCGTTGAGCGATTTAATAGGACTTTGAAGTCGATGATTCGGAAGTTCGTTCACGATGATAGTCGAAATTGGGATAAATGGTTAGTCCCTTTATTATTTGCAGTGCGGGAGGTCCCCCAGGCCTCCACGGGATTTTCTCCCTTTGAATTAATATTCGGTAGAAAACCCAGGGGAGTTTTGGACCTAGTTAAAGAAAACTGGGAGGAAGGTCCAAGCCCCAGTAAAAATGAGATACAGTACGTCATGGACCTGCGAGCAAAACTCCATACACTGGGTAAGGTATCACGGGAGAATTTGCTCAAGGCCCAGGAACGGCAGCAAGCGCACTATAATAAAGGGACAAAACTCAGACAATTCTCACCGGGAGATAAAGTACTTGTATTACTTCCCACATCCAGCACAAAATTACTCGCCAAGTGGCAAGGGCCCTTTGTGGTCACACGGCGTATTGGGGAGGTAGACTACGAGGTGGTGCGGTCGGATAGAGAAGGAGCTAAACAAATCTACCATCTAAATCTATTAAAAGCCTGGAAAGAGGTGGTGGCTGTCTCGCTGGTGATGGTAGATAAGGAGAAAGATGAGCTGGGGCCGGAGGTACCAAATTCACCCAATCAGACCCCGCCCCTTTCGGACAGCCATCTCTCGCCAAACCAGCAGGCAGACCTTGCTCTATTGCAAAAGCAGTTTGCGGATGTGTTTTCTCCCCTACCCGGACGCACGAATCTCATACACCACCACATTGAAACCCCCCCCGGGAGTGACGGTACGTTCCCGTCCTTATCGGCTGCCAGAACACAAAAAAAAATTGGTGCAGGCAGAAATAAAGACCATGCTGGAGATGGGCGTAATAGAGGAGTCACACAGTGCCTGGAGTAGCCCCATTGTCCTGGTAGGGAAACCAGACGGGGCTATCCGGTTCTGCGTGGATTACAGAAAGGTGAATGAGGTTTCACAGTTTGATGTCTATCCAATGCCGAGGGTCGACGAACTCTTGGATCAGCTGGGCACGGCTCGTTTTTTCTCGACACTGGATTTGACTAAGGGCTACTGGCAGATTCCCTTGTCGCCAGAGTCTAAGGAAAAATCGGCTTTCTCCGCTCCGGACGGTTTGTACCAATTTCGTACACTTCCGTTCGGGCTATTCGGGGCTCCAGCCATGTTATCATCCACAGTGAGACCTGGGAGCAGCATGTGCGGCATGTGGGGGCGGTGCTCGAGTCTCTGAGGCGGGCGGGGCTCACGGCTAACCCAAGGAAGTGTGCAATTGGCAGAGCGGAGGTACGGTATTTGGGGTACCACTTGGGAAGTGGACAGGTGCGGCCTCTAGTGGACAAAACCGCGGCGATTGCGACCTGTCCCCAGCCCAAGACAAAAAAAGAGGTGAGGAGGTTCTTGGGGCTGGCCGGTTACTATAGGAGGTTCATTCCGGCATTTTCGGAGCTGACCAGCCCCTTGACTGATTTAACTCGGAAAGGTGCCTCAGAGCCGGTCCAGTGGACGGAGCCATGCCGGAGGGCGTTTGAGCGAGTGAAAGAAGCCCTGTGTGGGGAGCCGCTGTTGTTCACACCTAACTTTTCTCTCCCGTTCACCCTGCAGACGCGTCGGACAGAGTGCTGGGGGCCGTGTTGACCCAGCAGGTGGAGGGAGTCGATCGCCCGGTGCTGTACATAAGCGGGAGGCGAGGTACAGCACCATCGAAAAGGAATGCCTCGCCATCCGGTGGGCGGTCGGATCCCTCCGGTATTACCTGCTGGGCCGCTCATTCACCCTCTGGTCGGACCACGCCCCCCTCCAGTGGCTCCACCGCATGAAAGATGCCAACGCGCGGATCACCCGTTGGTATCTGGCATTACAGCCGTTCAATTTTAAGGTGATCCATAGGCCGGGGCCGCAGATGGTGGTGGCGGATTTCCTCTCTCGCCGCTAAAAAAAAAAAAAAAAAAGGGGGGGGGGGGGGGGGGGGGTGTTAGTCATCGGCCGGATGGCTCCCCGGCCTAAGTCGGGCGGTGGGGGTATGTGGCAGGGTGGGCGTGGTTAGCCTCTGCTTGCAGAGAGAGGGAGAGCTGAGCGGCTCTCGGACCCGGAGCCACAGCTGTCATAAGTTAATCAGTAGCACGGGGAACCGTAATTGAATAATGGTTTAATTGTTTCTGATTGCTGTGACAGTGAGCCGGGGCTTGAAAAGGGAGAGGCGGGCGGACAATCGAGGCTGGCTGAGAACGGAGAAGGAAGCGTTCCGGAGAGCCAGAGCTGAGAGACGAAAAGTTTAAATAAATAATAAAGAAACCCACGGGGTGCTTAACGAAATACTGTGTCGTCAGTTCTTTCCCGAGAGGTGGCACTCGACTTTGCCACAGTAACATACTGACTGATTGTTTGTTTTTTAGATCTCTGTTGTAGGCACTACTCATGCATTTTATGCCATGTCCACTGCCACTTAGGAATAAACAGATGGCATTTTTGTTTAACCTAATATGGGTGTTCACCTCATTTGTGTTTAGCATTACAGCAAAGCAGGTATACAACATAATGACCTTGGACTGGCTATAGGCCGTAATGCTGATATAAAATTTAACATTAATTTCCTAATAATAGCTAGGGTCACCTTTTTCCAAAGCTGTTTTCTTACCTGTATTTCAGTCATCCCTCAGGAACACACCAGTAAAGTGTTCTTTGATTGCACGAGTTGGACAATTATCACATTACACCTTCCCAATCTTCAGTGCTGATAAGTCAGTTGCCACTTAATGATGATTGAGGACAATGATACCATACTTTTGCATGCTGCATATAGTATAGTTAAGTTATTAGAACCAGAGACATGTTGCAGCAGAATATTTTTATAATGATCTGCACTTCAACCTCATTGTCATTGTATCATAGAGTACAGAACCAAAATAACAAAAAATGTGTCACTGTCCAGTGAATTATGGTGCTCACTAGATGTGTTAAATATGTGTTAAATAACCTGCACTAGTCGTAGCAAATTCAAGAAAAGCAAGTGTGCATGTATTTAGTCCATAACATTATTTGTGGAATTAACTCAAATAGTGGGCTTGAGCGGCTTTGGCAAAATTGATCAGCAACTGTTTTATGTAAAGTTACCGATTGGTATCACAAATGACCTATCTGCCTTTTTTCTTTTTAAAACCATGTGTGCATCAATAATGCCGTGAGCAACACAATGACTTTGTATCTCTCTATAGTGAGGAAAAACTTAATTACATTACAGGCATTTAGCAGACGCTCTTATCCAGAGCGACTTACACAACTTCTTAGTACATGTATCCATTCATACAGCTGGATATATATTGAAGCAATTCAGGTTAAGTACCTTGCTCAAGGGTAAAACAGCAGTGTCCTACCTGGGAATCAAACCTGCAACCTTTCGGTTACAAGTCCAGTTCCTTAACCATTATACTAATTTCATATGCCCTTAGAGAGATTAAATGCATTGGAGTGAATCCCAATCTTGCTAATAAAACAGTAATGCAAGTTGGACTGTATGTGCATGGAGTGTCTTGTTCATTTTTATTGTCATCTACAACACAAGGTACATATATACTATACATGTTAACACTCGTGCTATTTCGATATAGTGGGAAGATGCATACTTTGCTGCACAGATCCACAATATGCATAGGGCTTGGTGTCTTTTTTATCAGACTTCAGCACATTTTCACTGTGGGCGAAGAGTAGGAGTGAAGATTAACATGTCTGCATGTTCTTTAAAGAGGAATGTTGGGAGAGACTGGTATTTCTGGGGGGAGCGATGTTTCCATGACAAAGGAGGAAGCAAAAAGTATCAAGGTCCAGGAGATAACACGCACACACATGCTCCTCCCTAGGGATACGGTTCAATCAAACAAACCCACATCAAACAAACAATAATTAATACAGATCAACAAATAAATGTGGGATACCATGAATAGAACTTTATTAATAAACCAAAGCACGCCCACCTGCAATGTCTGCAGTGTCTGAACAGGGAAAACGGAAAAACATTGTATGTAGTTTGAGAGCCTTCATCTCTCTCACAGAGGGCTGACAGATTACCCTATCATTCTCTATTTAATCCTCTGTGGTGACTCTAAGTAATTAATGAAATGACAGTGCTTTAGAAAAATGCATGGCATGCTCATGTACATCAACCAGGCCTTTTTACTTCAATCATATTTCCCTTTTTAATGTATGTTTACTATAATGTCTACTTCATAATCCTGAAACAATGTATAGGATATGCTAATCATGTACCGAGCGCAGCACAGTGCAGTACTTATTGGACCTTTCCATACAGGAAGAATGATGCATAATTATTATTTTTGTCACTAATTTCTTTCATAACAGTGATCAGAATTCTGTTTTGTGTGTTTCTTTGGAATTTAACATTTCATAATTTACTGCAGAAGTTTTACAGCCAGACTTCGATGGAAATTAAAACCAAATTTTTATTTCATATTGCAGCTTTTTCCTTGGGTGTAATCTTCTAGCCTCTGAAGGTCAGAAAGCATTTGTGCAAATGTGAACAATATGTAGGGCTAACTGTTAGCGTGGCAACGTGACAGAGAAAAGTAAGGCCTTGTCAGCATTCCTTTCACCTCATGCAGCACGAGGATTTATGAAGCAAAACAGATTCATGTAAACAACGTGGCAAGGATCATCACTGTCACCCTAAACAGGACTTAATTGACCACACATCATTTGCACAATGAAGCCTGACCCAAAGTTGCTTATAAAGATTATAAGTTCAGTGCTCACAATTTACTAAGTGTAATTGGGTGCTTAAAAACTTAATAACTTTTGAATGAAAGTGCTTGTCAGCATTTGAGTAATTCATATGTAGCCTGTGACCCAGGTTCCAAACAGCATTCATGGTAATGACAACTGTGGGGATTTAATTAAATGATTTTTTTCCCTCATCATCTTCTGAATACTTCAACTTAGTGCTTCAAAGACAAAAAAAATACAGTCAAACAACCTTTCAGTCAAATGAAGCTGAAGCATTTTGAATAGCATTCTAAAATAAATCACATTGGATTTAATTAAAGATGCCTGTTGGTTTCAACATGACAACAGTTGCCCCAGGCAATTTCCCAGTTGCCATTATCCACTGTTTAAAACTTTGTTGTCTCACTAACCCATTGTTATGTTAATTGTATTTCATTAAGTACCAAAGGAGAGCAGAATTAGTTTTAATGAAGATGTTGACACATTAGTGCCAACTGTGTAAAAAAGCCACTTGTTTCTTACTGACACATGGGGAGCTCTTAGACGCTGTTGGAGCCACAATTAACTTTAAATTGATTTGACCTATAAGAAGAAAATGTATTAAAAAAAACTGAAATATGTATTAACATTATGGTTTGCTATGGAATTATGATATTATGAATGATAAAGATATGGAATTATGGTTTGCTATAGTTTGTGGCTGAACCGACGAATGCAATTGTTTGATCGAACATACAATGGAAGTGACGCCGCGCACTATGAATGGAATATTTGATGTGGGAACGGGAATCATAACGAACAGTGCTGTGAATAATATTATCCAAAAAACTGAAACAGCGCGTAGCTGTAAAGGCAATACGGAGTGCCATCTTTGAATTAAAGGTGTTAAAAGGGACACAGATAATAAAATATCAGCAACGCACCGCGCTAAACAAACAAACAAGTGTGACTAAAGTGAACTAAGAGTGACTATGACTGAACGTCACAGTACTGGGACCGCTGCTGAGGCAGAGATATTATTAAGTTCACTAATTGCAACCCGCAGGGGGAAAATGGGAGTATGTACCTGAAAAATGAACAAAATAAAAGCTTTGCTGGGGGAGGAAGGAAATGTGGATCAAGTCAATAAGGGTCTCGACACATTCAGTCGAGCCGTAAATTAATTTACTAATGTGCATAAATCTGTGCAAGTGCTCTTATCAGAGGATGAAAGGGAGAATGATCAAGTGGAATGATATGAGCCCAGAATGACTAATTTCCTATACTTTGTAAAGGAAATCGAAACATGGAAAAGTGATCAATTTGCACAAGCACAGGTTTCACCTCTGGACAGCATTTCTAATGCATCACACAAATCTAGAACAGGATCAAAGGCCTCCTCAGTCTCTTCAGCATGCAAGAAAGCAGCAGCTGAGAAAGCATCTTTATTAGCCTGTGTGGCAACATTAAAGAACAAACATGCCCTAATGCTTCAGGTGGAACTGAAAACAAAAATGGAAAGGATGGAGCTGGAAGCGGATATAGCAGCATCAGCTGCCAAAATAAAAGTCCTTCAAAGTGTTGACATGGATGATCAATCTCAAGTCGATGGCATGAACTCTGATTTTGAAAACTATAAAGCCAAGACCACAGAGCATGTGAAACCTGACATTTCAGAGTTGGAGTTTGTTCGAATAGGTGCAGTTCCAAAAACACCATTGCAAAGGGTTTTAGACCTATGAGGCCCTCAGGAATTCAATCAATCCAGAGCCCTCAATCAATCCAGAGCTCACAATATGGACACCAATGCAACCACCAACCATGATGACCTCAACACTGATGACCTCACCACTGGTATGCGGAGGCAGAGTGACATTGCTGACCTCATCATCATGCAGCAAAAACTAGCCTTACTCCCAGCTAGGGAGATCACTGTGTTTGCTGGTGACCCACTAACTTATCAATCATTCATCCGCTCATTTGAGTACTTAGTTGAGGACAAGACTAGTAGCAGTCAGGACAGACTCTACTTTCTTGAGCAGTATGCCTCTGGCCAGCCAAGGGATCTTGCTCGCAGCTGCCTGCACATGGATGCACGGCAAGGCTACGCTGAAGCCAAACGGCAATTAAAGAAACATTTTAGAAATTAAATTAAAGTCACAAGCGCATACTTGGAAAAGGCATTGAATTGGACAGCCATAAAAGCGGATGATGGAAAAGCACTGCACACTTATGCACTCTACTTAAGAGGATGTTATAACGCCATGCAGGATTTACAGTATATGGATGAGCTTGACATTCCCTCCAATCTAAGGATGATGACATCTAGGCTGCCTTACAAGCTATGGGATAAATGGAGGGCAGCAGTTTATGACACGTTGCAAAGAACCAACAGGAGGGTTAGATTCCAACACCCTGTGGAATTCATGGAGAGACAAGCTGACATCCTTTTGGACCCATTGTTTTGGGATATACAAGATCCCCTCTCTAGCAGAAAGGTGGTCCCAAAGACCAAGACAGCTGACCTTAAACAGCAGTCAAAAACACCAAAGAGTAGAGGGAGCAGCTTTGCTACTACACTCAAAAAAGCCAAATTGGGTGTCTGCTACATTAATCTATGTGTAACATGTAGCTTCTACCATATATAGTCATGTTTTGTGGTTGAACATCATTAAGTAATGTTATATTAGCATGATGTGCAATAACTTAACATTTTCTAAATTCATTTATGTTGACAGAACCTAATGCTTTTTGGGTAAGATAGCAAATCGCGAACTCCAGAGCAGAAGGTGGCAGTAGTGCGCGAGCAGAGAGTGCATTAAAATCTTTACTTCCGGAAGTTCCAGCACCTGAGAGCGCCTGGAAGATAGGAGAGAGGGCAGAGCAGCCACGCTGTGGAAGAAGGTAAGCTAAATCCTGTACTACCCATCGACTAAAAAATAAACCACAGAAATGTCACATAACGTGTTATTGTCCGCTCTATGATTTCGAACGATTAATTTCGTCACCGAATGTTTTTGTAGTGTGCTCGTATGTGTGCTCGCTAACCATAGCAGCATTAGCATCGTTTGTAACGCCGTGTGCACATCTTTGTCCGTTGTTTTTTCGAACCGTTTTACTCAACGCAAATCCCCGCCTCCGGCACACGCAGCGACTTTCCGTCCCTGACGGACGGATTCATGATGAATGAAATATTACGACAGAGACCGTAGCCTACATTATATATGTTACTTTAACCGGGAAAATAGCTACCCATTTAATTTGCGAGGGAAAGTGCCCAAAAATATACCAACACCACCAGAATCAACCAACAATAAATGTTTATTGAGAAAAAAAATAACTTATTTTATTTTGCTGAAATAAAGAAAAGATTGATTATTTTCTTTAGCTATCGTAGCTATAGAATGCTAAATGTATGTAGCTATCGCCATCTACATTCTACTTCCGGTTACCGTGACGGTCCGTTCTCAACGCAGAGTTTGGAAAACATGCTACATTTAAAGTTCGAAAAAACAACGGACCAAGATGTGCACACGGCGTAAGGTTACCGAGTCCCGCGGGTTAAACACACACACACACACAAACGCCAAAAAAAAGAGAGCAGTTCTGGGTGCACAGTAGCCTATGCGTCGTTACTCAGATACCGACGGATACGGATACTGTTGGATACGTTACTGTTAGCCCCTGATGTTCTAAACTTAGCCCCGGATGTTTCAGACACCAAGAACCCCCCTGGCTCTGTCCACTGTCACAATGCTGTGTGCATGCTAGCTAAGCAACTATGGTAATATATGTCACAAAAAAGCTAATGTACATTTCACGTCCATGGTGTGTTCATCAAATTTGAGCAAAGTTTTAAATATCAATTTTGAATAATTACCATTCTGTATTCGGTATCATATGCCTTTCATTTAATACATCCAACTTTTTGTTGGTAACACAGTTGACAAAATGATGAAGCAGATGTATATTTTAATTTAAATATCTAAAAAAAGTTAGAGCTTAAGCATGCTAAATAATGAATTTAGCACAGTCCATGGGTATACTATAGAAACAAATAGAATTTCAAGTGAAACGGCAATGTGTTTTTTTCCCTTTATTATTTGAAATGTACCCTAAATTATAGAATCACTCTAATATGTTGTCATCTAACAATTTAACTTTCTTTGCCATGAATCTAAAATCTTACAAACTCTGAAACAGCACGTCCCTCTGCTGTTGCAGATTGGGAACAGAGGGAGAGAACAGAAGAGTATTTTGTCTAAACCTCACTCTGTATTTTAATGTCAGGAATATGATTTACTTTACTGACATCTTTTTGTTGTTTCCAATGAGATATTATTGGGTTTATTTAAAGACATTTTGAATGGTAGTCATAATTTTCCATCCACTGTCTGTGTAGCTTAATCTATAATTTAACTCAATCTATGAAAATAGGAAATAAAAAAGAGCATGTGTCCACATTCAAATTAATTAATGTTATTTATTTGGAAAAATTCTACTTTAAGGTATGTTTGGAGCAGATAAAAATGTGTGATTAATAATGATTAACCATAGTTAGTACAGTGTTTGTATGTGTATTTAGTAGGGCTGTCGAACTATTAGATTTTTGTAATTTATTAATAGAAATATTACTCTGTGATTAATCATGAATAGTCATGATAAAAATAATAAAATTACTAGTATTTAGATGGAGAGATTTGAAGCTTTAAACCCTGCGTCAAACCCTAAAAAGGTCTTAAATTTCATCCATCGTGGTCTTAAAAAGTCTTAATTTGACTTGGTGAAACCTGCATACTGAGCGAAGTGAGGCTGGGTGTCCTAGTGTTTGCAAGACTTAAGATTTGTGGCAGAGTTAGTTAAATGGCCAGACGACATACACACAGCTTTATTTTTTTTTGCATTTTTGTAATATGTGTGATTGTATACACAGTAGATGAAAGATCCAGTATTCTCCATGTTCTTGTTAACAGTTTGAAAATGGTACACCCTCATTGATTGCTCTCTTTCTTTCTGGTCATCACAGGAATTCAAGACCAAGTTTGTTGGGTCATCCACCTCAACTGCCATCCCTTCGCAAAAGTGTCCCAGAAAAGGGGATCATCTGCCAGTGACAGGCCTAAGTGAAGGTAGTGTAGATAAGTAAGGATGACATGAAAAGGGGAAGTTTGCAAACAGCTGTGATATATCCAGATAGGCTTGGCTAGGCCTTACTCTTGAGTTATGTGGAGGTGCAAGGAGTGCAGTGTGTGTTTTCAGAGTAGGTATGAGCTTCTCAAACATATAAGACTAATGCACCGCAATAGGCAACACTACTCATGCCTGTATTCAAATTGCCCATGTAATTTCAAGACGCTGAATGCTTTGCACATCCACATATCAAGAGTTCATCCCAAACCAGATTCTCAGAAGCCTCTGGAATTGACAACATTTAGTTGTCCTTTGTGCACTTGTCGTAGTCTTTCTACTGAGAGAGATTTTTTCTCACATTTAAGCATTCATTTCAAGAGCCATGAAACTGTTGCCTGTGTTTTCAGGGATTGTAATTACAAAACAAATATCCATGGAACATATCACTCTCACAAAAACAGGAAACACAACCCCCATACGCTAAATGATTTCAAACCAGGCATAGTGACTTCAACTGGAGTTTCTCAAGAGTTGTCTGACAATGCAGAGCGAGATGCACTTAACTCGGATGACTCTGCAATGGAAATAAACAGTTCTTTTCCAAGTGAAGATGTGGATTTAAGTAAGACTCTGCCTGACACAATTCAGCAGAATTTAGCTTCAGCTTTATTCAAACTTGAACATTTTGCTCATGTGCCAGCCACAAAAATGGATGAGTTTCTCGAGGAACTGCACTATTTGTTTAGCGCAGGCACTTTTCCCCTCTCTGTAAACATTATCGAAGATGTACTCAGGAAACATGACTCATCACTTTCATGTCGCTCATTTGACACAGACATTTTGTCGTCATCTGATTCTGCTGCCTCAAGATCATCTGGATGGCCTATTGTTTTCGTTGTTCCCCGATTCCCATATGATTGTGAGCTGCAGCTGGAAAAAGCCAATGCTGCATTCAAAGAAACTGGAACTTTGCTTGACCCTGACCTCAGACTTAAAACTGCTATTCTTGATGGTTTAGCTGAAGCAATTGTGCAGCACAAAGTGTACCCCACTGATCGTGAGTTTGAAGAGGTAGCAGAAGCCCTCGTATCATCACATCCCTGTTTGAGAGAACCAGGCTCTGCCACTGGATACAGTGGCTGGAAAGTTAGTTTGAAGTATAAACTTGCCAACTACAGAAGGAAGCTCAAGCGGCTTGGATGCCCAGAGGTTGAACTAAATTCCATAACAAATAAACCTGCAGACAAGAGCAGTCCTGCTTACGGTGTGAAGAAGCCCAGAAAAGCTGAGGTAAATTACTGCCCCTCCTACCCATCAGGTGAATCTGCAGAGACACTTGAAAAGATAAGAGAGACCCTTATTTCAGAAGCAAAGAAAAGGAACAATGAGGACACAGTGGCAGCAATGATGACCAAGACCTTCGCTCATAGAAGGCAAGAAGTTATTCGAGATGCACCCATGATTGCACTTTTCAAAACCAGATGGCCTGCTCTCTTCAGTGTGCGTGAGGTAAATGAATAAATTATTAAATTGTTCTTTTTTTAAACGTGATATTTACAAGTGTAATTCCTCCCGGCCAGTAGGTGTTGTACTCATACTCACTCGCTCTCGTTCCAACGTTCAATTGTAGTGGTTGCCAGGTAACTTGGCCAAATAATAAATATACGTCCATGCAAATACCTGATTGGACAGAGAGATGTCAAGCGAGGAGTCTTTCGTGGTATATCCTACCGATCTGGCAACCCCTGAGCTCCGCCTCACGTGATATCAACTTCTCATGCTATTAGTGCAGAGAGCATTCCAGAGCATTTCTTGTTGGCGTAACCAAGGTAACCAGATGTAAATATTTATATATTTTGGACCAGCCAAAATTTATAAAACAATTATTTCTATACTATAATATTTTTTTTCAGTAAAATTAATACTTTTATTCTACACCCCTCTAGACGTTCTGTGGATGTATTATTTTTGAAAAATTATTAGTTTTGATGAAAAAGTTGTAAATATCACCTTTAAATTCAAAAATAGTTTGGAAACATTTTTCGGTTATTTCTCCCTTGTAATAATACTAATTGGTGTTGTATCATATGTCATTTCAAGCCTGATTTGTCACCTTTACAACAAGATATAACTGCTAAATGTGTAGGTAGCACCCAAACAATGTGCCCAAAATCCCCTCCGATGTTCTTCTGTTGGTGTTCACTCTTGTTTTGAGCTGGTGCTGCGAGGTGTGTGCAGTCACAGGGGTGTATGACTGGCACCTAATTGACTGGAGTGGATAGAATGTCCTGCTGTGAGTCCAGACCTTGACAAATTGGACACTTGTGGGACCAGCTTGGGTGTGCAGTATGTGCTAAGAGTGACCAACTCAATCAAGCAGGTTGATGTTCAACAACTGCTGGTTGATGAATGTGACAACATTAGGAGGAGGTACCACGCTGTTGTATATGGATCCTCTACTCTATTGAGGTCTTGACAGTGTAAAATGAATACTGTAAAAATAGCCAATATTGTTTTTTTCCATATTCCTGTGTGAGAGTGCCATCATTCAATCCACCAATCAATTGAATATAATTTCTTTGTTTGGGAGGGACAGTGCATGTTTATGAATATTAAAGTATAAAATTCATAATCTAAACACAGTAGATTATATCTAATAGCCAATTTCCACCAGTGTGATAAAGATGGTACAAAAAATGCAAAAAAAGACAAAAGGGTCAGCAAGAAAACAGTTGTTGAAAAATACATGTTGCAATATAAAATATTTACAGTATTCTTTATGCACTCAAAACAAGGATGAATATCTTGGAGATTTGACAAAAAAATTTGGATTTTGGGCTTATTTTTGGTGTAGATATAATTGACCACAAAAAAATGTTTCCAAACTATTTTTCCAAGTTTTTTGGTGGAAAATTATAATTGTTAAACTAAGCGGTTGTTTCAATGCATAGTTATAGTTATATTTCTCTGTACCCATTTTTGTGTCAAGTTAAGTGCTGAGTTCAAAAGGATAACGACAGTCGGTTTGCTGCCGAAGTTCTTCTCCGAGCTGGATGCTCAATCATCAAAACTGCTCAAGGTCTTTGGCAAGAAGGGTGGTGCTCAGGGAAGAAAGATCAAGAGCATCCTGATCCCCATGACCCAGGTAAAACAAAGGGGACAAACTGCCAAATGCATCACTGTAAAGTTGACATTTTAAGAGGAAATGTGATTGGGAGAAGAGGGAAGTAAGACAAGTTGCAAAGGGGGGAAACTTTTTCACTGTAAGAATGATTTGATTATAATTCTAACTTTTGGTAGATTTGACAAAGTGAACTCAAATCACTTAATCCTGTAACAATCCAGGCTGTTTGCCACTTAGTGATTTTCCACTGCCTACTCTACACTACTCTACTGGATTTGGAGAGGGTTTCCACTACCCCTCCTCCGTATATCTAGCGTGGGAAATGTGCAACTCAAGTGACAAGACTGTGTGTAAAGTTATTAAATCGACCATGTTCCACCACCACTTGCATAGCTGCTGTGATTAGTGGTTCACTATTCTCAATCTCTCTCTTGCTCTCTTTCACTCGTTTCAAACTATAGACGGCTGGTGGCAGAGGAAATCGATTGCTGTATCAAATTGCACCGTATTGATACAGCGTTGTTTGTCTTTTATCTCTCCGAGAGTCCTCTGTTTTATTTCTGTATACTGCTCTTACAATGCATTTAGTGCAAATATTAAAATAATCTTGCCCTCGTGCATGAAGTAGAGACACATTTCCGTGTTTTCACTCCTTGACCACCTGTTGAGCTTTGGAGCGAACATTTGCACCTCTCCAATGACCACAGTGTGATCTGATCGACCAATCTGTAGTCAACAGTCACGTCACCGTTTACCTGATCTATCCGCTTATGTTTTTCTTGAATATATATATATATATATATATTAATGTTGCATTATGTGCGTGATATTTAGTCTCCCTGTTGGTTTAAATGGTTTTCCTCATGTTTTTGTTTCCTGGCATACTTTGTGCGGCCCACATACTCAGACTAACAACATTGATGTGAAAAGAGAGTGCATCCTCAAGGCGCTGTCGGTCTACCTGAATGAAGAGCCGGAGAAAGTGGTGAAAGAACGCATGGTATGTAATTTAGCTTTTAATCTCCAGTCCTTAAATTTACATCTTACAAAAGAAAATGCAATTATAGATCACACATTATGTTAATTAAATAGCTGTTTTGCATTAGTCATGTGTCCCTTGAAGCAAAAAAGATCCATTGTTTAATCTGTATGATATTTGTTTGTTTTTTTAAAAACTTTTTTCAGGACTCTGATGTTGACAACGGTCGGGCTGAAATGGAGACTGTCTTCGGGGTATTTGTGATTCGCAGAGAAGGTGCAGAGCTTGACGATGGTCCAGAGGATGTGAGCATCATTTTGGAGGGGGTAGAAGTCCTCAACGAGCTCGGTAATGTACCAGTAGCAGTTGCAATGCTGTTTGCTTTAGTTTATGCACTCAATCTCAGCTACCCTCCAGAGTGGAAATACACTTTCGAAGCTCTGCAGAAACTCATCATGGGGCTTGATGGACAGAGGTTGTCTAAGAAACTGCAGGTGCTGAAAACCCTACTTGCGCGTTAATATTTTGTAGGGTAACTGTTTGGGATACTTTCATTGTTGAAGACCCCTGAGTCGTGTTGGGGAGGGAGGAATCAGTATTAGTGTTTTAAAATGACAATCTGTTTTTATGTTACAATGCTCCCAATTGTTACAGAAATGTGGAGAAACCATTTGTTCTTTGTTAATCTATTTCTGTGTTAACAATGCTTCAAATTGTTGCCTTTCAAGGACATGTGTATTTCAGATTTTTTTTTCCATACAAAAGCAAAGATGACAAATGGGTAAATCTGTTTCATCTGATTTTGAATTTTAAATGACTGAATTTTTAGCATTGCATATTAATGCATTGAAATTGTGTATCTGAATTATTTTAATCTGAATTTAAAGCTTTATATATTTGATATGAATAATAATATTATAACATAACATGAACACAAACACACACACACAACTAACATTATAATGTATAACATGAACACACACACACACAACTATAACATGAACGAACACACACACAACAATAACACACACACAATTACATTATACCATATTAACATATAACATGAACACACACACGACAATGACATAACAACATTTAATAGTGAATTTTCACCTTTATTTTTCAATATTTTCATATTCAAAATTTCATGCTTAAAAAAATAAATTGAAATAATTTAATTTGTAAAAATACAAAGTTTAGAATTTAATTGATAAAGTTTCAAGCTGCCAAATTCAACCAGCAAAATTAAGCATCAAAATACTCAGTATGAAATGCATTAAAACAGCTGAGATTCTAGATCAAGTCAAACAACATCCAGCCTGTTCATTGGGTCTTTAATGTAAAACAAACTGAAATTGTGTCAGCATTGCTGGAGTTGATAGCTGACTAACAGAAATAACAGCTGATTGATTTCAATGCATTAATATTCAATGGTAACAATTCTACTTCATTTTTACGTCTAAAGAATTTTATTATTTATTTTATTTCAAATGCATTTTGAATTTTTTTTACTTTTATTGTATTTAAATTTTTTGCAGAACCAGAGGTTTTTCTACGTTTTCCTCAATGACATTATAACATAACACGCACACACACACACACACCACAATGACATAACATAACATGAACACACACCACAATGGCATAACATAACATGAACACACACACATTATAACATATAACATGAACACACACACATTATAACATATAACATGAACACACACACAACATTATAACATAACATGAACACACACAACATTATAACATATAACATGAACACACACACAACATTATAACATAACATGAACACACACACACCACAATGACATAACATATAACATGAACACACACACACCACAACAACATTATAACATATAACATGAACACACGACAATGACATTATAACATGTATAACATTTAACTTCATGGGCAATAAAGTTCAATCTCAAGAAATCCTGTTTGCTTTTGGGTGTTTTTTTCCCTAACGTGATATTAACTGTTGTAAACTAGGATGATGCATGTTTAAATTGTTTAAAGTAAATATTGATGTCAGAATTGACTTTTATTGAATTATTACTATTGATTTTCATATGACTGAAAGGACTGTAAACTAAAGTATTTGTGATTGTCAAACATACATTAGTTTTGTCTGATCAGCACAATTTATTAGTTGTGGTGTATCATTTTAAAATATAGTTGTACCTACCCCATTAAAGTGGGTCACCCACACTTAAATCAAACATGGGTAAATATGTTGAACTAACCTTTAAAAGTTATGTTGGATTTACCCCTTTTAATTAAGTTGAACTAACTTTTAAAAGTTAGGTTGAATTTACCTTTTGTTATTAAGTTGAACTAACCTTTAAAAGTTATGTTGGATTTACCCCTTGTAATTGAGTAATAGTAACGCCAACACCTTGCGTCGACCCAGCATGTTTACATTTATGTCACTCAACAAAACAATTTCTTGCTAAATTAGCGTATTGTAATTGGGTGGAAATACTTTCCAAAATTTGTGTATGTTCACCCAACAAATGATTATTATGTTGGATTTACCCCTTGTAATTGAGTAATAGTAACGCCAACACCTTGCGTCGACCCAGCATGTTTACATTTATGTCACTCAACAAAACAATTTCTTGCTAAATTAGCGTATTATAATTGGGTGGAAATACTTTCCATAATTTTTTTATGTTCACCCAACAAATGATTTTTTTGAGTGTACAGTTGCAGTAGTGGCTGATGGCAACTCTACAAGCCATTCTTTCAAACAACAGCAGCAACAACAATGCAACACTCCTGGTGCTCGTACTGCCACATGTGGGTTCTGTTAAGGCAAACATGCGCTGACTGATTGCCCACAGTTCAAAACGAGTCAAAAGTTGAGTTTCTTAAGGTGAATGGCCATTGCTTCGGATACTTAACAAAGGGACATCTAAGCTAGGACTGTAAACAGAAGCTGACGTGTCAAAGGTGTCAAAAAAGGCACCCAACCGTGCTACACATCGAGAGTATGGAGACCTAAAACCTGGAAACTCGACAAAAGGTTAGTCCCATTGAAACGAGGGAAATATCAGTCAGCAGCGCTTTTGTTTCGGCTGGTGAAGTAACTGGGGCCGGTAAGGATTGTAACTTAGATTGTAGTCTTAGATTGTCAGTCCGAGTTAAGAACATAAGTTAATCTTAACCTATTAATTCCTCGATCCCAGCAGCTCGGCGACATTCTGCAAGGAGAACTTAATGAAGCAGCTAAACACTAAAAGATATAAAACAAAGATATACAAATACAAATTTTCCTGCGAACGATGGGGCAGGAAAGACTTGTCAAGAGCTATGAACTCACTGGATTGGAGGTTGGAAATCTAGAGGGTTTACACCCAGGATAAGATCCCAGTCTCAAAAGAAAACATACCTACCCAAAATGATCTGGAAAAGCGGCCGCATCTCAACGGGATCCAGTTGAACAAAATGTATGCAGACATCGAACTTCTAATAGGAATCAATGTTCCTAAGGCAATAGAACCTTAGCGCATAATTAACAGCCAGGGGAATGGACCATATGCGATCAAGACATTATTAGGATGGGTGGTCAATGGTCCACTCAATTCTTGCACCGCTATGGACCTCCTGCAGTGATGGCTAACTGAATATCAATTGCCAATCTGGGGGAACTCCTCATCAGGCAATACAACCAGGACTTTTCTGATGAGTATGAAGAGAAGAGTGAAATGTCAGGTGAGGATAAGTAGTTAATGTAAATTGCATCAAGTTCAGTAATCCTCCAACGTAGTCACTACCACTTACCCTTACCTCTTTCTAATCAAGATGTGGGAGGTAAAATGTTAATATTCGTGGTGGGATAAGTAAAATGGCTATGCCAATGGAACTAAAGAATTTGATTATCCTGCCCAAAGACTCTTACATATCCAAACTGATCCTACGTCACATCCATCAGCAGGTTGGACACTCAGGGAGCAGTCACATGCTCTCCAGATTACAACAGAGGTTTTGGCTACCTTGTGCCAACTCCTCTGCCAGAGAAATCATCAGGAGCTGTGTTTTCTGCAGGCACATGCAAGCTAAGGTAGGAGAACAGAAAATGTCGGACCTCCCAGAGGATCGTGTCTCTCCAGATCTTCCAACCTTTACACATGTGGGTATCGATTACTTCAGACAGATTGAGGTGAAGCGAGACCGTGCTCACGTTAAATGGTAGGGAGTGATCTTCACTTGCTTGGTAGGTTGAGTCATCCATTTAGAAGTGGCAAGCTACTTGGACACCGACTCCTGTATCAATGCCCTGCGCAGATTCATATGTCGTAGAGGACCAGTAACAAGCATTCGAACAGATAATGGAACAAACTTTGTGGGTGCACAGAAAGAGCTCAAAATGCATTGCTCAAGGATGGAGTCAAATGGACATTCAACCCCCTCTCTGGAGCCCACCAAGGTGGAGTTTGGGAAAGGCTGATTAGACTTGTAAAAAAGATCCTGTATTCAGTCTTGAAGGAACAAATACTGGACGATGAGACTTTACATGCAGCTTTATGTGAGGTTGAGGCAATCATGAATGATCGATCAATAACTACAGCGTCAAATTATCCTAACGATCTAGAGCCCCTCACCCCAAACCACCTACTACAGCTGAAAACCAAACCGATCATGCCAACAGTACTATTCCAAAAGGGAGACCTTTACTCACGAAGGAGATGAAAACAGGCACAATACCTTGCAGACCTCTTCTGGAGTAGATGGATTAAGGAAT
Source organism: Ilyophis sp. 1 JC-2022 (assembly GCA_022702515.1). Lineage (NCBI taxonomy): Eukaryota > Metazoa > Chordata > Actinopteri > Anguilliformes > Synaphobranchidae > Ilyophis > Ilyophis sp. 1 JC-2022. The sequence continues at coordinate 36,490,046 of CM040396.1, forward strand.
ATCTCCCGCTCATGCAACAAAGAAGCAAGTGGAATAACCCTAAGCGTAACCTCAGTCCTGACGATCTCGTTGTCATAGTGGATGACACGGCACCCAGGAACTCATGGCTCATGGGCTGTGTGGTGATCCTTGTCAGGATCCAAAGGTCTTGTTTGGAGTGTGCTGGTGAAAACCAAAACTAGCATCCTACGAAGACCTGTTGATGAGCTCTGTCTGCTTCTGGAAGCATTGGACTGAGCTTGAGATTTTGAGAGTCAACAGTCAAAAGTGAACACACACATACACATGTGCACATGCCTCTGACTCCTGAACTCTTTCCGTCTGACAGCTGGACTATTGCACCTTTACACACCACACCTACATACACATACACAAAGGACTTAAGCCTATTCATGAACTGGAAACAATTATTTAATGTTGATGAATTATGATATGGGTGTACATTGTGTGGTGTATTGGCTCCTTGAATCATGATTTGAGTAATTGTTTTGTTATGGTGTTAAAAATTAGGGGCCGGAATGTTGGAGCCACAATGAACTTTAAATTGATTTGACATATAAGAAAATGTATAAAGAAAAATGGAAATATGTATTAAGATTATGGTTTGCTATAGTTTGTGGAAGTATGAATCTGAATATTAATGTATTACTTACCTGGGTTATCAGTGTATACTTACCTCTGGAGGGCTCCCCCTTTGGAGCGGATTCTGTGCCTGGAATGGAAAGTGTCTATTTAACAAACATTTCACGGGCTTACAAAGAACCAAAGTTCAAGTTGCCTCTTAATGAACAGAGATGATGCTTTACGGCAGTGCATTACAGTGTATTCTATAGTTACAAAGTTAATTTGATTTCTAATTACAACCTACCTCTTAGGTTATGTTTGAAGGAATTTAGCTAGAAGGGCAATATGGAAGTGAATGAGCGGTGCGAACGTTTTTACGTGCGCATAGCAAGTTCTGTCAGGAAACTCTTATCATAATTTGGGAGCAATATATTTTATTTATCACATTGAAGAGCCACGGAGAATATTTTTGTTGAACGTTAATGCAAATAATTTATGCAAAAAACTGCTCTATCATGGATTATGCGTCATTAACCCCGCTCCAGCTTGGACAGTGGCTATTTGAAAGGAGTACTTTTTTTATTTTGTTAAGAGAAGCCACTATAGATGAAAAGATCTCTATATTATTCAATATGAACTTCTGTTTTTATCCCAAAGAGCTGAAATAAGAACACAATCTATTTATGGTTATAATGTATATTACGTTTTGGATGTGCTGCCACAAGCTAAATACTTGTTAATGGCCTACCTACAAATATACACTGACTGGTAGTTCCCCTCTAATTATCCTGTACTCCTGTGGTGACGCTGTAGAGTTGGGTGTATATCAGAATACAACACTATTTCACTAATGAAAACAATATGCAGCAATGTTCAGCCTCAGCTTAACTAAACATTTAGAGTGTGGATCTTTCCCGAATGTAGTTACTGAAATCTTTAGGTCTATGCACCTGTATGTTACCCAAAGTGTGAAAACCCTAACCCTAACCGCAATCCATTTCAATTTAAAATGTATATCACTTTCTGGATTTCTTATTGGTAGTTCCCCTCTAATTAGCTTGTACACCTGTGGTGACGTTTCAAGTTGGAAATGGAAGACTGCATTCAGCACACACAAATTTACTGATGAAGGTGCTGAAACATTTGAATCTTATAGCATCATCTTTACTAAAAATGTTGAGATGTTGCAGATCTTTGCGTAAACGTAGAAGGCACAATATATCAGAAAATGAGTTGTCATGTCTGTCTTTAATAAAATTTTGAATATTATTTAGACCAATCATGACAGGTTCAAGTCAAAAGGTGATTCTTCGTGTAGTCAGTATGTCTGAGCATACTAATATCGAACTTATGCGGAACAGTTTACCACGTGGAATACATGTACAGATTCATTAGCTGCCAAAAATCGTATTCAATATTGTTAAATGGTATTGATGCAAAACCATACACTAAGGAACAGCTGTGGAAGCTTAATCCCTACCTCGTGGGTGAAAATTAAACATCTGATTTGCAAGTTTGTGCACTGCATCCAATACTGATTGTTATCAATTACTCTGGCAACAAATCTGTGATGAAATAGAAGCAAAAAATCTACTTTTGAGAGGCTTTGGAAGATCTCAGTATACTGAGTGGACTGATTCAAAAAGTTCAAACGACTGTGCAAAGCATTTCCTATGTTCCTATGAAATCCTTTGAACAATTAGTTTATAAGATTCTATCTTAAAGGCTTCACTATTGCTCACAATTAGTTGATACAAATGTGTTGACTCAACTAAAAAAAAGGCCAAAACACTGCAATTTTAAGAGACAACCTAAAAAATGGATGTGTATTGTCTGGTCTGTCAATTACTAAAAACCTCTGATGTTTACTATCATAACCAAAACAAAAAAATCTAGTTTGTGATGTAAATGGAATTTTGCAAGTATTCAAATAAATATATATTTCAGTTAGGGGATGGCCTTTTTATCCTGGGAAACTTTTTAAAACAAATATAATTTTTTATTATTTTCTTGTAAATTTGACGCTTGCAGAACATGGTCTCATGGGGGCGCTGTTGTGCTGGGCGCCCATAGTTTCTTCTTGCAGCTATTATTATTATTATTTATTATGCACTTACATAGCTGAATATTTAGGTTATTTAGCTTTGACAAGGGCACAAGTGCAGTCCCCAATCTGGCAATTAAGCCCACAGACTTTGGGATACCATCCCAGTTTCTTTACCATGTCACCAGGAATCCCTTAAAGGGTAACAAAGCACTCAACCCACTTATTTTACATGAGCACTGATACATTTGGTTTTTTCTAAGTATTACTGATTGATTCTGGTCCAAATTTAGACATTTTACTACCGTCAGCGCAAACCCAAAGGATCTGGCTCAAAAGTGTCTCGAGTGGTAAAATGTTAGGCACTGCACGATCAGTCTGTCATTGGCCAAAAACTTAATTCAGCTGACGTATGACTCCCGGTGACAAAATTGAAACCTGTACAGCTACGCCCTGAAGTTTTGTAGTGAGGGCGGGCTGTGCCCCAGCTATAAAAGTGAATCTCAGCGGTTGATCTGCGACATAGCGAGCGAGCGAGTGATATACATAGCTAGGTTTTTGAATATTCTAGTAAGTTATAGTAGCCTATTTTTCATATATTTTTTATAGCTTGATAGTCCCTTGTTTTTTGATAGTTCGTTTTTCAGTCTAGCTTAGAAATTAGCTAGCTAGTTTATTTAAAATATATATATATATATACTTTATTAAAAATAAATATATAGCATAAAGCATAGTTGAGCTAGAAGTTGTAGTAAATGCATGCTACACGTTTACCCTTGCAACGTCCCTACAACAGATATTTGTTTAACTTGAGTATTACTGTCATTCTTTCTTGGAGAGTTCAGTGCAGTGACCACATGTGCACCCGTTGAAATGGAAACCAATATTGTTTGATATCTTGCAGGTAGTGTGATTGCCTACAGCCTTTGTAAAATGAGTAGCCTGCAGCGTGTGATTTGTTGTTTGCTAGCCGCATCATTATAAGCCCAAACGAGGCCATGCGTGCCACCCGCCTACCACTCCAAAACATTGCCCATAGCGTGTTTGTGTGTGAGAGAGAGAGAGTGAGCGGAACAAAGCAGCCGCTGTGAGTGCTGTCCAAATGTAGAATGAGCTATAGGCTACTCGTGAAAAAAATAGCCGGGGCATGGGTTGATACCTGGAGCTCAGCCCCTATATTATTACCTTATCACGCCCAGATTTAGCCATTTTTCTAATTTCAAAAGAGCCGGTCTAGCTAAGCCAGCGTGCTTTGTTACCATTTAAAAGATCAGACTCCACATGAGAGGAAAATGGAGAATGTATGGATTTGCCTCTACCCAACAACAGGCTTTTTTTCATAAACTATTAAAGCTCTAGTTGTGGCAGTTGCATGTAATTCCAAAACCATACTTTTTATTTCCCCCTTTACCTCCACATCTGATGGGAAACAACTTGACCCAGGAATGGCATAAGGGATACAGTCTTCCACGACAGTCAATTGCCTCCTGACAACATCACAATCAGTTGGCCCATCTCAGAGAAAGCGAGTGGCAGGCATGATATACACCTCCGCATTAGTCCTTGACAGAAAAGGGTTGTTTCTGATGAAGTGCAGTGCATTGGTGACAGCCTCTTCTCCTGTGAAGAATATTTACACGGTGAGAAGAGGAGGGCAATAAATAAAATCTTTTGCCCAAACTGCTAGTGCAAATGCAAAAGAAAGCATGTTCCCACCTATTCAAAGCTAGGTTATGACCACAAGTTGTCTTAGTGGTTCTAACACCCCATACAAGAGGCAGTATCACAACTGAAAACTATACCACCTTCCCTGCCTGATCCTGCTTTACTCATACCTACAAACTGCAAGATAATATACATCCAATTATTGAAAACTGTCCCTGTTTTGGCCCTGTTTTAGATGCTCCCTGAGGTAGGTCTGTCACTCTTAACCCATTAAGTGCCACTCGCGACATATGTTGACAAAAATACCAACGTTCTAAAGTGCCAAGAGTGACTTATGTCGACACAAATGTGTAAAAAGTGAAAGCTTTTATAAATTCAATAAACTGCTGTTACTAGCTAAAGAAATCATGACATGATTCCCAAACATTATCTGTATGGCTGTATGAGTGGGCTGAGCTCAGAGCAGAATACTTTTTGACTCCAGTCCCAGCAGATATGTGACCTGTCGAGGCTAATAAATAAATAATCAACCACCCAATTAAAATAATTTACTCAGGTTCATCTAATGGTATGTTGATGACAAGTTTAAAACATAAGGTACAAACACAACGACATGCCTAAATTGTGCACATAGTCCAAGATAACCCATTAATGTTGAGTTACGTCTGAATGAACATTCTGTTAGGAACTCGCCGGATTGCTTCAGCTCTGATTTATGTGAATAAAGAAAAATGTGTTTGGTGACGGTCAAGATTTAAAAGCGCACATCTTGCTTAATATTTGGAGTAGAAATATCACCAGAAAGCTATGACTCTCCTCTTTTAAAGTATACAACTCAAAATGTGTTTCTGGGTCAAAGCAGGTCACATATGTATTTGTTCAGTCTATTGTTTATGTATCTGTAATACAAAGCACTTGTGGTGTATCAAAACATGTGCTGTCAAACTGTCCAACTTAGAATCTCTCAAGCAAGAGCTGATTTTGATGGAAAACTGTTTTCACTATTAGACATCACCAATGATTAAGGTAATTCTGTTCAATAGGTAGAATAATGTGTTTTATTGGAACATTGACAGGATCAATCTAAAAATGTAGATTTTTGGCAGCCATATTGGCCAGGCACTGCAGGGATTCTTGTGTTCTGGCATTGAATGAGTTAAGATCGATGTTATATTATCATAAACAAGGTAACACTACAAATGCAAGGAGTCAAAGTCATACCTCATTCTGGACAGGCTTATTAAAACAGTCTGTGGAAGGACAATTTCATGGCGTATTGCATCTTTGAAGTGTTTTATTACAGCATTTTTTTTTTTATACCATTCACCATTTTACAATACAGTTGTTTGTTTTCAATAGGTCTAAAAAAATAAAGTGGTAAAACAATGGTGGTGTAAGAAGGCTATATTCAATAGCTTACTGGCTCCACACAGCAACCCATGAGGTAATTTAAAATATGTGATAATGAAATCTTTATTATATATATATATATATATATATATATATATATAAAATTATTATTATACTTTTTTTTTTGGACAAATTTAGCCAATGGAATTTGTAGAGATGCACTAATAAAAGAAACTTCAGACTGAGTACGAGTACCGAGTACTCATGTTTGGGTACTTGCCAATACCGAGTGCCGATACTGATAGGCTACTTTTAAAAATATTGCACTTCTCTGTTACCATAAAGGTGAGACAGTTGGTTTTGAAGACCCTGGAGTGTTTATTATTTTTCATGGATTTTTGTGTTCAATACTTTATCTAAAACAACACAGTTCCAAACATCGAACTGCCACTGAGTATGAAAAAACAAACATGGAACTGTCACTTAACATGGACTTGTAACCAAGTGTCAGTAAAATGAAACTGTGCAAGTTTCTCTAGAAAATATTATGAAACTGTCAATTTTAAATAAAATGTTGCCTAGGCCTATAGGTAACTTGGTATTTAATTTTGTTTTCCAATGGTTTTGTTCCTATTAGCTACGAAAGGCACACACATACACACACACAGTGTTTGCCTTATTTTTTTTTTTTGGAGCAGCAGGGGTTCATAGCTTTGCCTAATGTGAGACCCAAGCACAGTTTAACACTGATACTCTACACGTATGATTACTCAATGAACATTTTGGTGTTAAACCCAATCTGGACAGGATTTTTACAGGAGAAGGAGGAATAAACTAATACAGTCTATAATAGAGCAAGCAAGTCATTTCAGTCCCAATTTCATGGTTGGCACGTGAAATTAACTCAATCAAAAATAACTAATATAATTTTGAGCTATGCAACATTAGCTGGACTTCGGTAGAATTCAGCTAGTTAATTTAGGTGAACGAAATAAAATAATGATTTTTTCAGTTTGTTTTTTTGGCTTGAACTCGACGCTAGGTGACATTGTACGTATCAGGTCTGGGTATCTGACCATTTTAACAAATAGAGTAGTCTACATGAGCACCGTATCGGACCCCATACCATTATCGGTATCGGTGCATCCCTCGGCATTTATAATGACATGAAGTAAGTTAGTTGAGAGGTTTCACTTCTGTCAATTAAGATAAAGGGTGAGACACATACGCTTTACAGGCTATTTGAATGCATGATCTAATACTACCATATAATCACCCCTAAGTAGCCCAGATGATGGTCTAATTAATGAGTCTGCACTATGATTTCCCTGAAAGGATTCCCAAATCGGACTCAAAATTTCAGACAGATTGTGGGGGAATTGGTGGGTGGGGTGTTCTGTGGCAGTTCCTTTGTTGATCATACTACAGGTACAATAGTTCAAAAAGCATTGCAGTCATAATTATTGGAATCACAGCTGGTCATTTGACTTCCATACCAACTCGTACAGTTGCAATTAGGTTTGTGCTAGTCATAGATGATAGCCATACCTTCAGATAAGATAGTCCTGAATAAAAATAAGAGAACAATGGTTTCTTTCTTTAAGATGAATGATGCCAATAATAGGCATCTAAAAATTGTGGCTAATGGGTCATTGACGGAGCCTCTTCACGACACGAGACGATCCCTCTGTCACTGCCTTTTCAGAGAAGTTCCTCCAAGTTCCCGAGCCACCCGGCTGACAAGGACTCGCACTGTAACCCTGAACTTAGGCTGTTAAAAGAAGCAAGAAGTAGACAGTAAATACCTGCTTGTCTCAGCTGGGTCTGACAGTCAAGTTCCTGTCACTGAGGCCCGCTGTACCTAGCCTGAGCTCCTCGCTGTAATTAAAGAAAAACCTTCTTCGGGAAAGAGAGGTGCTGTCAGACCTGCTCGGTCACTTTTCACAATGCCTCTCCCGGGAGTGTTGGGGAGGGTGTCAGGGTGTACAGTGTATTTAGACTGCTGCTTTCCTCTCTCATTTATTTGGTTGTTTGTGTGCTTTGTGCTAAACCACTTCCGCACCCCCGCTTTAATGTGCTTGCTGTTACGCTAAATCATCGGCCCTGAACCATGTGCAGAGCAGCTGGGATTCAATTCAGGTAAGAAGAGCTTCACAGATCAAAAGTATCCAATAAATACATTAAACATCAACACTCAACATTTCTAGTAGAGATAAGTCAAAAGATTAAAACATGCCAGCATGTTGTGACATGATGTCACGGTCATATGCTGATGGCAAGCTTTTATACCCTAATTCAAAAAAGTATACATTTCATTTAACCAGTCATTAAATAATTGGATTAAAATGTAGAATTTTCTTGAGAGGTGTTTAAAGCAGAGCATACAAGCATGCAATATGTTTAAAGTATTCAAAAGTTGTGTTTGTTCAATGAGTTCATTATGTTATTAAAACTCCACGGAGGTATTAATGGAAGGTGGAGTCCAGAGCATGTGGAAAAGCAGTCCACAATCTGTAGCTCCAGAGCCCAGCTACCATCAGCGTCGCTTTGAAATGCTGTGTTATTGATCTGCCTGTTTAATGCACCGGGTTTTTGCCACTGCTCTGGCTCGGTGACAGAAGCTTTTTGAAAATAATATTTTCAGAGATAGTTTATGATACAAGAGCTCCCCCCATTTAGGATTCATAATTTAGCGAAACACCAATAGCAGAGTTCTCATTTCCATGGTAAATTATTCCAATGCAATATCTCATGAAGACAGCTGTTATAAAATGCATGACTCTCAGATTTTTTCCCAAGGGTTGATATGGAAAGGTGTGTATTAGGGCATGCCTGAATATGGGAGAACCCAGTATTCTCTCCATACCATCTGCTTATCTGTGTTTTAATCTCACACTCTGCTTATCTACCAATCTCTCTGTCTCTGTGCTTCTCTATATCTTTCCCTTAATCTATTTTTTGCCTTTCACGTTTTTCTTTTATCCTTCAGCTCATGATCGGATCAAAGAATCAGAGTGCATCATAAAGCACACACATGTGCACAGGCATTTGCACACACAAACAAATTTCTGCTCATGCACACATGCACATGAACAAACGTCTCTATCTCTCACGTGCACACGCACACACACACACACACACACACACACACACACACACACACATAATGCAGTCTCTGGCACTGTATGCTAAAGAGATGATAATCATGATTTTCACATATCGTAATGAGCTGAAAGGTTCACAGTCACTGTTAGATTTATCCTTGCTTTGATTTTTAGCATTCACCAGACAGAGCGTTTAAATTTTATAAGGTTGAATGTAACATCGGTGGGCTATTCTGCAAGATCATTTATCAATCTTATTATGTCAGTACACATACCTTTCATATGGCTAGGCTAGTATACATTATGTACATATGCCCATTCCTATCTGCATTCCAAGATGTCCACTATCCTGCAACCCGTGCACTGTATGGTGCAGTAGACATACTGAATAGGGTGTTTGTGGCTTGCTTTGTTCCCTAAGCCAGAACCACAAAGGAAAGAGATAGCGTAACGTTTCCTGGCCAGGCTCTCCTGTCTATTCCCCTGTCCTCTTGTAAACGCACCACTTATCAGCTCTCCCAGAAAAAAACATGTCCGTTCTCAGGTTCAGTGCATCTCCCTGCACTCCCCTGCAGGGGCCACAGCACGCTTCTGTGAAGCAGAGAGGCGGGGTTAATACCTGGGCTGTGCAGCGACGCTAAAATCTGTCTTATCACAAACCGACAAAACTGCGACCGGGGATTGTGAGGGCCTGGGTCAGGCATTGGGGTTGGTGTAGGGATAAAGAGGGTTGGAGGGGGTGGAAAGAGGCCTTTATCAGAGCCTCCACAGCTCAGTTTCTCCACAGCTCCCCGGAACATGGATCAGGCCTTTCGGATAACCACAGACACATCCCCCCAACCCCCAGCCCCCCAGCCATAAGACTCCTGGACCTCCCTGAATAGGCTTCATTACCATCATTATTGTTGTTTATTTAGAAGATGAATGAAGCACAAAGCCTGGTCCCTTTCTGCGGCACCATACTTTGTCTTTAGACAGTTTGTCAGTCCGTCACAACACGAGATAGGAGCCGCTATGGGGGCTGTGACCCTTTACACAGGGCCCTGAGGAACACATTGTTCAGGCGAACACAGTGCCTGCTACTGCAGCGTCAAACAAGAACAACATCTCCCATCGCTTTCAGCCCCTTGTGCCTGTGCCCTGCGGGAGAGCAGAGTGCTAGCTCCTGTGACCTCTTTCATGCTGTGGGAGGACTGCAGTTTTTTTTTAGTATTTCCCATTATCAGAACCACACCTTCACTGCAGTGTGAATGGTGTTCACCCAGAACCCTGTCTTTTATGTTACCTCAAAGCTGGTTTATGACCTCCTCGCCAGCATTTTTAGCACTTGGGCACCCGTGCTTAAAATCACAATACCACTCAGTTTTTCCAGTCACAGAGCTCAACCATTTTTCATGCTCCTTTAGTTAGTGCAGTGATACTTCCCAATTATTTACACCTGTAGAAGCTGCAGTAGAGCTATTCACAATGTATGCAGCAGCTGTTTCACATTTTCCAGCCAGAGCTTTATACACTTCCCCACTCTAAATGGTCTCTGCACTTATAATATTTCCACTATTGTAGTACACTGAATAACAGCATGCCATGTCACAAATACCACATTGTCTTGGCTCTCATATGCACACATTTGCGAAATTATATCAGAATTCTATCATTAGTGACTGTGTTCTACTGTAGTCATATATTGTCTAAAACGGGCTTGGTGGGGTGGTGGTGATGGGGGGGGGGTTGCATGGTTAATCATTCTAAAGCATCATTCTGAGGACTACTGGTCATAGCAAACTACATTTCTGAAGCATAAGGATGTGTTCATGGTAAATGCCTTTACTGAGCCACTTGGGAGCCAACGTGAAATATATTCACACCAGTGGCGGCTGGTGATCTAAATATAGGTTGGGGCGCTAGCATTTCTAAAAAAAACCAAATACATCTGACTTTGACTTTAAACAGAAAAAACAAGCCACCTTGTGTCTCAGTTGCATAAGACAGTTTAATTGGCAACAGTGGAGGACAGTTTTTCAAGTAAGACATCAGGCAATCTAACATTTCTGTTTTATTTGGTCTTGCTTTATTATAAAAAGGATTCCCACCAACTTTTAGACCTGGCCCACTCATATTTTGATTAATAAAGGGGTTTAAATTTTCGGATATGTTGCTAATGTTACGTGGACAGAATTTACTAAACTTAACAAAACAGTTAAAAATCCTTGACTGTATGTTAAAATAATGGAATGTACAGACATACAGCAAATGATTACATGACCATTTCAACATATTTATGAGTTTTTTTGTGCTTCATCAACATATGGATTGGGTTTCACAGAAAACACGGGCTTTTGCTAATGTTACATGGACAGTGTCTAACGTTAGCACAGGGAATCTCCGGGTTCGCCGAATGTACACAATGTTTACATGCATTTACACACGCATTCAACGGGCATCCCAACTTTTCGTCATTTCAACACACATTTCACCTCAAATAATGTGTAGTTTTCATAATTTCGTTTCTTGAATGAGGTGTGCGTTACATGACGCTATCGTTACTTCAGTGGACAGAATATTTATTCATTAATTTCGAGAAATAAAATGAAATTTCTCTCACCCGCCGCTCCAAAATTCGTGAATCTACGATCTTAGCGCAGGCACACAAATACGATGGGAATCACTTCCGCGTTAAATAAAAGTGGATCTCGCAATGTAATACTCGCGAACGTTACTGATTGGTCACGGACAGAAATAACGTTAGCCTTACAATCGGGTTTCTATAAACCTATACAATTGGATTAGCTAAATTCTTCCAGATCATAACAACAAAGGGTTTAATTGAGTTACTTCCTGTGCATTTTAATAGTTACTAAATCCACCGAATCATGTACAGAGAGGGGTATAGCTAACGTTACTGTGATGGACAGAATGAACAGTAACGTTTGCAACTGGAATTAAGCATTGTTTTGAATGTGTGGGATATTTTTCTGTCCACTTCCGATGTATTTTCTGAAATAAAATCCTTCTAACTTAAAAAGAAAAAATCTGACAACAATGTGATTGCTTATGCAGTTACTTTATTATAATTTCTATCAAACAGAAAAATATTTTTTTAGAAAATGCCAGGATTTTTAAAAAAACCTTTGATTTGTTTGTAGCATACATTATGTGCCCACTTTCTGTAGAGTTTGCCTAATGCCAATTCTGTAGCCTTCATCGAGTTGTTCAGCAATGCTAAGCCTGCCAAAAAAGTTTAGCTTCATACATTTGCAAAGAAATAACCGAATTTTCTTTGCTTTCTGTTCCACTTGAAGAAGCCATTTCGAATTATCTCTCTCGCTTGGTCTAGGTCTACTTGAATGAATGAGTAGCAGCCGACTGAACCTAGCCGTAGTACTACTTGCGCACTCGCAGTGATATCCTGCTAGATGCCGGCTGGGCGTGATAAACATGCCTTAAATCCAATCCAATAATATCATAAACCATGAGGACTAATCAGAAAAGGGTAGTATAGTCCGGGGCGCACAGGGCTGCGCCCGGGGGCCTACTTTTTTGGCCGCGAATCAGGCAGCAGAATCAGGGGGCTCGCCTGAAAATGAATGAGTGCTCTGATTCACCATAACATTACCGGCGCCCTGCAGTCCCCTGAACATGCATATGTAATGTATTAAACTTTAGACAACGCAAGGCCAACATATAACATTTTTAAGCTACTAAAAAATTAAATAATAATAAAAAATAATAATAAAAAATAATAATTTTTAAAAAACATTTTATTTTATTTGTATGTGGGGGAGGGGGGGGCGGCGCCCCAGCGCCCTCTATAGGCCGGCCGCCACTGATTCACACCATAAAAATGGTGGGAAAGGGGAGTATGTAATGATGTGACAGCACATCCTTTTCATGTAATGCTGGAGAAAAAAATATTGACAATGCCAAAACTCTCTCACCCACTTCCTGTTCTTTCTTTTTCTCTACCACTTTCTTTCCTTATTTCTCAACCTCACCTCTCTTTTTCAAGACGTTCATTCAAACAAATCACAAAGCTGGCACTTCAATTAATTTGTCTGTTGCCAGTACGTGCTTTGAGTTTGTTTTGATGTTTCAAGGATGAACATCTTTGTATGCTGCTGTTGATATGGTAACATACATTGCTATGGACAAAACAATGAGATAAAAAATATTTTGTGGCTTAATTTCAATTTGAATGAGCTCACACAGCGCAAGCTTTCGCACGAATTGTGAAAATGGCTGTAGCTCTTTCTATTAGCAGAAATGAGCGTTACGAACAAAGTGCGCAAATCAAGTTCTGTCAAATAACTCTTGCTGTGCCCGACCAATGGTCGGCCTCAGCAAACACATGTTCAATCATTTAGTGAGAAAATGTGCAACACTACACGCGCACACACTCAGTTGCTTGAGAAAAGATAGGCAGCATTGAACAATTCTGTCTTGCAGTTTCTTTCTTTGTTGAAATATCTGTATGTTAAGTAATGGAATGGGAGAAGAGATTATCAACCAGTGAAAGAAGTATGATGCCACCCCCTCTCTTTGTATAATATTTATATTTCAGTATAATTCTAAGGAAAATATGAAGGAGTAGGTAGAGCTGGGAAATTCGCTGTGTTTGACACAATCAGCACAGACTGCCTGAAAAATGTCAGACTTTTCAGAACATTGTGCTCCTCCCAGAGTTTGGCTCTTCCTGACTTGTGTCTCATGTGGGACTGTAGTTTTACTGTTAGTTTTTGCTGAACTCATCACTGCCATAGCACCTGTGAATGGCATTTCATTGTTGTGTTTTCCATTAAAATAACAATGACAAAGGCATAGCACATGCTATTTGGAAATTTTAGCCCACTGAATTGCATTAAATTCAGTGACCACAGTGTGTCCTGGCAAGAATAGACCATACACTATGGATTTAAACAGTATTTCAGGTGCAGACCATTTAAATTACAACACCTACTCAGACAGGAGAAGAAGATAGGGGACTGGCTTTGTCTGAAAAGAAAATTTAAGCTGGTACCAGGTCCTCTGGTACCTCTGTGATCATGTCCTATGCGGGAGTGACAATGGCACATGCGCGCGCACACACACAATTGTGTATTCGTAAAGCCATCTTCTGAAAAAAAAAGGTATTTCAGCGAAAAGGTATTTTACCTTTATACCATTGTTAATATTACACCACTCAGATGCAATTGAATAAAGCACAACCTGCATTAAAAAATTTTCAATGGCTTGATGTTCATTTTCAAAACTTTGAGCCTTCATTCCATCATCCATATGAACAAATTTTTCATTCGTATCTTTTCTCCATCAGCTTCATTATCATACCTACCCTCCCACTCCACACTTTTAGTCTGCGGTTGCACCCCGAAAATTGGGGATTCGATCCCCGGTCCTGCCAGATCCAAGTACGGCCGTGCCTTGCGGGAGTGGCGATTGCCGGTCACTCCTGGGGTGGGGGGTGGGACTCGGCAGGGGAAAATTGTAGCGTATACGCGGCCTCGGGCGAGCTGAAATCAAGGTCAGGAACTTGGTAGAGTTGTGCCCTGAAGAGGACACGGTGCCCTCCTTCCTCCTTCCTACTACCGGCTGACAGGGTTGCAGCGGCTAATTTTCAAGCGGTTGCTACAGGGAATTGAATTACATATGGGTGCAACTAGCTACCAAATTGGGAGAAAATGGGAAAAATTTACAGAAACAAATAAAAAAATGTATAAAAAAAAAAAGATTAATCTCTGATGCTTGCATCCTGCATGTCAGTCATATAGTTTTAAACTGACACTGAGCAGGCACCCTGCATTTACTTTCCTCAATCGAAAACAATAGCCTGAATTCTATCAACGTTAATAGCCAAAATACAAAATACAGCTCGTCCTCACTCGCTGCCTTGTCCAGAGGAGCATATGACTTGTCTGATATTATCCACCTGAAATACATTTCACTCCAGAATTACTAATTAGCCTAGAACATATTTTTTCTTATCTTTTTTCCCCATGTGATTCACTGGCTGAGGCCAGGGAAGCGCACAACTGCTTACTGGTGCAGCAAGACAGTGCACGCGGGATGTTTCACTATGTGAAAAGCTTTTTAAATTAGTTTGCGCTCTTCATATAATCCTGAGCAGGGATGTGCAGAGACCTCTTGAGGGGCAGGTGCTCAAAGTGAGAAAAGGGCACATCAACCTTGACAACACCCAAAATAAATGATTCAATTTAATGACAACAACAATAATAGTACAAATATTTTCAAAATGTTTTTTTAAATTAAATCAAAGGGTTTAAGCCAAAGTGGTTTGGAATCTGAGGGGGGCATGTTTCTATTTAAATACTTTAAATAGTTAAATAATTTTTGTGTAGGTTACAAAAATAAATGAAGGAAAAAATGAATGAAACCTGCACACTGATGTAAAATAGGGAGAAAATCCAAACCAAGGAATACCGGTACAAAATATATTTATTAAGAACATGTGCTTGTGTGAAAAAGCGCTAAAAGTAAAAGGTGAAACAAAAAATAAAAAAACATCAGTGCTCTTGAACTATGTGCTCATGATTCATTACGAATTCTCGTCTTTTTCCTTTTTTTCTCTCCCGCTTTTTTGGCAAGATGCAAGGTTTAAGAATGTATCTTCCGGGTACAGGTGGCAGGACAGCTGGCCCGATATGGCATTTTGGGGGTGTTAAATATGATAATAGGCAATTCACGTACAAGCATCTCTCATGAATGAATATAAGAGAAAGTTAGGTGAAAAATAAGAGAATGTTCTTGCATGAGGCCCAATGTCCAATTTGCTCTCTCTCGACATCCCTGCTCTGTAATCTCAGCTTGCTCAACATGCACAGCATTACAACTGTGCCACAATTTCAGCCAATCAGATGGAGAGGTTAATTTCTGATTGGCTGACTTGATCTCCAATCAGATCGCTAGTTAGAATAGGAAGAAGTGGATTGTTTGTAGAAAAATGTTGTCTGAACAGCCACACCAACACAGCACGCCACAGAAACACGTGAGTAATTAATAAATCTTTGATTGCATAACTATTTCTAATGAATCTTTATGAAATCCAGTTTTTAGTCTGTACTTAATTGGCTTGAGAGCTAACTATCAAGTTATGGCCCATGGAATAACTCCATAGAAGAACGCTTATGGTGGAAAGGCCGTCATACCTACAGTGAAATGTGGTGATGGACAATGATCCGAAGTTTACCTAAAAATGAAAAACAACAAAAAAACTGTAAACTGCCCATAATTAATGCTTTGCCATTTCCACCTCAGTCTCCTGATTTAATATTTGTGGTCTCATTAAACACTATAGAAAGCAAAAGTGGTGTTATATCTATGAAAACGAGCATGCACGAAGTACTGAAAATATGGGTCCCAAAAATTACTTTATCACAGGTGCCAATAATTTTGGAGGTGACTGCCTGTTTTCGTGATCTCTCCTCTACCAAATTCACCACCTCTATTCATTTATTTATTTTTCATCTCTTATTTATCTTTACTCTTCACCTCTCTTTCATTTTACCTTTCCTATCTGCACTTTTACATTAATGATGTCACCAGTGGGATCAACAGTCTCACCCTAATAGCCAGATGCAATCTTTGACTCAAAGCCAAAGATGAAGGTTTCTATTCCTGGGCTTGTGAGCAGATCTCATTCAGGCACTTTAAACCTTTCATAATAAATCTGTTCCTTGTTTTATTTGCCATCCATGAGGTGTGCTCTCCCTCAGCTGCAATCCAGTCCCCCGTTATAACCTTTAAGGCACCGTCTTGTTAATTTTCATTTCTATAATTTTTTATTCACATGTACTTTTTCCTTCTGAAAATATGTGCCAAACAACATCTGTCATGGATCATGCCTTTCTTTCCTTATCTCCGCGTTTTGTATTCCTTTTTTCTTTTAAGATTTTTCTGAGTTCCGCTACAGGTTTTGCTTTCGTCTCGGTAATTAGTGAGTTCACCTGTCCTGCATTTCCGCTCACTACTTATACCCCACTGTCTCCCTATCTCGTCGCTTCCATGTTATTTCACGTAACATTCGAGCCGGTAAAAAGGTATAGGAAGTTGTGCTGCTATCAACCGCTTTGCTTCTCAACGCGGGACTTGTTAGCAGTACAATTTAGAAAAAGCAAAGTGATCTTTTTCGCTCTTATCTCAGAGCTTAGGGGTCTCATACCTACGAATGCTCTCACCCTAAGTCTTAGGGGTCTTTTGAGTTTTCTCTTTTCTTTCTGTTTGTTCGCTCCAAAAACGGGAGTTAGATAAGCGTGACTGCTTATTTTTTTTGTTTTGCTCGTATATCGAGCTCCTCGCCTTTTATCACAAGGTTATTTGTGTTCTCCTTATTTTCCCCCTCCACTATAGATTATTGTCCGTTTTAGCGGTGTTCGTTGAACACTTTAAGATTCCTTATCTGTCGCACCTGGACCTTCAATATTTCCTCCGTGTCTCTGGCATAGAGAACCCCTACAACATCTTAAAGTAAGCTAGCTTGTCTGTTTAATGTCACAATAACATTGTTGCGCTGGGTCGACGCTCCATCATAATACCCATCCGTTCTGTGCTCCATGAAGAATATGTCTCCACTCCTTGCACTCAATGCTCTGGTGTCACAAGTCTCAGAGAGTAAGGACCCAAATACAGAAACAAACTCAGGAAACCAAGGTAAGTGAAACACAAATACTTTTACTGGGGAACTAATAACAAAACAACAAACAAATTATTTACTTTGACAATTTTCGCCTAGTTTTTACTAGTGTCAATTAAGTACCAATATCGCAAAAACTATTCACTGCACATCCATGGTTGAAAGTTTGAATGAAAGAAGAGGCTTGTACCATTCAGAAATTTGCAACAGAATAAATGTATGTCAGAGTGGTCACATACAGTTTATACAAAATACACATAAGAATACAAAGAAAAGTACAAAATACCTTGTGTTTTTTAGTTTAGCACTGAATATCTCAACTTCAAAGTAATTCCTTATACCAGTGCACTAATATGTTGTCCACTAGCATATACAATTTGATAAAGATATCTACAGGCTTTCCTTTATCCATTGGTATTTTTTCCAAAACTAGGCCCAGGTGTCCTAGAAGCTATCCAAACCTCTCCATATATAAAACATGTGCATACAGTCAAGCCGGAAAGTCTGCACACCCCTTTCACCTTCTCCACGTTTTATTACGTTACAGACTTATACTACAATAGATTGAGTTCATTTTTTGCCTCAAACATCTACACACAATAGCCAATAATGAAGAAGTAAAAACAGGTTTTTAGAAAATATGCAATTTTATTTTACTGACAAAAATAGGTTATTTAGGGGTTACATATCTGTACACACCCTTAGCCTAATACTTGGTTGCTGTTTACAGCTTCAAGCCGTCTTGGGAAAGAAGCTACGAGCTTGGCACACTTGTTTCTGGACATTTTTGCCCATTCCTCTTGGCATATCATTGCAGGCTGTGTCAGGTTGGATGGGGAGCATCGGTACACAGCCATTTTCAGCTCTTTCCACAGATGTTCAATTAGATTCAGGTCTGGGCTCTGGCTGAGCCACTCAAGGACATGCACAGACTTTCTCCGAAGCCACTCCTTTGTTCTCTTGGCTGTGTGCTTCGGGTCGTTGTCATGTTGGAAGGTAAACCTTCACCCCAGTCCAGAGGTCCAGAGCGCTCTGGAGCAGGTTTTCTTCAAGGATCTCGGTGTACTTATCTGCATTCATCTTTCCCTCTATCAGGACTAGTCGTCCCGTTCCCGCTGCTGAAAAACATCCCCACATCATGATGCTGCCACCACCATGCTTCACTGTAGGGATGGTATTAGCCAGGTGATGAGCGGTGCCTGGTTTCCTCCAGATGTGACGCTTGGTATTCAGGCCAAAAAGTTCCATCTTGATTCTCATGGTTTGAGAGTCTTCTAAGTGCCTTTTAGCAAACTCCAAGCGGGCTGTGATGTGCCTTTTACTAAGGAGGGGCTTCCATCTGGCCACTCTACCATAAAGGCCTGATTGGTGGAGTGCTGCCTGGATGGTTGATCTTCTGAAAGTTTCTCCCATCTCCACAAGGATACGCTGGAGCTCTGTCAGAGTGACCCTTGGGTTCCTGCTCACCACCCTGGCTACGGCCCGTCTTCCCTGATTTGGCCAGGTGGCCAGGTCTAGGAAGATTCTTGGTGGTTCCAAACTTCTTCCATTTACGAATGATGGTGGCCACTGTGCTCTTTAGGACCTGTAAAGCTGCAGAGATTTTTCCGTACCCTTCTCCAGATCTATCCCTTGACAGAATCCTGTTTCTGAGGTCTGCAGATAATTCCTTTGACCCCATGGCTTGGAGTTTGCTCTGACATGCACTGTCAACTGTGAGACCTTATATAGGCAGGTGTTGGCAATCCCCAATCATGTCCAATCAATTTAATTTATCACAGGTGGACTCCAATTAAGTTGTAGAAACATCTCAAGCAGTATCAGTGGAAACAAAATGCACCTCAGCTCACTTTTGGGTGTCATATCAAAGGGTGTGCACACTTGTGTACATATGATATTTTACATTTAGATTTTTAATAAGTTAGCACAAATGTCTAAAAACCTGTTTTCACATTGTCATTATGGGCTATTTTGTGTAGAATTATTTTGAGACAAAAAATGAACTCAATCTATTGTACAATATGTCTGTAACGTAATAAAATGTGGAGAAGGTGAAAGGGGTGTGCAGACTTTCCGGCTTGACTGTATCAGTGCACAGTAAATTGGAATTAGTATTTTGCTTGCTCTAAGTTACAAGTATAGCCCTGTTAGATACTAATATGCCATAGTTTGTATTATGTACAATAAAATTACAATAAAACAATATTCCACCATCAGGAAAATGTTGGCAAATGTTCTCGCTTCACAGCAAATCGGTGCATCAAACATAAAACATGACTGAATTACCTATGAATGCTTACACTACAGTATGTAAAATGCACTCATTAGAGAATAGCACTTTATTCCATATCAAGCATGGCAAAATACAGTGGTAGAGTGGAAAAACTAACGTACATAATTAAAATATTATAAGCAGTAATACTTACATATCGAGAATAAAATCTTTGCCTCACCGAGTGAAGGGTACATTGGTGCATATATTGTAATTCATTGTCCAAAATTCTACCAACTCAATTGAACATTCTGTTACGCTTGGTCGTCTTGTTTTGATCAAAGAATCAAATGAGACATGTAAAACACTGTTGGGAAGGTTATAATGTCCTTTACTGTATAAAAGAGTTGTCAGTCAAACCAGAATGAACTGGAATAATTGACAAAGGCTTGAACATAAGGCAGGGTTTTACGTGTAGACCTTTCAGATAGTGTACTAGCATTATAAAGGGGTGTCCAAGACAATGAATGACCACTGAATCTTGAAAGGGACATCTCTATACGTAAAACCAATGGTAGGGTTGTATATTTATTTCATATTTAGTAGCAGATATTGATAGTAAAATAACATATAATTACACAAGTTTTGTTTTTCTATTGCGTGAACAGCATTTTTCACCGCTGTATTGGTTGGTTCAGGCTAATGTTGGCTTATCTTATTGCTATGATAGAATACAAATTTTTTTGTGGTGCAAAAATATTTTTATGAACTCCCAGATAGATGCTATTTGTCACTTTGTCACGCTTGTGTTGGGATAGTTGCAGATGAGACTGGGTGCGGGGTTGCTTGTTAAATGGATGAGCTACGCAACAAAAGTGGCACTTAGAAACTCCGTATTCTGCATATTTATCATGAATCATGTACTAATAAAGATAACACATGCCGTTTGTTGTTCCCACTCTGGTTGCAAGAACAATGAATATCTCAGTTGAGCAATCTCAATCATGCTGACGGCATGTCCACTAGGGGGTCTGCACGAAGGGGTTAATTTATGTTCATACACCCCCCCAACCCAGTTATACACATATACCACAATCATAAAATTAAATGCCAAGATACTCTGTACAGTATGTGTTCCTGCTTAAATTCCATCAAATGTGGCATTACCATTGTAAAACACTCCAATGGCCAGACTTATTAGGCATGTTTCCCAGAAAGAGAGAGAGATTACTCAGTTTCATATGCTGCTGGCAGTAAAACAATGAATGCACATCCCAAATCAAGAGTCTGCTTTTCCCTCCCTTGTAAATACATCTAGCACTCTAATGAAGCCGAAGCTCCTTCCTCTGAGTCTATTACCCATAGCTGAATTTTAATAAGCATGTCACTGAGGCAACGCTGTCACACTTTTCAGTGTTATGCAAAAAAAAAAGAAAAGCAGCAGGTCTGTTCACCCAGTTTGCGACCACATGAATAATTCAACACAGCCTACCCAGGTGACAAGTTAGAGAGTCTAACTCCATGGGAGCCACAGGTAAGGGTTCTGGCAGTTCCACGCAAGACTCATTGAGCAAGCACTCCTCTGATCCATCATCTGACAAGATCCGCTTGTGTCATGAGCCTCAGTCATCAATGAAGACGTGGAGGTAATTAAATGCAAAAAGTGATTAAATGATGAATAGCGGAATATGTTCTGTTCAGTAAATTATGCAAAACCCCTCAAGAATGCCAGAAAAATGCAGATCAAAAAACCTGGAATTTTCTATTAGGTAGAGCAATATGGCATTACTACTGACATCCCCTCAGTAGAGCCTTTCATTAGCTGTCCATATAATGGCAATTGCCAAATCATAAACCATGTAGAACTGCAGTATTTAGTTATTTTGATCTAAAGGGATTTATATTGACCAACTGATATATATATATATATATATATATATAGAGCATTTATGGAAGATTCTGGACTGATGTCTGATACCACATTTTCCACTCATCACCTGCAGAAAAAAGAAGAACTGCCATTCAAATAAACTACCATCAACCCATACATTCAGAGGTCTGAGGACTCGGGTTAATAGCCAACTGAAATCTCCCACTTTTTAATAGCTAAATAAGCCATTAACTTATTAACCCATTTGCGCAGATGTGTAAGTGACCAGAACGCCGGCGCCAAGATTTAGCTCAACTGAGACATTTGTTGCTCCTGCGGCTAAACTATGAAAGGAAACCTCATACTCCGTGTTTAATTTTTATTAGTACACAATTCGTGACAACTCTGCAGAATACGGAGTTTCTAAGTGTCACTATTTTCCCGTAGTAAGTCCATTTAACATGCAAATCCCCACCCAGTCTATACCTACCCATGCGTGACATAGTGGACAATAGCGTCTGTGTGAGTTCATAAATATACTTATTCATCATATAAAATTACTCAAATGCAAAATAAACATGTGAAATTATTTTATCATATTTTACTATAAATATTTGCAACTAAATATTAAATAAATATACAATCCCACCATTGGTTTTAAGCATAGAGATGTCCATGTCCATTAGACAATCTGTTTGAGAAATACACACCAATTTAGCTCGTTATTACACAAAATTGCACGCAACACCCATATACTGTACCTGCAATATTTCACGTGATTCAGGTTTTATTCACAAGTGTTTCATCCGATAAAAATGGCAGTATATTCTTTTCAACGGTGTTTGTCATTTTTTCTGGGATGCTTTGACCAATAATTTGCAGCCCAGCGTAACAGAATTTTTTATCTAGTCAATGTACTATGACGCAAACGTGTTTTCTGAAAACGCATTCGCTGACGGGAGTTTTTCTTCTGCGATATGAAAAAAGTACTGTTTGTAATTTGCGGTTCTTCTTGCTGGCTGCATATGTACGTTTGTTTTTTCCACTCGATCACTGTCTTGTCCAGTAGGCTATGTTAGATGGTTATTTTCACATTTTGAGTGCATTTCACACATGTTTTCTGGTTTATGTACCGACTTTCATGGAAACTAGAACATTTGGCAGCATGTTCCTGTTGGTGGAATATTATTGTATTGTACATAACATAGGCTATAGGCTTATCTTCCTGGGCTATACTGGGCATGGAAAATACTAATTCCAATTTACTGTGCGCTGATATAGATGAAAATAAATTCTTTTTTTTAACTACAGAAAAATACTATCCGAAGGCCATACATACTGTAGAGTACAGGAGAAACTGATGTTTTACTGAGGTACAAAAGTGAATGATTAGGCTACATATTTAGGTGGGTGTAACCGTGTGATATCAATGTTTTCATCTTAAACCATCACAAGGGGCAAATGTATATTCTTTATAATTGGCAAAACAAATGTTATTAATTTCATGACATGTATTGGATAGGGTTTTAGACCCATAGATATCTACCCCCCGAAACTGATGAAAAGATTGAAAATTATGCAAAAGTGAGTTTTATGATTTAAAACATTTGATTTGTAGTTAAATATATTATTATTATTATTACTATTATTATTATGATTTAGAGCAGTGCACAATTTAGCCATTTGGATAGATTTGGAGACACTAATGGACACCAGGGTACACTGCCTATATAATTGCATCATATATAGAGATGGGTATCATTAAGATTTTATCGATACCGGTACCAGTACTGCTTATTGATACCAATACTTATCGATGCTGTTGTGAAAAGAATTTTAAGTTATTTTATTATAACTAGTAAAATTAAATTATTTCCTCATAGTTTCCTGAGAGTATATAATGAGGGGACCAATTGCTATAAATAAATGTCTGGTACTGTGTTTTGTTGCTGCTTCACTACAAATACAATAAACTTAAATGAACAAGATTACCAAAAAACTATAGTCCTTGAGCTTCTCAGAAGCTAACAGAATAATAGTTATAAATAATAAATAATACAGCGGTCGTGAATGGGTTGGGCGTGGGTGTTTGTGTTGAACTATTATCCACTGAAGAAGCGGGGGCTGCCACTTGACTGACGTTAGCTATAGGATGAGGAACATGTTTCAAAAGCTTTTAAAACTAATGCTGACATTGCTAGATTACCAGCGTTATTATAACATAAGAACAGCGCTGGACAACGATGTATTTGCTCCAGAGAATGCCTTGTTGCTCCAACGCATTTTCTGTTACCTGTTCGTAGTGTACAGGGAATAATTTCCGGAAAAGCTATTGAGCTCTGGGTTTATGTAATGCGGGCAAATAAGCTAGGCAACAGGTAACATAGAATGCTTTGGAGCAACAAAACTTGAATACTGTCGTCGTTCCAGGTCATTCAACATACAATACATCGTCCAGTGCTGTTACTATGTGGCTGGCTATCTATTAAATGCTGACGATGTTAATAACTAAATAAGTTAATAACTATGGACTTGTTTTGTCTTATAACAAATGTTACCTTGACTTGATGCGGTCCAGTCACATTCTTTTTGGGAATCGCATCAGCTTCAGAGCCGGATCGAGGGCTGCACTGACGGGAATGGTCAAAGTCAAATACACTGCACTGCTTCAGATGTATGGCATGTTGTATTTGTAAGTGTTTCATTAGATTGCTAGTATTACTCCCCTTACACACAACAGCTTTTTTTAACGTAAATTGCATTTTGCCGTTCGCTTTGGTAAAGTGGGCCCACACATTTGAACACCTTAACCTGTCTGCCATCAGTGCCACATGACTGGAGTGCACAGAACGTAAACGGCCAACATTGAAAGTAATCACCTGACGCGTGCAACTCATCATTAGAACAAAAAAATGAATTGTCATCGTTAGGACTAGAGTAGAAACATATATTTTACGGTAGGTAATTTGAAAATGCATGCCAGCTATGTTAGAATGAATTAAAGTGAATTATGTTCAAATACCGATAGCAACACCGTTTGTCCAGGAGCTTATCTGTATTTCGGTCCTGACCAATCAGGAGCCATTACCAGTTTAATACCATTTCTCGATACACATCCCTAATCATATTTTTAGTAGTTCTGCATATCATCCTCAGATTTTGCACACTTGTGGACAGAGTTTATGATCCAGGAAATGCATAGACTTACCTGTTTCACATATGTAGCTCTCAGTATTTAATTGCAAACTAAAGAAAAAAAGTTTCTTTGCATGTGTGGCACTTTCTTTTGACTTAAATTATGAAAATAAACAAATCTAAGTTTCATTTAAGCCATTTACCAAGTGTCTGTGTTGTTCACACCTGGAGTTATAAAGCCTTAAACAGAGCACCGCCTAAATTGGTAAGAATTGACCAACTTTGCCATCTGCGCAAAGGGGTTTTAATAGCTGATGCCTATCCAGCCACAGACCTCACCGCATGGCAGTCACTGGTGAATAAGTGATTACACAAGAATCACCTGAATCTGAAACTCAGCACCAGATTGAACTATTTATTTATTATATTGATTAATTCCTCAAATAGGAGTACTTTGTTGTAGAAGAGTATTTATTTAAAATAATGAATCTGAATAATATGAATATGAATAATTCCACTTATTAAAATAACCGTGAATGTTTTTAATGTAATGGCATTCCATTTCTAATGACAAATTTCTAAAGGCCAAAGAATAATTAAAATACTTTCAGTATTTCACTTTTTGATGATCTACACTTATTATTTAAAGATCCATCTCACTCATTAGCATACAGTCTCTGCAATAATACAAGAATACAAACACGCCATTTGTCATTCAATGGTTTTTCAAAGAGCAATGCATCTTCTCAGTGTATATGTTCAATATTCATATATTAATATCTAAATTAATTAAATAAATCAATAGGTGTTTCCTATTATTAATAATCTTTTCATGCCCATTTGCATTCAGTTCACCAGGGACCATTGTGTTGTTGCACATTAATCTGCTATTGACAGTTTTCTCAAAGGACAGTGCTTGTTATTTGGGTCTTGTAAGATTGGTATTTATGCTTAGCATGTCGCACAGAAACAGAAACACTTTGGAGTGACCTTTACAGTCTTCATGTCTCCCCTTCCTGTCCAATTACATTACATTATTACATTATAGACATTTAGCAGACGCTCTTATCCAGAGCGACGTACATAGTGCATTTTCAAACTAGGAACAAGAACGTTTAAAAACAACCCTAAAAAGGCAAATACGAATCTAAGTACTAGGCGCAGTCAGTATGATTGTTTTTTTTTTTTTTTGGGGGGGGGGGGGGGGTAATTACACAACATTAATAACAATAGTCACAGGGAGGTAGGGAGGGGTGGAGAGAGGTGAAGCTTGAAGAGGTGAGTCTTCAATCTGCGCTTGAAGGCGGTCAGACTTTCTGCTGTTCTGACCTCCATGGGGAGGTCATTCCACCACCGTGGGGCCAGGACAGACAGACGTCGAGACCGGGTGCTAGCATGAAGAGGGGGAGGTACCAGTCGTCCTGAGGAGGCGGAACGCAGGGATCTGGCAGGTGTGTAGGGTCTGATTAGTTTTTGGAGGTATGGAGGGGCAGATCCTCGGACTGCCTGGAAGGCGAGCACCAATGTTTTGAATTTGATGCGAGCCATCACCGGTAGCCAGTGGAGGTCAATGAGCAGGGGGGTGACATGGGAGTATCGGGGGAGGTTGAAGACCAGGCGCGCTGCTGCGTTCTGGATAAGCTGAAGGGGTCTAATGGCCGATGCTGGCAAGCCAGCCAGGAGAGTTGCAATAGTCCAGGCGGGACAGCACCATCGCTTGGACCAGGAGCTGGGTTGAGTGGGTGGTGAGGAAGGGGCGGATTCTCCTGATGTTGTACAGGAAGAACCTGCATGCCCGGGTTACTGCTGCGATGTTCTCGGAGAGGGACAGCCTGTTGTCCATCACGACTCCGAGGTTCCTGGCACAGGGCGTTGGGGTCAGTGGAATGTCCCCTAGGGAAATAGAGATTGAGAGGAGAGGTTAGAGCAGGAATGTAGATGAGCTCAGTCTTGCCAGGATTGAGCTTGAGATGGCGGTTGTCCATCCAGCTCTGGATGTCTCTCAGGCAAGCGGAGACGCGGGCTGATACCTGAGTGTCAGAGGGTGAGAAGGAGAGAAAGAGTTGAGTATCGTCAGCGTAGCAGTGGTAAGAAAGACCATGAGCAGTGATAACAGGGCCAAGGGATTTGGTGTAGGTGGAGAAAAGGAGGGGACCAAGGACTGAGCCCTGGGGGACTCCTGTGGTAAGGGGACGGAGTGCCGATACTTTACCAGCCCAGGCAACCTGGGAGGAGCGTTCCGAGAGGTAGGACTCAATCCAGGCCAGGGCCGAGCCGCCGATCCCCGCTGCAGACAGGGACGACAGGAGGATGGAGTGATCTACGGTGTCAAAGGCGGCGGAGAGGTCTAGAAGTATTAGCACAGAGGAGAGGGAGGCTGCCCGAGCTGCATGAAGCATCTCGCTGATGAAGAGGAGTGCGGTCTCCGTTGAGTGGCCAGGTTTGAAGCCGGACTGGTGGGGGTCTAGCAGGTTGTTCTGGGTAAGGAAAGACGACAGTTGGTTAGAAACAGCACGTTCGATAGTTTTGGAAAGAAAAGAAAGAAGGGATACCGGTCTGTAGTTTTGGATGTTGGAGGGGTCCAGCGTAGGTTTTTTCAGGATCG
Organism: Ilyophis sp. 1 JC-2022; assembly: GCA_022702515.1. Classification (NCBI taxonomy): domain Eukaryota; kingdom Metazoa; phylum Chordata; class Actinopteri; order Anguilliformes; family Synaphobranchidae; genus Ilyophis; species Ilyophis sp. 1 JC-2022. Next base: position 36,517,236 of record CM040396.1, read on the forward strand.
GGGTGATGTGGGCTCTTTTGAAGGATGAGGGGAAACAGCCAGAGGTCAGGGAGGAGTTCATCAGGGAGGTCACGAACGGGAGGATATCTGGGGTGATTGCCTGGAGGAGAGATGAAGGGATAGGGTCGAGGGCACAAGTAGTGGGGCGATGGGAGAGTAGGAGATGGGACACATCAGTCTGCGAAAGGGGAGAAAAGGTGGAGAAACAGGGGGGGGACACAGAAGGGGTAGAGAGAGGAAGAGAGTGGGAAACAGTGTCTGTGAGGGGAGGGGGAGTGGGGCTGAAGGAGCTGCGGATGTCTGCGATCTTCTCATCGAAGGAATCTGCAAAGTCGTCTGCAGTGAACGAGGAATGAGGAGCAGGAGGGGGTTTGCTGAGGAGGGAGGAGAAGATAGAGAACAATTGACGGGGGTTAGAACTGTGTTTGCAAATTTTTGTGTGATAGTAGGTTACCTTGGCAGCGGTGACTGCCGTAGAGAACGCCGCTAGGAGAGTCTGGTAGGAAGAGAGGTCTGATGCGTCTCTGGATTTTCTCCACATCCTCTCAGCTGCGCGGAGACCGGCCCTTGAGGTGCGCAGGGCATCGGACATCCATGGGCAGGGAGGAGATGGGCGTGTGGGCCTAGAGACAAGAGGGCAGAGAGAGTCAAGTGATGTGGAGAGAGCTGTGAGCAGGGTGTCAGATGCAGAGTCGATGGGGAGTTGAGAGAAGGGTTTGAGAGTGGGGAGGGAAGCAGTGACACAGGGAGCAAGAGAGGAGGGTGAGAGGGAGCAGAGGTTACGGTGGACAGAGACAGTGGGGGTGTGGGGAGGGGAGGGATGGTGTGGAACAAGAGGAAGAGAGAAGGAAATGAAGTGGTGATCAGAGGTATGCAGAGGGGTAACAGTGAGATCAGAGCAGGGGCTGTTCCTCTGGAAGACCAGGTCTAGGAGGTTGCCAGCCTTGTGGGTGGGGGGGGGGGGGGGTTGGAGGGTGAGGTCAAAGGAGCGGAGAAGTGGTAGGAAGGCTGCAGACTGGGAGGCGTCTAGATGGATGTTGAAGTCTCCCAGGAGGATCAGCGGGATGCCGTCCTCTGGGAAGGAGCTGAGCAGGGTGTCAAGCTCATCAAGGAAGCACCCCAGGGGACCTGGAGGGCGATAAACAACTATAATGTACAGGTTAATAGGGTGGTTGATAAACACAGAGTGGTATTCAAAGCTAGTAATAGATAGATCAGAGAGGGGGAAAACAGAGAATGACCATGAGGGGGAGAGTAGCAAACCAGTACCACCTCCACGACCAGACGGCCGGGGGGTGTGAGAGAAGGAGAAGGAGGAGGAGAGGGCAGCGGGAGTTGCCGTGTTGTCCGGCGTGATCCAGGTTTCAGTGAGGGCGAGAAACTGGAGGGACAGGAAGGAGGCATAGCCGGAGATGAAGTCTGCTTTCCGTGTGGCAGACTGGCAGTTCCAGAGCCCCCCTGCGACGGTGAAGTTCTCGCAGGGAGTCAGCGAGGGGTAGCGGAGGTTGGAAGGGTTGCGTCGCCGTGAAGGGCCACGTTGTTGGAAGCGGGTTCTGAATGGAAGAGAGCAGACGGGGATGGGGAGAACACACATAGAACACACACAAACTGGGACGGAGCTCAGACACTCGTCTTTTGAAGTGCACACAGCTGATTGCAATTGGCAACAGCTGAGTGAGACACTTCGCGAGCACGGATCAATTATTATTTTCTATCAAAAAGCACAATGCTCCGAAACTATCAGTTTATCCGATCTAACAAGCTGAAAAAGCCAATCACAGAACAAACAAACTAGCAATGCAATTACTTTGATCAGTGTTCAATGAGGTCTAGTTAAAACCACGCAAACAGCGGCTAGAACACTTAAAATCAGTGTTCAACGAGGTCTAATTAAAACAGTGGCTAGAACACTTAAAATCAGTGTTCAACGAGGTCTAATTAAAACCACGCAAACAGCGGCTAGAACACTTAAAATCGATACGACCTTTCGCGGGACGGTTCAAAACGGGTCTTGCAATACAGGAAGAAAGATGCACTCTGAAAAGTCAGAGTGAAGCCTCAATCTATATAGTTGTCGCTCAGACACTCGTCTTTTGAAGTGCACACAGCTGATTGCAATTGGCAACAGCTGAGTGAGACACTTCGCGAGCACGGATCAATTATTATTTTCTATCAAAAAGCACAATACTCCGAAACTATCAGTTTATCCGATCTAACAAGCTGAAAAAGCCAATCGCAGAACAAACAAACTAGCAATGCAATTACTTTGATCAGTGTTCAATGAGGTCTAGTTAAAACCACGCAAACAGCGGCTAGAACACTTAAAATCAGTGTTCAACGAGGTCTAATTAAAACAGTGGCTAGAACACTTAAAATCAGTGTTCAACGAGGTCTAATTAAAACCACGCAAACAGCGGCTAGAACACTTAAAATCGATACGACCTTTCGCGGGACGGTTCAAAACGGGTCTTGCAATACAGGAAGAAAGATGCACTCTGAAAAGTCAGAGTGAAGCCTCAATCTATATAGTTGTCGTTCAGACACTCGTCTTTTGAAGTGCACACAGCTGATTGCAATTGGCAACAGCTGAGTGAGACACTTCGCGAGCACGGATCAAAACGGGTCTTGCAATACAGGAAGAAAGACCACAAAGGCCAGGCATTGAGTGGGTAAGGATATTCGCATGCTACGACGTTAGATGTGTCGGCGAGCTACATTTTGGAAGCTAAAATGAAACGGCTAGCCGGCTATGCCGGCGTTAGTCGGGTAGACAGACAACGACATATATCGACAATCATCAATACAAAGTTTTATTGCATGTTACACCCAAGAAACAAGGTGAGTTAAACACATCATGGCAAAACAGAAGCAGGACATCGAGGAATTAAAGCAATCCCTTAACTTCATGTCTGCAGAGCTATCAAAGGTAGTAGATCAGCTAAAAGTAATCAAGGAGCTCATGGGTGAGATAATGAATCTGAAAGAACAGAATCTTGAAAAAGACAAGAAGATTTCGAACTTAGAAAGAAGAGTTGAAGACTTAGAGCAATATTCAAGAATGAATGATGTAATAGTTAGCGGACTGAAAACAAAACCACGGTCCTATGCCAGGGACGTTGATGTAACAACTGAGCCTACAGAAAGTGACATTGAGTCGATAGAGCAACAAGTTGTTTCATTCCTAGGCAGCAAGGGAATACAAATCTACGAAGGAGACATTGAAGCCTGCCACCCTCTGTCGGTCAGGAACAGAGACTTCCCGAACATCATTGTGCGGTTTGTAAATAGGAAGAGGAAAATTGATATTCTCAAACAAGGCAGAAAGTTGAAAGGAACGAACATCTACATAAATAAACACTTGACGAAAAGAAACGCTGACATCGCCAGGCAAGCTAGAATTCTACGGAGAGAGAAAAAGATCCAAGCAACGTGGACAGCCAACTGTAAAGTATACATAAGGCTTAATGGTCCTCCTGAACACGCTAAATCACTACTGATAAGAGACATAGCAGAGTTAGAAAAATATGCATGATAAAAGCTGCATGGATTACCTTGTATGGAGACGCATGGATTACTTTTGCATGGAGGCGCTAACAGTGTTTTGTTTTTTGTCTTGTTTTTTTGTTTTGGTGCCTTGGATTATATCTCTGGAGAGTCTCCGACGTTCAAAACAGCGTGCGCGCGCGCGGGTGCGCGGGGCGTTCAAAAGGGATCAAAAAACAAAACATCACATGACATTAAAATTGTTTCCCCCCTCCTCATCTCTCTGACTCTTTGATTGTTTTGATCGATTTTTTTTTTTTTTTTTTTCATTTTGATCCAACCAAGATTAATATTCCTAAGTGAAAAAACTCAATTTAAACTCAGTTTCTCTCAAATGCAATAAAATACCTTCTCCACTTTTCACCTAAATCATTTGATCAACCAAGATTTGTAAATTCCTATAGTGAAACTCAATTTAACAACAGTTTTTCAAATGGGCTCAAAATACCTTCTCCACTTTTCACCTAAACCTTAGGTGAAAAGTGGAGAAGGTATTTTGAGCCATTGAGAAACTGAGTTTGTTAAATTGAGTTTCACTATAGGAATTACAAATCTTGGTTGGATCAAATGAGTTTAGGTGAAAAGTGGAGAAGGTATTTTGAGCCATTGAGAAACTGAGTTTGTTAAATTGAGTTTCACTATAGGAATTACAAATCTTGGTTGGATCAAATGAAGAAAAAAAGTTCGAATCTGGATCAACATGAGAATTATAAGAGTCAGATGAGGAGGGGTCAAACGGTTTAAAGTTCATGATGGATGTTGTTTTGATCCCGTATGAACGTTCGCGCACGTACGCACCCGCGCGCGCGCACGCTGTAAGAAGTCTTCTAAACAAATATGATAAATTTACCCACTATTTATCTTCACTCAAGCATCAGTTCTCTGTTATTGCACTATCCGAAACCTGGCTAACTGAAGATTCAAAAGATTTTTTTAACTTGCCAGGGTATAGATCGTTTCACCATGTGAGACAAAATAGATGTGGAGGCGGAGTCTCCTTACTTATTCATGGTGACTATGAAATCAAAAACAGACAGGATCTCACTCTGAAATCTGTGCCAGAGGTCGAATCTCTCTTTTTGGAACTCTCTGGTGTCCCTGGTGGCAAAAACATTATTGTTGGAGCTATTTACCGTCCACCTGACTCTGCCATTAAAGACTTCAATGAAAGTCTGCTCAGCTCACTGGACATAATAAGCAAAGAGAATAAGCTCTGTTTCATTTTAGGCGACTACAACATTGATCTCTTTAAAAGTAAATCAGATAACTCTATTGGTGACTTCCTAAATGTCCTATATTCTAACTACCTGTTTCCTCTCATCTATAAACCTACTAGAGTAACACAATCTTCAGAAACCTTGATTGACAACATTTTAACAAACTCCTTGAATGATGGTATTAAATCTGGAGTCCTGTACTCAGACCTGTCAGACCACCTTCCTATTTTCCATTTCTTTCAAATGAACAGTAGGGCTGGGCATGCTCAGAAAAAGGTCTTTAGAGCTAACATGAGCAAGTCAAATATTGAAAATTTCAAGAAGGTGCTTGCCGGTGTCTCATGGAGTGACTTATATAGAGAGAGCAATGCTGACTTTGCATATCAGCATTTCATGAAAATTATTAACTCCTCGTTTAATGAATGTTTTCCTCCGAAAAAGTCCACTAAAACACACAGTCGGGACCTAAACAAGCCTTGGTTTACACCTGACTTGCTGAAACTGTTGAGGAAAAAAAATAAATTGTATAAAAAATATATTTCACATCCCACACTATCCTCACATGAATACTATAAATCTTATCGTAACAACTATAATCACTCCATTAGATCGGCCAAAAAGAAATATTTCAGTGAGGAATTTAAAAGGTGCTCAAATGACAGTAGAACAACCTGGAAAGTAATAAATCAGTTATTGCAGAGAGAAAAAGCCTCGTCAGAGCTACCCCCAGTCTTTCTGGAAGGCAAAAACTTATTTAACAATCCTTTTGATATTGCTCAAAAATTCAATGAGTTTTTTGTTAACATCGGGAGTAATCTAGCAAACAAAATTCCTGTCTGTCAAGGTAATCCACTCGATTTCATTTCAAGAGACTTGCCTCCTTTTTCTTCTTTCGAACCCCCAGACACCCAAGAAATAAGTGACTTGATTGATGAACTAAAAATGTCATCTGCAGGTCACGACAAAATCTCTGCTTTCCTCGTCAAACAGGTGAAGGAGTCCATTTTGCAGCCCCTTGTCCACATTCTCTCTCTGTCATTAAAAACTGGCATCGTGCCAAATGACCTAAAAGTCGCCAAAGTTATTCCATTATTCAAATCAGATGATCCATCCAGCTTCAACAACTATAGACCTATATCTATTTTACCATGTTTTTCAAAAATTCTTGAAAAAATTGTTTACAAACGGATCCTCTATCATTTAGACTCAAATTCTATTCTTTATAAACACCAGTACGGTTTCTGAAAAAATCACTCCACTTATATGGCTCTGCTTCACCTAATTGACAAAGTAACTTCTGCACTTGAAAATAACAAATTCTGCTGTAGTATATTCATTGATTTCTCAAAAGCTTTTGATACTGTAAATCATGCTATTTTACTGGATAAATTGTACAAATATGGTTTTCATGATGTCACTCACAAATGGTTGAAAAGTTACATTTCTAATAGAAGTCAGTTTGTTTGCGTAAATGGATGCTTTTCTGATAAAGCTAAACTGCTTTGTGAGGTGCCTCAAGGATCAATCCTGGGGCCTTTGCTCTTTCTTATTTATATTAATGATATGTTTAATGCCTCAAATTTACTTTCTCCAATAATGTTTGCTGATGATACAACTCTCCTTCTCTCCCATTCAAATTTCCGTTCGTTGATCAAAGAAGCAAATGATGGCTTAACCGCATATGCCTCATGGTTCAATCTAAATAAATTGTCTTTGAATATCAAAAAATCTAACTTTATAATTTTCAGTGGGAAAAAAAAATACTCTGAAGATGTATTTAAAATTTCAATTAATTCTATAGAGATGCCGAAGACTTCATCTACACGATTCCTTGGAGTGTATATCGATGAAAACTTGAATTGGAGAGAACAAATCGACTGGGTCTATAAGAAAATTAATAAATCTCTTGGCATAATAAGGAGAATCAGTCACCTTGTAACCACTAACTGTCTTCTCACCCTTTACTACAGCCTAATTTACCCCTATCTTTCCTACTGTAATCTAGTCTGGGCAAGCACTTTCCAAACTAATCTGCAGAAAATACTTCTTCTTCAGAAGCGATTTGTTAGGATCGCATCGCGATCAGAGTCACGGGCCTCATCTGACCCCCTATTTCAAAAGCTCCAGATCCTGAATATCTATAATATAAATACTTTTCAAATATGTCTTTTTATTTATAAAATCCGTTCTAGTGAAGGAAACATTCCTGTACAATTTAATACCTATTTTATAAAAAATTCATTGTCCCACGCATACTCTACTCGCCAAACTTCTCATCTTCATCTTCCCAAATTTCTTACATCCAGAGGTCAATTTTCTATCAAATATAGAGGTGTGCAATTATGGAATTATTTCATCCATCTGGCAAATATGTCTTCTCTAAAAAATTACAAAAAAAGTTTGAAGGAACATTTGATAATGGCATTATAAACTCTTGTATTATAATGTATCTTCTATAATTAATGTTTTGTATTTTAACCTGTACTCTTTCTCTCCTGCACACACACACACATACACACACGCACACGCACACACACACACACACACACACACACACACATCAGTCACATCCTACCTATACTTCTTTGATTATGTAATGCATATTTTTTGTTTATTTAGGTGGAGGTTCCCTATAAGCCCCTTGGGCTTTTTTTACCTCTCCCTGCACAGTATCTTTTGTATGGTACAGTTGTCATTGCTGTGTATATTTTATTGTCTTGCTTTTTACTGTGCGAATAAAGAAGAAAAAAAAAGAGAAAAAAAAAAAAAAGATGCACTCATCTTTACCATCTCACTCTATACCACTTGCCTTTGCGAATGGCTGCTTATGAAATAAAATTGGTTTGAAGAAATTGGTGTGAATTCCAAATTTAAGCTAGATCCCCTGGAGACACCTTCCCTATGGAAGTCAGTTACTCTTTCCCTTCATTTCATTTTGAGACACTTGTAAAATTATATATGTTTCAGATAATTTGAATATGAAAGTGAAGTGCAAGTTCCTTTAAATTAAGTACAATGTTGGTCATTCCGTTTGCAAGCCAGCTATTGGGAACACAAATACAATAGACCAACCATGCAAGGTTCAGTCCTTATCCAGAGCCCCTTACAGTGTGTAAATATTATGCATTTATTCAGCTGGATAGGTATGCAAGTAGCTAGCATGCCTTGGATTTTCGAATTAATGTGAGTTACAATCTAGTGTAACTTCTGAGGCACCGATTCCTCAATATTGAGGGGGAGAAGAGGAAAAAAGTATAAATAAATAAAAATATTTGAACACAATGTCCCTATTACAGTACATGTAAAAGAAAGATTGTGCCCCATATGAAATTTTACCATAGTGTGTGAATGTACCATGGTACACTATGGCATGTACTACTGTAAAAATAAATGTTCCATAGTATACTATGGTACATATCATGGAATAAATTAATACCATATTATACTATGGTACACACTAAGGTAGTCAAGTCAAAATGTATAGCACATTTAAAACAACCACAGTAGACCAAAGTGCTGAACAGGCTTAAAATACCGAAATAAACTAAAATAAAAGTAAATAGCAAATAAGAATAAAAGAAAAAGAAAACAATAAATATAATAATAAAATAATTGTGGCACAGTAGAAGATGAGGTCAAGGTGACTCAAGGTTTCTAGGGTCTGAGCAGTTCTTATATGAATAGGTAATCTGTTCCAGAGATTAGGGGCAGCCACCGCGAAGGCTCGGTTGCCTCTATTTTTGTGCCTGGATCTCGGAACATCCAATAGTATCTGGTTGGCCGACCTCAGTGCTGCAACGGTTGATGATGCAAAGGTTCTGCTAGATAGGGTGGCGCCAGCCCATTTAAAACCTTTAAAAAAAGCAATAAAATCTTAAAATCAATCCTTAAACAGGCAGGAAGCCAGTGGAGAGCGGCCAATACTGGTGTTATGTAATCTTTTTCCAGTAAAAATTTGAGTGGCTGCATTTTGAACCAACTGCAGACAACAAAGAGATGACTGTTCTACACCCACATACAAAGAATGACAATATTCTAACCGAGAGGTAATAAAAGCATGAGTAACTTTCTCGAAATCTTTGGGAAATAGGCCTTTACCTTGGCTAAAGTCTTAACTGAAAAAACCTCGTTTTGACAACTGAACTAATCTGTTTATCAAATTTGAAGGAGCTGTCAAAAATCACAGCAAGATTCTTAACAAAACATCGACTGTAAGAAGCTAATGGGCCAAGAGTACCATCAAAGTCACCCAATAGGTCAGGCCGTCCAAACGTAATGATCTCAGTCTTATTTTCATTAACATTGAGAAAGTTTAAATCCATCAAAGTTTTGATATTTTAAGTAGTTCAGCAAAGACTGCATAGAATCTTTACTTTTTGTTTTTATAGGCAGATAGATTTGTATATCATCAGCAAAACAATGAAAAGGAATATTATGGTTCTTAAAAATGGACCCCAAGGGCAGCATATACCATGAAAAGAGGATGGGGCCCAAAATGGAGCCTTGAGGGACCCCACAAGTAAGTGGGGCCGCAGTCAAAGAATATTTGCCTAAGTGAACCAAGAAAATCCTATCTGTCAGGTATGACTGAAACCATTTGAGGGCAGTACCTTTGATGCCTACGCACAGTTTAAGATGTGATAAAAAGATCCTATGATCCACAGTGTCAAAGGCAGCAGTCAGGTCTAAAAGCACCAGAATAGCAGAGTTCCCTGAATCAACAGTTAAGAGAAGATCTTAAAAGTTCTGTTTCAGTACTATGGCATGGTTTAAAACCGGACTGAAACTTTTCATAAATACCACGGTTATCTAAAAATGTTTGCAATTGCCTGAAGTTTTTTTTTTTTTTGATAAGAGGCTGCACTACAGCATGTTTAAAGGCAGCTGGAACACACCCTGAAATATGAGAGGTATTTATCAAAACAAGAAAAACTTATTTTAGTAGACGAGAGGGAATACTGTCTAAGGGGCAATTTGTAGGCCGCAGATTCATTCATTTCATTTCATTTAATTATTTATTTCGATCATATTTCACAGTACATCAACTAGAGATGATGAACTACCTCTGATAAGAAGGAGAATGATACAGGCTCCAACTGATCGAAGACAGCTGGGCACATAGGAAGAACAGAAGAGTCTAGGGCAGAGGAAGTGGGTAAAGACCTAAGTGCTGAAATCAATTCATTTTTTTAAAAAGTTTTCACAGAGTGTAGGCGTTGGCACAATACGAGCTGTACCACAAAAATTTATAAGAGAGTTGAAAGCATTGAAAAGAACCTATAAAAAGAGGCCTATGACTGTTATTGGAGACAAGGTTAGATATAAACTCTGTTTTAGCAGTTTTAACGGCTCTCTGGTATTTTGATAAGCAGTCCCGTAAAATTCTTGGAGCTTATCCTTCTTTCAGTTCCTCTCAGCTCATCTACATGCGCGTCTGAGAGCGCGGGTAGTATCATTCAACCACGGCTCTGAAAGTGGTTTAGTGCGTTTAGTCCTAAATGGAGCAACAGAGTCCAAGATATCAGTGCAAGTGGAGTCAAAAGCAGCCATCCAGGGTATAAAGCAGAGTCTTTAAAAGCAATAAAAAACTGCGATGTAGTTAGAGGGTTAATCGCATGCAAGCGGTGTGCAGGAGTACAAGTTGTAACCCTAGAACAAGGGACTGTAGCAGTAAATAAAACAGGCAGATGATCCAATATGCATGTGTTGCAAATTTTACTGATACATACACATAAACCGTAAGACAGCACAAGGTCCAGTGTATGTCCCTTTTCATGAGTGAGATTAAGGTAGGGGTACATACCAAGGTACGATGGATGTACCATGGTACACTACGGTACATACTATGGTGCAAATGATTGTACCATAGCACAATGGATGTACCATGGCACCGTGTCACAGTACAAATAAATGTACCACAGTACACAAGTGTTCACACTATGGTAGTGACAAACAAGGGTGACAACAAATCCAATGGAATTGTTTCCATTTACATTACCATTCCCGCTAGGTCATGCAAAAACCCTGGCAAAATTCAACTTGAAAATGTAAAACCCTCCATTGCATTTTAATTTTCAAAGTCAAAAGACCTGTCAGTCAAAGGACAGCGGCATTACAGGGACGGTACAAACCCAACCAAAAAGTGTGGTGTCTGATTTCAGTCGTCTGCCAGTTAGCAGGCTAGATAACGATATTTCCTATTTAAATGTTTCCTATTTAAATGTTTGCATTTAAATGTTCAAATTGTTCAAATAAAGTGTTTACATTAACTGTCATGGTTTCTCAGCCTGCTCTTCTCTTGTTAGCCACTTCCCTGAGGAGGCGCTCATATTGCGTCTCTTCTCTTAGTTTTTTTTGTCCTTTTCGTGTGTTTGGGTTTTCTACTCAGTGTGTTCACCTGTTCCGTATTTCCTGTCATTATTTAAACCTCGCATCGTCTTTGTTTTGACGCCTCCATATTGCCAATCTTTTGACAAGGAAAGCCGGTAATTCACGGTATAGAACTGACATTTTGCATCGACCGTATCACCTCAACCTGTTATGGTTCCACGGGACTTGTTGCAGGTGTTTGAGAGTTTACTAGGAACTTAGTTTAGGTTATCCTTTCTATCCTGTCTCTTTTTTTCACCTCTGTCTCCCTGTCCTTGACAGATTGTCTTCGCTGTCTTCGGTTACCTCTTGTTTGTGTTTTTCGGCTCCCTCGTTGTGAGCTATAGGGTTTTCTTTGTCATTTGTCTTAATCTCTAGTTTTATAGTTTTCGCCCTATACTGGTCGCTTTGAGTTTGGTAGCATAGTCTCTCGTTGAAAGGAGAGTTTATTATTTTCTTGTTCTGTAAGTATTCCCTGTTTGCGGGTTTTTCCTCCCCGCTTTGTAGTGTTCATATTGAGCACTTAAAGAACCCCTATTGTCGCGTCTGGTCCTTCGTTCCTAACGCTACCCCTGACATTAACATAGTGGGCTTTTGCATTTTCATTTGAATAATGATTTTCATTTTGGCCTGGATATGCTTCCATTGTGTGCTTCCTTTAATTACCTATTTTGTTGTGAATTGGGTGTGCGTCTATTGATTTTTAAAATGTTTATAATTTGTTTCAGATTTTTCCCATTTTCTCCCAATTTGGTAGCCAATTGCACCCTTATGTAATTAAATTCCCCGAAGCAACCGCTACTGGATCCTCGGGGCGCAACCGCACAGACAGTAAGTCTGCGCCTTTGTCCGCTGCACCACAGCGGTGCATGTGCATCTATTACTTTGATGTTATTTGAATGTAATATTAAAACCCCTTGCAGACCGAGCATTCTAATTTCCAAACTTAAGTTTCAATGGTTTAACGATTGATCACCTGCCGTCCAATCACCGATTTTATTACATAGGACATTGATCCATGGGATTAGTAGGTAGATAAAAAAAAGGTAGGTAGATCGCTAGATAAAACTGCATGTCAATGTTTTAAATCTTCATTTGCCTCACCTGAAATAGAATTGACTACAGCAGATAGAAGAGTCTTGCCTAATGACTTGACTGCGACTGAGCCACTCAATCTTTAAGACAAATTTGTGATAATATTGAACAATATTACTTCAAAACTGATTTAATCTTGTGTAAAATCCAAAAATGTTTTTGTACTGCTGACTTTCTCAGATTGTAATATAAAGTTCGCTAGCTAGTGTAACATTAAAGCTCTATTTTGAAATAAGAAAATAACTGTGCTATCTTTCACCTCAGCTCATCTGTGAAAAAGTCTGTCAGACTATATTAACACAAGTGAACTGCTACATGTGAATATTTTCTGTATTTAGTGTAGACTAGATAACTAAATAATAACTAAAGCTAATGACCGTAGTTTAGATCTAGAAATTTCCAAGTTAGTCTACCCTTAGGTTTGATTGACAGAAGACAAAACATGTTAGCACTAGCTCTCACATGTAGCATTTAATTTAACTCATTTAACTGTCTTACTATCTTTATCAATCGCATTTTCTAAGTAGCTCGTTTTGTTTTCACATATGTCAAAATTTTTAGGCATTGGTCTTCGTTGGTATTTGTTGTTGAAACCATCCATCAATCCTATCAAACATGAATGGAGAAGGAAACTAATGCAAACTGCAACATTATACGCTAGTTTCAACTTTAGTTTTCTGTTGGTCACATTTTTGACATGAGCAAGTTTAGCCTGCTTAGACTAATATGCAGTGCTGTGCAGAGACCTTTTGAGGGGCAGCTGCTCAAAGTGCAAACCAACATAGAAAAACAATTGTACAACACACAGTTATTGTACAGAATATATTTTACCAAAATGAATGATTAAAATGAATGGCTGCAACAATAACACAAATATAATTTTTAAAAAATCTAATCAAAAGGGCCAAGGGCATATAGGAGCAGTTTGACAACTGGGAGGGACACTTCAGTCCATAGGGGCTTGTGATTACTTAATCCCGGTTCCTGGAATCCCGGTATTTCCCATCACAATTCTTTCCCGTTCCCAAACGGAGTGACATCGGGAAACCGGGAAATTTAACATGGGCAATGCAGATAAATAACTCTTGCATTATATTTGGCCTAATTAAGTACAATAAAATGATCAATATATTAAGTTTATTTCCAAAATGCAGTATCCAACATTTAAAAAAACTGATGCCTAGCCTACTCATGACTGCTTATTGACAAGTGAAAACTCGGTAACTCATTGCACTTTTGAGCACGTGAACGTTGCTAGCGCACGCACAGGAAATAGAAGTTCAATATACCTGCTCCAAACGTGGAGAGCAAAATCATATCAAGCAACGTGTGGAAGAATTTTGAGAAACTTAATACTAACGAGGCAAAATGTCGGGTTTTTTTAAAGTTGTAACTTAGTTGTAACTTAAGAAAATAATAGGCTACTATAATTGCAACGTCAATGACTAGGCTACCACTTATGGAAGACCAGAAATAATGAAAAAATGAAGAAATTAAGATACAATCACAATAAATGTTTATTTATTTCTGTATTTCTTCTTTTTCGTTTTTATTTATTTATGTATTTCTACTTTTCCATATTTATTTATTTCTGTATTTATTTGCCCATATGACAACGCGGGGGCTGTCCACTAACTCTCATTGGTTGATAGACCTTAGTGTCAGATCGATTGTACTTGCCTTGCGGTCGCTGGCTTCGATGATACACAAACGGCTGCATGCAGGCTAGGCTATGTTAGCGCAGCTATCGAATCTAACTTTGCATAAAGTGACGATCCAGACTTTATCCTTTTTGTGTGGCGGCAGTAACTGACAGTTTGTTGGAGATTGCAGCAATAATGGACACAGATGCGTTTTAATGAAAAGGACAGAGATAATAGTAGCCTATAACAACGAGCAGATGCAATCCAGCAGTGACAAATATTTGCCGTGTAGTTGCATGCTACCTGGTGCTGTATTTCCAGGCAAACATTTGAAGGAAAACCAGTACTCACAAAAATCTAGGCTATTTGTTTTAGATAGGTAGCGTGTCTGTTTGAACGTTTGCGTCTGTCATCAGCGTCTGATTAAGCCGAAACTTCAAAACGACACGGTGTCCATCTAAAATAATAAAAGATTTTGTGAGTGCTGGTTTTTCTGTACCATATTTGAACTGTTTTTAACCACTAGTAGCACCACCCTGAACTGAAGTAGGCTACTATAAACCGCTTCAGCGCATCACAGCTGAGGTGCACAAGCAACCCTGGCGCAGCATAGACCCATTTCTTGTTTATAACTAATGTTCATGTGAGATGCAACCAAGACAGTAACATTAACGTTACAGTGGCTAGTTAACGTTTGTGGGCTAACGCTACAGACAGCAAAAACACGCATCTTTCATGCCCCATCATTCATATTTGCCAGCATATTTTTAAACATCTAATCAAAGTATATGATTGTCGCGTTTCCACAGATGAAAAGCGTTTGTGTGCGTTAAATCCTTTCTATATTTGGTATCAATATGACGCGGCTTTGAGCAACTCTGACAATTTTGGTCCACGAAGGCTGCCGCGTCTTCTAGCCGAGGAAAGAGCTCACTCACCCTCTCATCTCGGGTAGTTTAACCGCGGCGTCAATATGGTTTCTTGTTGTGTTGTTTTTGGATGTACAAAAAGGACAAATGCAAAGAATCGTGTCTTAATTCAAGGCCGACACTGAGCCGACTCAGAATGTCAGACCCATTTGGCTAACTGGGTTGTCAGTTCCATCTCATTTTTGCTATACTACGGGCTGCGGTTTTGAAGCAAAGTGAGTTTATGGCTATCTAGCTATCTACAATAGAAAACATAAGCTACTGTGAGATTTTTTGACCCATGATCAAACTGAATTTTGATACGACTAGCCAAAATTACGCGAGTGACTGCGCATCCAGTCTATGCTGTGCATCAGTAGCCTGCTCTAGGATTGACTACTATGCCTAAATATCAAAACCACGCCTCCTAATTAACATATGGATGAAGAAATATAGAAATAAATAAATAGGCTACAGAAAATAAATACAAAAATAAATACATACAGAAAAGAAGAAATACATAAATAAATAAAGAAAAGAAGAAATACAGAAATAAATAAACAGTTATTCAGATTTTATCTATTAATTTCTTCATTCCATGTCAATTTACGTATTTATTTATTTCCTCGTACTTTTATTCATTTATGTATGCATTGCAATATTTATAAGTTCCTAATTTTTGCATTCCTGGTCCTCCATAACCACTACGGGGTAACCATGGATAGGGACAAGGGGTCGCCTAATAATGAATGCAAACCTAGTTGTGTTATTCCAGGACATCGGATTCTGCAGAAATATAGCCCAGCTATAATTACAATACGAGCTGGAATTCTTGGAATTATTTTCTTTTCTTACCAACTCAACAGCTAAACGTCCCTCATTTCACAATGGTAGGTTAGCGTATATTTGCTGATGTGTCTTGATGGAGATATTGTATTTATGCGATCATATTAAAGTTATTGTATTTATTCTATAACATTTACTTAGGCTAGGCCTATTACTCACATTCTCAGTTCCTGCAGCAAAAAGATTTTCTATTTCGGTTTTATTTTCTTATTGGCTTGTTATAAACGGGAGAAATTTCTGCATAACACACGTTACTTTATTTCCAGATTTCTCCGTTTTGGGCATTCACCGCCGAAACCCTCGACATTTCAAAGAAGAGGGTAAAAATGTGTAGGCATTATAATTTTTTTTTGGGGGGGGGTATAGTCTTTTTCCTTAAACACTGGCCATTTGCCTGTAGACCTAAAGCATTTTTGTCATGAACAGTTATAGCCAGCGTTAATACTTCTCACGGTTCAGGTAGGCCTAATAGCCCTATAGCCTTTGTTTTGATGTTTGAAGTTCCAAAGCAGCCATAATTTTGTACAGAAAATATGTTGGTTTTATTAATAAAACTTTTTTGAAAAACTGTTTGTTGTTATTGATATTCAAGAATCTCAGCCAATAGTACGCTAGTGGACAATGCCATGGTGCTGAAAGATAGTTTTATATAGCATATGGATGCCGGTAGCCCGTAAACCAATAAGTAGGGTCGCATATTTGATAATAGCCGACTAGAACGCCCCTGGTTTTTTAGACAGGATTTCCCGGGAAACCCGAGAGCGAAGTGTTATAATCCCAGGTTTAAGCAAATTTTCGGGAAAATATTAAACACTATGTAGTAGTAACATAAACAGGGCTTTCCATGAGATATCTAAGCCTTTTCCCCTGACCTTGGAGGCCGCATCATCTGACCACGCTGTACAGTTGATCACAAAACTAAAAGACTCATGCGATTGGTCAGTGCAACTGTAATTGTCCTGTAAACTGCTCTGTCAATTATTTTACACCTGTTTAATATTTTTTAAGGGGAGCACATTGTTAATAGTAACAATTTGATTAAGAACATTTTGAGACCAAAAATATGTTGCATTTTTAAAGACCTATAATTAGTATTAGAATTTCGTATTATTGTGTTGCTAATTGATGCATATTCAGCAGTCTCAAATGGCTGTTGACCACAGCTGGCCCTGGCAAAATAAGGAAACCATGGGGAGTATCAGTGCACCAAGGTCTAGTGCTTTATCTTGATTTGCCACTTGACAGTCCCAAAGAGTCGTTCTGAAAGGAAGGCATTTTCTGGTACCCTTCCCAGACTGATGTAGATATGTTTCTAGAAATAATGTCCATAGCTAATGTAGTTTCAGACACTGAGCACCACCATTGATTTCTGCATTATTGCACAACAAATTAATAATTCATGGCTGTTTTTCATGATCCATATGTTGGCATATTATTCTGAAGCAAAACCATTCTGGACTTCAAGAAATTGATTGCCACAGTTGCGAGCAATTTTAAATTGAACCCACATCCACATGCTAAAAATGTGTTTGTCGAGTTATTGTGTTTGTCACAGTTATAGAGGAGAGCCAGAGCTGGAAAGAACAGCCCAATCATCTTCCAGGATCAATAAGGAAACATGCAATTCACATATTGCTGTGGATATATTTTCTCGAGATTATGTCAAAAATACTCCTCCGACAGCAGCTTGAATAATACAGACACTGCCTAAATAAGTTTTTTTTTCTCATCTGTTTAGAGCTGATACTATTACAGTTCCACCATTAGCACAATAGTAATGAATCCAACTTTCTGACCCACTATCAAATATAAAGGAATTAAAATGTTAAGGGCCTGATTTAGTGTACACACGTGTGCACAATTATCAGTGTTGAATCAACTCTGCTAGAGTACAATTTTTTTAGACATAACATTTGATGCCTTTTTCTATTCTGTCAGTGAAATTGCAACATAGTACCTCTTTGTCCGAGATACTTATGTCATTTTTCAAATGTATTTTGTATTTAACGAAATAAAAAAAACATGAAAATTGGAGCAGATTTTTAAACTTAAATTTAACTATTTGCAGCATTTATAAAAAAAACATTTGAGTCTTATTTGCATCTTTTATTCTCAACTTTTTTGTGTCCAAATATAATTGTCACTGAAATAATTAATTTAACAAGAGCTAAAATGGTAGGAATAAGATTATAGTCAACTGTAAGTAAGTAGTGTGTATGTGTGTGAGTGTGATATTTACCCCCCACCACCACCACCACCACCCCACGTCCAACATAGAATAATGTGATACTTGTTAACTTGAATTTTAATAAGGCTGGAAACTATCTTCTAGACTGTACACTGAATAAATATGCTTTCGTATTTATTTATTCATGTATTTATTTTAGTTTCAAGCCAAGATAACATTGTCGCATTGAGGGCAGGCTGAAGGCCCACAGTTATACGTAATGATATGAGGCAGCTTTAAGCTGAAGAAAATGAGGCATGTACTGTGGTGATAAATCCATGTACAGATGCACATGGCCCAATTCCAAAAAAGTTGGGACAGTATGTAAAATGCACATAAAAGCAGAAAGCAGTGATTTGTAAATTCTCTTTTACATATATTTAATTGAGAACAGTACAAATGTTTTTTTTTTAATGTTTAACCTTATCAACTTTATAGATTTTTGTAAATATATGCTAATTCCAAATTTGATGCCTGCCACACGTTCCAAAAAAGTTTGGACCAGGGCAAAAAAAGATTGGGAAGTTCAAAAATACGCCAAATGACTGGATCCGCAAAATGATGACAGCAATTTGTCCTCAATTGGCCACTTTGTGGTGCTGCAGCAAATGGTTGAAAACTTTGACAGCCATAACCAGGGCCGGATTAAAGCCCTTAACTCTTTTGTCTTTTTGCTCAACTGAAACATTTGTTGCTCCTGCAGCCAAACTATTAGTGGAAATCACAAACTCTGTGTTTTAACTTTATTGGTAGACGATTCGTGACAACTCTGCTGAATAATGAGTTTCTAAGTGTCACTATTTTCCCGTAGCAAGTCCATTTAACAAGCACCCCTCCACCCAGTCTATACCTGCCCATGCGTGACATAGTGGACAATAGCATCTTTGTGTGAGTTCATAAATATATTTATTCATCATATAAAATTTGCATTCCGTCATAGCAACAAGATAAACCCAACAATAGCCTGATCGTATGCCAAAAACGCAGTGAAAAGCCCTGCTCACTCAAATGCAAAATAAACGTGAAATTATAGTCTCATTGTACCACGTATTCTACGATGAATATCTGCTACTAAATATGAAATAAATATACAATCCTACCATTGGTTTTATAGATAGAGATGTTCCTTTCAAAATTCAGTGGTCATTTATAGTCTGGTACAATCCGTTTGAGGAATATACAACACTTTATACCGTTATTACACTATCTGAAACGTCGACTCGTAATACCCCTGTGCCCTGCAAGCCGGTCTCATTCATTACAGTTCACTCTGGTTTAATTGTCGGCTCTTTTATCCAATAGAGTACATTATAACCTTAGCAGCGGTATATGCAACGTCTTATTTTGTGCTTTGAAAAATTTATTGCAGCCCAGCGTAACGGCAGTTTTCATTTTCATGGTCTCATATTACGCAAGCTCTATAGAAAACGCATTAGAGAGGGGTGTATTGCCTTTCGCGCTATGTAAAAAAGTTTGCGCCTAAAATGCTGTTGGTCTCGCTGGCTACATCTGTACATTAGTTTTTCCACTCGAGCACTGTCTTTCCAATATGATTGATAGGCCTATTTTTATTTTCACATTTCACATACTGTAGTGCAATCGTTAATTTTAATTTTTATGTAGGCTACTGATTTTCATTGAAGATAGAACATTTGGCAGCATTTTGCAGATGGTGGAATACTATTTTATTTTCATGTTATCGTACATAAAATATAGGCTATGGCATATATACTTGTCACTTACAGTGCCCTCCACTATTATTGGCACCCCTGGCAAAGATGAATAAAAAGTGTTGAACAAAAAAGTGTTTGGTAAATTAGCTTAATCTCACACTGAAAAAATTAGAAAAATCCCACCTTTAATTGAAGTAAATTTATTATGAGCAAAAAAAATCCCTCATCAAGAAATAATTATTTTTAACAAAACCACGTGTGCCACAATTATTGGCACCCCTGCATTTATATATAGAATAAAGTAATCATTTTAAATATTTGGCCGCATATCCTTTGCATGCCATGACTTCCTGATGTCTGTGACCCAACAACATTAAAATACTCTGGATATCTTATTTTCTGGTACTCTTACAAGTGATACTATAATGTCTCTGCATTTAAATGGATCTCTATGGGAATTGGGGGGTGGGACTTGATTTAGCTGTAAATTATGCTGGAACAGTATGGAATACATGGTTGGTAAAATGGCTGTAAGTCATCAAGGTTCTGAGGTATCAAACGAGCCTCAAACCATCACTCTGTTGCCAGATATGCAGTAGACATGGATGGATCACTTTAAGGGTCGTTTATCCTTAACTTCTCTGTTTCTTCTTCAGACTTGGAGCCATACTGTTCCAGTGTAATTTACAGCTAAATCTAGTCATTTCCTCTAGGCATTTCCTGTTTCCTGTTTGAACTTGAACTGAAAGCGCGTTTGCTTCGCTTGTTCAACTCAACTATTTTAGATTTCCAACGACTACGTTTTACGTTCTCCTACTCTTTTGTGAATACCGCTCCGAAACTGATCACATCCAGACCCGGAAAATCTAAACAACAACCAAGGATAAATACGGTAAACGCACATTATGGCTTCCACGCCAAGTGTTTCCTGCGCTGTGTGTTTCATGTTTAGCCTTAGTTCTGTTGCAAAGTGTGAGCTTAATTTAAATTTGGCACGGAAAATAGCTGAGCTCGAGGCCCGCATCCGGACGTTATATCAGATCCAGGATAGTGAGAGTTTGCTCGACTCCCTTTTACCTGAGCCGGATGCCAGTTTAGATACTAGTATCGCTCCAACGTCAGAGTCCTCACTGCGGGACGATTTTGTCACGTTGCAAAAGAAACATAGCTGTCGGCTCAGAGCCGCCGAGCACCACCCTACACACGTTTCAAATCGATATTCTCCACTCAGTAACACACCTACTGAGAAAGCCCTGATCATAGGGGATAGTATTCTAAGAAACATGAGTTTAGCGACACCAGCGACCATAGTGCAGTGTATGCCTGGTGCCAGAGCTACCGATGTTGAGGGTAGTTTGAGAGTGCTGGCTAAAAGTAAACGTAAATATTCTAGAATTGTCATTCACGTCGGCACAAATGATGTCCGGTTGATGCAATCGGAGGTCACCAAAAATAACTTTGTTTCGGTGTGCGCAGTGGCTAAAAAGATGTGGCAACAGGCCTCTGATCCTACATCGGAGCCTGTGCGTTTCCCAATGCCCGTGACACATGGCCCAACGCCGTTGTCTGCAAGGTGCGTTTCAGAGCTAGTAATTAGCAATAGTATCCCAGCGCCCCATTATCTAACATATCTGAGCTAGAAACGACTATTTACTATATTGAGACTGTGTCTGCCCCACGCATCTATGCTAAATGTAAAGCAAACCGTGGTATTAACACGGATAATCTTGTGATTCTAAAATTAAACCATTTTGCTGCCAGCAACTGTTGTGACTCCTAAAAATTGGACGACTGAATGTTAGATCTCTTGCTCCTAAAGCAATTCTTATAAACGAATTGATCACAGATCATAATCTCAAGGTACTGTGTCTGACTGAAACTTGGCTAAGACCTGGTGAATATGTCGCACTTAATGAAGCGTCTCCTATAGGTTTTTTTAAGTACTCCGGTATCGCGCCAGTCAGGAAGAGGGGGTGGTGTTGCAGCGATCTATCAGTCCACCTTAAGCTTAACCCCTAAGTGTGGAAATGAGTTCTTATCTTTTGAAGTTCTCTCTATGAATTGTGTACGGCATGACCTAGCCAAAATAAGGGGCAACATGCAGTCCTTTCTCTTGGTGTCTGTTTACAGACCACCTGGGCCCTATTCGGATTTCCTAATAGAATTTGCGGAGTTTTTGTCCTGCCTTGCTATTTCGGCAGACAAGGTTGCAATTGTTGGTGATTTTAACGTACATGTGGATAAACAGGGTGATCCCCTAGGAACAGCCTTTGCCTCTATTATTGACTCTGTTGGTTTTAAACAAAATGTCTATGGGCCCACTCATTACTATAGCCATACCCTAGACTTAGTGTTATCTAAAAAACCATCATCAGAATGTTCATCTTACCCCTGCGTTTACAGCAGTAATGATTTCATGGATTTTTTCAATCAGAAGATTGAAACTATTAGAGACCAGATCTCCAAATTGCCTACCCCCCTAGGCATCACTCCTCCCAAAATCTATGAACAGCCCAGATCTTGGTCAACAGAGGAAGATGTATCAACAGTGGCACTGAACTGTTTTACGCCAATTGACATGGAGGAGCTGTCCAAACTGGTTATATCCTCAACACCGACTACCTGTCTACTCGACCCAATCCCTACAAGATTGGCTAAATAACTTTTTCCTGTACTAGGCCAGCATATGTTAAATTATTAACACATCCTTAGTAACAGGATATGTACCAGAGTCACTAAAAATGGCGGTTATTAAGCCATTACTGAAAAAACCAAACCTCGAACCTGACAAACTGGAAAACTATAGACCCATTCCAAATCTTCCATTTCTATCAAAAATATTAGAGAAAGCTGTTGCGAAGCAACTTGGTGCATACCTTAGCTCAAACCATATCCATGAATTATTCCAGTCAGGATTTAGACCCTACCATAGCACTGAAACGGCACTTGTTAAAGTTATTAACGATTTACTGTTATCAGCCGACCAAAACTCTGTGTCTGTTCTTGTACTTCTTGACCTAAGTGCAGCTTTTGATACAATAGATCATGAGATTCTACTGAACAGACTCCAGGGCTGTGTTGGACTCAATGGTCAAGCACTTGCATGGTTCAGATCATACTTATACAATAGGAAACAATTTGTTAAATTAAATGAAGAAGATTATTCGGGCACATGGGGTAGATTTTCACTGCTATGCAGACGATACTCAGATATGCATTTCCATGAAACCCGGCGAAGCACTACCACTTTCTCGATTAGAGGCTTGCATTGCCGATATTAAAGCTTGGATGCTCTCCAATTTCCTGCTCTTAAACTCAGAGAAAACCGAAAGGCTGGTTTTAGGTCCTAAAAAACAAACGGAGAAATTGTGTACATATACTTTAAGTATTGATAGTTGCTTAGTTGTTCCAAATTCAGCTGTGAAAGACCTAGGTGTTACTATAGACCCAGATTTAACCTTTGGCACGCACATAAAAAACATATCTAGAGTTGCTTTCTTCCAGTTAAGGAACATAGCTAAAATTAGGCGGGGGTACTTGTCCACCCCCCAATTCCCATAGAGATCAATTCAAATGCAGATACGTTATAGTATCGCTTGTAAGAGTACCAGAAAATAAGATATCAAGAGTCTTTTGATGTTGTTGGGTCACAGACATCAGGAAGGCATGGCATGTAAAGGGTATGTGACCAAATATAAAAAATTACTTTATTCTATATATAAATGGCAATAATTGTGGCACATGTGGTTTTGTTAAAAATAATTATTTCTTGATGAGGGATTTTTTTTCTCATAATAAATTAACTTCAATTAAAGGTTGGATTTTTGTGAGATTCCGTGTGAGATTAAGCTCATTCACCAAACAGTGAATTTTTTTTTAACCCTTTTTACTCATCTTTACCAGGGGTGCCAATAATAGTGGAGGGCACTGTATGGCATGGCAATGATCATATGTGCGCTGATATGTGGTAAATTAAGGTAAAGATTTTCCTTTATGTCATTATGAATGGAACATAAGGAACATAAAAAAAACTACAGAAAAATGCAATCCCGGGACAAAAGTATACATACAGGGAAATACAGGGAAAAGGGATGTTTTATTGAGGTACAAGAGTGAATGATTAGGCTACATATTTAGGTGTATATAACACTGATATCAATATTTTTATCTTAATCCATCAGAAGAAGCAATGTATATTTTTTATAATGGACAAAACTAAATTTATTCATTTTATGACATGTTTTGCCATGGGATTTTGGAACCATAGATATCTACCCCCCTATACTGATGAAAATATAGTCATTCCCACTTGAAAATTATGAAAAAGTGAGTTTTATAAGCCAAAACTGTTGATTTGTAGTTGATTTTTATTGAGAGCAGTGCACAATTTAGCCATATCATCCTCAGATTTTGCACACTTGTTGAGATGGAATTTATGATCCAGGAAATGTATAGATTTACCTGTTTCACTTATGTAGCTAAAGAAAAACATTTTTTTTTTGCATTTTCCAAAAGTTTCTTTGCATTTGTGGCACTTTATTTTGACTTAAATTATGAAAATAAACAAATCTAAGTTTGTATTGTAAATGGTACACCTGTCTTCTTTCATGTAAGCCATTTAACAAGTTTATTTGATGCTCACACCTGGATTTATAAAGCATTAACCAGAGCACCCCCTAAATCAGGGGTGTCCAAACTACGGCCCGCGGGCCAATTGCGGCCCTTGAAGCGTTTTAAAGCGGCCCTCGAAACATTTCAGAAGAATTATTAAATCTGGCCCGCTGCTACAAATGAGAAAAACAAAAATGCTGTTGTTTTTTTAACACTAGGGGGTAGCATAGTAAAAGCCCAACTCTAAAAACAGATCAGCAGTTTGCACCCCCACCCCCAAACAAAAAATTATCTTATGCATTAGCTAGCCAACGTTCCTGTAGCCTACAAATCGTGTTCTTATCAACATGGCGACTGCAAAGAATCGAAAGGTGGATAGTGAATGTAGGAAATTCCAGCCACGATGGCAAAATTAATACTTTTTCAGAGTACAGAGGCAAGTGTGTCTGTTTAATTTGCCAGGAATCAGTAGCGGTGATGAAAATAATTTTACGTTGAGACATTATGAAACGAAACATGATGCGTCTTTTAAGGCATATACTGGAGCAGCCAGAGAAGAGAAATCAAAGCAGTTGGCGGCAAGCCTATCATTGCAACAAATCCAGTTTTTTCGTGCTAATCAAACGCAGCAGAATGCTACCAGGGCTAGCTACGAGGTGGCTAAGCTAATAGCGAAGTATGGAAAGGCCTTTGTAGAGGGTGATTTTATTAAAAGAGTGCGTCACAAAAATTGTGTTGCGAGAAACACAGTGGGCCGGCAAATCGAGGATTTATCAGCTAACATCAAGGCGCAAATATCAGACAAAGCTCCGTTGTTTCTTTTCTATTCAATTGCGTGTGACGAGAGTACCGACACAACAGATTCGGCTCAGCTAGTAATTTTTTTGCGAGGGGTTGACGATGATTTTTGCATGACTGAAGAGCTCCTCGACCTTCGGAGCCTGACTGGAACAACGAAAGGAGCTGATATTTTTGAAGCTGTGTCAGTTGCTATTCAATATCGGAATCTCCCTTGGGACAAGTTGTGTGGAGTTACAACAGATGGTGCTCCAGTCATGATAGGTGAGCGTAACGGAATGGCTTCCCTGGTTTGCAGAAAAGTTCATGAGTCTGGGGGCGAGGCTGTTAAATTGCATTGTATTATACAGCAGGAAGCATTATGCGCCAAAGTCACGAAACTGGGCGATGTCATGAATACAGTCGTGAAAACTATTAACATAATTTGTGCGAAAGCACTCAATCACAGAGAATTTCAGGCATTCCTGTCTGAAATGGATACAGAATATGGGGACGTGATCTACCACTCTGATATACTCTCACATATGTGAGCAAACATTTTCCCTGATGACGCTAAACAAGAGCCGTTTGCGATCAAAGATAACAGACAGTCACCTTTGCGATGTCCTGCGAATCGCATCTACAAACCTCACGCCCGACATCACAGCGATTCTTCAGTCCAAGGCACAACAACACTGTTCTCATTAGACTGTTCTCGTGTCACTGGTGAGTGAAATTCTTAAAATCTCTTCAAACTCGCCTTTTAATAGGTTATAATACTATTTGCCTAATTTAAATAGAAATCTAAGTGATGTTGGCAACTGTATGCCACATGTCTGAGCGCACTTGTATTTATTTTACACACACACGCACACATAGCCTATATATATATAATAGCCCAGGGGTGTCCAAACTTTTTTCACTGAGGGCCAGATGGAGAAAAATGATGACTACCACGGGCCACAGGCTATTATATATATATAGGCTATGTGTGCGTGTGTGTGTAAAATAAATACAAGTGCGCTCAGACATGTGGCATACAGTTGCCAACATCACTTAGATTTCTATTTAAATTAGGCAAATAGTATTATAGCCTATTAAAAGGCGAGTTTGAAGAGATTTTAAGAATTTCACTCACCAGTGACACGAGAACAGTCTAATGAGAACAGTGTTGTTGTGCCTTGGACTGAAGAATCGCTGTGATGTCGGGCGTGAGGTTTGTAGATGCGATTCGCAGGACATCGCAAAGGTGACTGTTATCTTTGATCGCAAACGGCTCTTGTTTAGCGTCATCAGGGAAAATGTTTGCTCACATATGTGAGAGTATATCAGAGTGGTAGATCACGTCCCCATATTCTGTATCCATTTCAGACAGGAATGCCTGAAATTCTCTGTGATTGAGTGCTTTCGCACAAATTATGTTAATAGTTTTCACGACTGTATTCATGACATCGCCCAGTTTCGTGACTTTGGCGCATAATGCTTCCTGCTGTATAATACAATGCAATTTAACAGCCTCGCCCCCAGACTCATGAACTTTTCTGCAAACCAGGGAAGCCATTCCGTTACGCTCACCTATCATGACTGGAGCACCATCTGTTGTAACTCCACACAACTTGTCCCAAGGGAGATTCCGATATTGAATAGCAACTGACACAGCTTCAAAAATATCAGCTCCTTTCGTTGTTCCAGTCAGGCTCCGAAGGTCGAGGAGCTCTTCAGTCATGCAAAAATCATCGTCAACCCCTCGCAAAAAAATTACTAGCTGAGCCGAATCTGTTGTGTCGGTACTCTCGTCACACGCAATTGAATAGAAAAGAAACAACGGAGCTTTGTCTGATATTTGCGCCTTGATGTTAGCTGATAAATCCTCGATTTGCCGGCCCACTGTGTTTCTCGCAACACAATTTTTGTGACGCACTCTTTTAATAAAATCACCCTCTACAAAGGCCTTTCCATACTTCGCTATTAGCTTAGCCACCTCGTAGCTAGCCCTGGTAGCATTCTGCTGCGTTTGATTAGCACGAAAAAACTGGATTTGTTGCAATGATAGGCTTGCCGCCAACTGCTTTGATTTCTCTTCTCTGGCTGCTCCAGTATATGCCTTAAAAGACGCATCATGTTTCGTTTCATAATGTCTCAACGTAAAATTATTTTCATCACCGCTACTGATTCCTGGCAAATTAAACAGACACACTTGCCTCTGTACTCTGAAAAAGTATTAATTTTGCCATCGTGGCTGGAATTTCCTACATTCACTATCCACCTTTCGATTCTTTGCAGTCGCCATGTTGATAAGAACACGATTTGTAGGCTACAGGAACGTTGGCTAGCTAATGCATAAGATAATTTTTTGTTTGGGGGTGGGGGTGCAAACTGCTGATCTGTTTTTAGAGTTGGGCTTTTACTATGCTACCCCCTAGTGTTAAAAAAACAACAGCATTTTTGTTTTTCTCATTTGTAGCAGCGGGCCAGATTTAATAATTCTTCTGAAATGTTTCGAGGGCCGCTTTAAAACGCTTCAAGGGCCGCAATTGGCCCGCGGGCCGTAGTTTGGACACCCCTGGTGTATTCCATTATGTTCTCTATGTATGAGAGATGGGAATGGTCTTTTCCATGTTGATAATGAACAAATTATGTGAAGATGACAAAATAGAAGATTTATGACAACTAAGAGCCATATGATAAAGAAGAAAATCACAGAGCTGGATGTGATTTAACAGTCACAGACATTTAGAACCATGACAAAGAAGGAATTAACTAGACAGGTACTCGAAATGAACCTGCGAATTATAGGAACACGTTGGATTGTGGTGCAATGTGATATTTTTTTCATGCTAAACTAGATGCCGTGCATGCCAAAGGGGGAAAATAAATCTTTGGTATAACCTACTCTTAAAAGCTAGGGTTTATTTATTTATTTATTTATTGCATTTCTTTACCCAGGGTATGCCCAAACAGTTAAAAACTGGTTTCCATTGGGGCCCTGCATTCATTTAAATACTACATACGTACTGTACTACATGCAATTAAAAATAAAAACCAAATTTTAATTTAACAAACACTCAAGCCGTCAAGGCATTAGAAATATGTCCATAATTTTCTTAATTACGCATGGAAAGGTAGAGGGTGTTTTCTCTTGTCTTAAACCATACTCCATAATAATGACATCACAAAAGTACAAATATGTGCATGTTAATTCAATACGCATATGGGACCATTACCACTGACCTGACAGAGAACTGAGGAAGAAGTTGCTTTCCATCCAACACGACTGACTCTGTTCTCCCAGATTTCCCGTCTTTTTGCATCTGATGGAAATCTATATACCTTGAATCCCTTCTCCGTTCTATTTGTGCACCCACAAGCGCTACAACCTGTCATTTTGTCGTAAAATCGATATGCGTCCGATCCCGATCCTGTCCGCGATGGACTCAAAATGGCTCCACGTAATCACGTGACTAGATTTTTCCGGACCCTCTATGTCGCTACTCTCTCTATCAAGGGACTCTACTCTGAACATAACAGAAATAAATAGGAACTCCTGTATTGTTAATAAAATCTTGCACATCAAACGCAAAATTTCCTTTGCGAAAAGGAGGCATGTAATTTATTCGGAGCAAGGTTGTTTTTTGTGAGTTTTTGTTTGCGATACTATTTATTTGTCCAATCATAACAAGTTTCCATGACTGACGTCACCGCACTGCCACAACAAATAGGCGATCATTCATATATCGTTCAGAAAAAAGTTTTAAATGGCCATAGCTTATAATGCACTTAGGCTACATTGCATTCACTTTCGGCATATTCAATACTTGTAGTGGTTCGCGGCTGTTTGTTTTCTTTTCTTTTGTGGCTCTCGTCCTGCGTTCACGATTGTGAATATATCGGATTTTTTCCACGTTCCGTTTTGTGGTTTGCCAGCCTCATTATTGTTTCCACCTGTGCGTTCTACCTGCAGGGTATTTAAGTTCCTTACTTCCGCTTCTTGTTTGTTTGTCTTACGACATTACATTCAAGCTAGGTATAGCCAGGTACTAGCGACCTCCGGCTATTAAACTTTGTTCATGTTCAGGGGGGACTTGCTATAGCT
This sequence comes from Ilyophis sp. 1 JC-2022, assembly GCA_022702515.1. Taxonomy (NCBI): domain Eukaryota; kingdom Metazoa; phylum Chordata; class Actinopteri; order Anguilliformes; family Synaphobranchidae; genus Ilyophis; species Ilyophis sp. 1 JC-2022. The sequence goes on from CM040396.1 coordinate 36,546,238, forward strand.
ACTTAATCGGGTATAGGATTGTTTTCCGCCTGGTAGCATTTAGTGCTATCTATTTTGTACTTTGACGTTCTCTCGGAGACAGTTTTTACTTTCGTTTTGGTTTTACACTCTACCGGCTTTCAGCTACTGTAGCCGAGAGTGTTCTTTTGTTTTCTAAGTTTCCCGTTTTAGCTCATTACGTGAGCTCGGGAGATTTAGTTGGTATTCTACTAGTTTACTCCTCTTTGTGATTCCTCAATATGCTGCCCATCTCTGCTAAAAATATGGTGTCAATATCTCAAACCATTCAAATTCTACAGAGCTTTTTTCAGGTGAACCATTTCGGTTACCAAAGTTGGCACAAATTGGTAAGGTTCCAGAAAAGTCTCAATACGATTTATTTTTTAAGTGAATGAAATTAGATAATTTGTCAAAAGTTTGTTTTTAGGTGTGTTTCACATTACACAACTAACTAGCCTACCCGTGGTCCCCAAAAAGCTCTCCAAACACATGTAGCAGCACAGTGAATCTTGTATTCCACCAGAGCTCCATTAGCCAGACATGAGTCCAGGTATATGCAAACGGGATATAAAATCAAATGTCCTCCAGTTTCCTAGATCAAATAAAAACACCCCTGCATAATAATCAACAACAAACTAATCCTCATTTAATCATGTTATCTCTCCCTCATGTTATGTTATGCATAAATTGCTCATTTGTTTACCTGCACAGCCTGCTGTACTGCATACAGAACAATTTACTCATGTGGGACAATAACTACTAAACAAACACTTCAGACGCCATTTTATTCAAAATAAACTTGGAACAGCTCATCTCAGACACAAACAAATTGCTAGCTGCTACAGTGGTGTTCAAGTAAATAGCAGTGCTTTCAAAAAAGTGAATAAAGTGCAAATATTTTTTAATAGCTTTTAGTTCTATATTTCAAATGTAGTGGAAACATTACACATTCAATTCCAAATCAAAGCATTAACAAATTTTTATCAAGTCTGCGTTATTATTTTACAGGAAGCAAAGAAAAGGAATATTAATCTGTTCAAAAAAATAGCAGTGTCGACATTTTTCTCTTCAAACACTTACTGTATAAACTGAAAAAAGTTCAAGATTTAACTTCACTTTAAATTACTGAACTAATATTTAGTTGCATAACCATTGTTTTGGATAACTGCTGCGCATCTGCGTTGCATCGAGTCAACTAACTTCTGGCACCTAGAAACAGGTATTTCAGCCCAGGATGAACGAACAACATTCCACAGTTCCTGTGAATTTTTGGGTTTTGCTTCAGAAACTGCATTTTCAATGTCACCCCACAAGTTTTCAATGGGGTTGAGGTCAGGAGATTGAGCTGGCCACTCCATTACCTCAATCCTTTTTGTCTGAAACCAAGATGTTGCTCGCTTACTGTGTGTTTAGGGTCATCTTGTTGAAACACCCATTTCAGGGGAATTTCCTCTTCGGCATACGGCAACATAATCTCTTCAAGTATTTTGATGTATTCAAACTGATCAATGATCCCTGGCATACGATAAATAGGCCCAACACCGTAGTGTCCCCATACCATGATTTTTGCGCCACCATGCTTCACTGTCTTCACAGTGTACTGTGGCTTGAATTCAATACCCGGGGGTCGTCTGACGTACTGTCGACGACCAGTAGACCTGAAAAGAACTATTTTACTCTCATCAGTCCACAGAATGTTACGCCATTTCTCTTTGGGCCAATCGATGTGTTCCTTGGCAAATTTTAACCGATTGTGCACATGTCGTTTTTTCAACAATGGTGCTTTACCGGGGCTTCTTGCTGATAGCTTAGCTTCGATCAAACGTCTTCTGACTGTAACAGCACTTACAGGTAATTTTAGATCATCTTTGATCTTTCTGGAGGTGATGATTGGCTGAATCTTTGCCATTCTGACGATTCTTCGATCCGTTTTAACAGTAGTTGCTCGTTTTCTTCTGCGTGAGCTGAGCATCCTATAATTTTCTGCACTTCATTATATGTTTTCCCCTCTCCAATCAACTTTTTAATCAAATTACGTTGTTCCTCCGAACAATGTTAGGAACGGCCCATTTTACTTAGCAATTCAGAAAAAAAATATATTTAATAACAATGTGTGAAACATTTGCTTCCATTCTTCCTTAATAAAGGACAATTAATGACACCTGTTTTTTCACAGAATGAATTCTCTAATTAAACTCCACACTGCTATTATTTTGAACACGCCCCTTTCAATGAATGAGTCAATTACTCAGAACAAGCAGTGTGCATGTCATGACAGTTGGGTTTGTTGTTTTTCTATTACACTACGACATCTACAAGTAAATTATTTGCCATGCAGAAATGTCACTACTACTAATAACAGTGGTTCATCAGGTTACTGATGTTGTACTGCTATTTTTTTTAACACGACTGTATGTGTAATTTTGCTGGCTAGCTTGCCATTGTTGCAATATAGTAATGTTAGCTATATTCATTTAATTCAGAGGGATTCGTTTTATCCAAAACAGTGAATTCACACTGGTATACCGGCTAAAAAATCTGTTACCTTACACCACTCTGCGTCACTGAGACAAGATCGCAAAAACATTTTTGGGCTAGGACCTGCTGCACGGAGAAACGCTGGAGTAACCAACAGACAGAACTAACCAAAAACTGTATGAAAGAGACTGTAAAGTAAAAAGATGAACAACAGCCATTACCCATTGAATTATGCTTTACTAAGCGGAATGTAGCTAGCTATGCTACAAGCTAAAAACACTCTGCGCCATCTTGGTTTGATAATTACGCCCGGGTGCCTCTCCCGCGGAGCTGTATCTACGTGATTTCCGAAGGCTTTGTGTTTAATGACAGCTTATCTGAAAGATAAGAGTCTTGGCTATTGGCTGGAATATTTCACAGACCGTTTTAAAACCCAATGGAAAGCAAATAATACTCACAGTGGAGGCGGGTCGATGCTAGTTTTCCCCACTTCAGATAGGCCTATTGTGCTTTCAGCCAAAGAAATACACCCAATTGACAACAGTTTTGCATAAAACTCTGCAATCATGTACAAAACCCCTTTGGATAAAATACGCGAAGCCACGGGATTGGTACTCCAGCAACTGGATGAGTTTCACAATGCCAAACTGAACACAGCTGACCTACTCGTGATGAAGTGCAGAAAAGCACAAGTCAGTTTAATAATTTGGAAAAAGTCATGTACAGCCGTATGAAAGTTTTAAAGTATTTTTTCTTGAAGCCTAATTTTTTTTCTTGAAGCCTATAATGATTTTTCAAACCAAAGTTTTGTAAAATACAATTAAACAGAACAGTTTACCAATAGATTGTTTATGATGTGACATCAAGCTGCAATACATGGTTGGGAATTAGGTCGTAGTTTCCAACATTATTTACGTTTCCACTTTGTTATTTACTCAACGTTTTGGCCTTAAAAACCACTTTCCCAGAAGGAATGGATATATTTTAAGGATATTTTATAAAAATATTGAGGTGAGCAGTTTCTTATATATTATTAAATGAATGAAATATATCGTTTAATAACTTCCGTAACGCCCGCGTTACCGCTAGAGGGCGTTTAGCATTAATAAGTTAAACCATCACTCTGCTGCCAGGTATGCGGTAGATATGGATGGATCACTTTAAGGGTTGTTTCTCCTGACTTATTTTTCCATAGTGTTCAATAGGAAAATGGGTCAGGAAAAACAACCCCCAAATTCCCATAGAGATCCATTCAAATGCAGAGAGGTTATAGTATCGCTTGTAAGAGTACCTGAAAAGAATATATCAAGAGTCTTTCGATGTTCTTGGGACACATACATCAGGCAATGATGGCATACAAAAGATATGCAACCAATTATTAAATATGATGACTTATGTCCAATTACTTTTGGTCCCCCCCATTTAAAAAATCCCTCAAATTAAAGCTGAAAGTCTCCACTTTAACCTCATAGTCACCGTTTCAAATCCAATGTGCTGGAGTACAGAGCCAAAACAACAAAAAACTTTTCACTGTCCTAACACTATTGAACTGCACTGTATTTCTCAAACTGATTTTTGAAGACAATAAATGACCACTGAATCTTGAAAGGGACATCTCTATGCGTAAATCTAATGGTAGGATTGTGCATTTATTTCATATTTAGTAGCAGATATTGATAGTTGAATAACATGGTATAATTACACAAGAATTACACTTGTTTATTTTGCTATTGTGTTTGAGTGAGCAGCATGTTGTATTGGCTACCATCTGGCTATCTATTGTTGGCTTTATCTTGTTGTTATAGAATAGAAAAATATTTATTTTTCCTTTAGCAAAATAAGCAAAATTGGGTCAATTTTCGCCTGTTTTGCACTGTTCTATTTGAAACCTTATAACCCCAGATGTGCACATCACACACACGTGTAATGGCTTAAATTGAAGAAGACCCCTGTACCATTTAATGCCATTGCTTAAAATTATTTGTTGATATAATATGTATATACATTATGGGCTGTAAATGCACAAAATACTTGCAGAAAATGTAAAACAGAAGTTGTAATTCTTACTTTACAGTGCACCTCTGAAAGGCAAAAATATAAAACAGGTCATACTTTACATTTCCTGGTCCACACACCTCTTGACCACATGTGTAAAACTTGTTTGGGGGATATGTAAAATTACTCAGGTTCTACAAGTTAATTTGTAAAGAGTGTATCCTGGCATCCCTTAGTGTCTCCAAATGTATCCAAAATGGATAAAATGTGCATTACAGTAAATCAGGAGGTAATCAGTTTCTATCAACACATAAAGTATTCTGACTGACATGGTTGCATTCAGTGCATGAAGGAATTGAGATGGTGAGATATATAGGGGTCCAGAAACCTATCCAACCCTATCCAAAAATGAATACAATGCTTTGTTTGTCCATATTATGGCCCATTGATGCTGGTGTGCTCTAAATACGAATGCTACAATACATGATATGATTTATCCTACCATTCAGCCACAAAAAATGAGATAGTAAAATAAGAACAACATAATGTACTATGTTGCAAATCCAAAATAAATATGGTAGGTCTTTCACAATAGTCATAATAATAATCATAATAATAATACTAATAAATAAATACTATATTTTACATGGAATACAATTTACCCTGCTCATATATAAACTTGTTACTTTAGTCTTCTAAATATTACAAAATATTGTGACACTGGATTACCATTGACAGCCAGCAAAAATGTCATAGGTTAGTTTATAGCCCATTGATTCTGGTGTGCTCAACATAGCATAATGCATATGTACCAAATACTAATGATACAATACATGATATGACCTATGCCACTATTTAGGCACAAACAAAATTATAATAAATGTTATAGTTTACATGGCTACAGTGACTAAACCCATTCAACCTATGCACAAATAAAGTTATTACTTGAAAAAATCTACTCGAATCTCTCTGTAATAACGATGAGGCATTGTGCATCTGAAACTGGTAGAAATCGGATCCAAAATGGCTTCCGAATGGTCCTGTGTTACGCATGGATATTGGTCAACTGGTTAAATGTACCTATGGGAATGCCATACCATTTCAGAAAGCTTAGGATGTACTCTATTGGACGATATTACAGTACATTACAGGCATTTAGCAGACGCTCTTATCCAGAGCAACTTACACAACTTCTTATTACATTGATCCATTCATACAGCTGAATATATACTGAAGCAATTCAGGTTAAGTACCTTGCTCAAGGGTACAACGGCAGTGTCCTACCTGAGAGTCAAACCTGCAACCTTTTGATTACAAGTCCAGTTCCTTAATCATTATACTACACTATAATAACCACTATACATTCTTTTGAATGCGATCATTTACGCACGGCCATTTTATAGCATGGACACATGTTGTAACAAGGATTAAATATTCAAAAACGGGTCAACCAAGGCAAAAAATAACCTCAGATTCTTGCAGCGGACATCTTAATCTTCATAACCAAAGGTAAGGTTATGACTTTTTTCATATTTTACCTGAGCTTTTTATAGCAAATAAAGTTATGTGGTAACAAACAAATTCCACTCGTTTTTTTTCCTGTGGTGTGAGTAGGCATGTTGACAGTTTTACTTGTATGTATAAAGGATCTTGGAAGGTGTTTCTTGCCGCTGTGATAGTAAACGATTTTTTGGTGATAAAATAAAAACTTTAATTAAGTTTAAATGTCTGCTATCTTACATGTGGTCTGGTCTATTGTAGATAACAGTGTAGCAGCATAGCATGCTACTTTCATGAATTACAAGCTAATGGTGGCAGATAGAAACGTGATATTTCGCACGTTGATAGGATATTAAGTACTGATTAGGATGATATGTGGGTTATGGTGATAAAATCCATATTCTTGTAGAACTAGCAACGTATTTGTGATGTTTTTAATATTTGGGACGCAGGCGTCTATACCACTAGGGGTCAGAACAAACAAGTTAGGGAACTTCAGTTGTAGCCACCAGCATAAACAAAAAAGATATAGACAGTGGAGCAGACCCACAACAACAAACAAACATATCAAATAAAGACATTCAATAGAATCATTGCATTAATCAAACTAATTAAGTTAATTAAAGTGGAATACAGCCATGATTAAACATAGCCCCCGCTGTCCTGAGATGACCAACACACAAACTCCACCCCCACGACTATCCTCCATACACGCAGTGTTGCGGTCTCTGCACACCGTCGAAACGAAACACCAAACCACGCCAGGCCCCCGGACCTGCCCCGACATCCCCAACCCCGGCGAAGAGCGATGGTAAACTTTGTTGCTGGAGTCTGCAGATCCAACGGACATTCCAGAGCATATGTTGCGAATGCGCCTTCATGGTGACGACCACAAACAAAATTATCCCAACTAGACAATTTGTAAATATTATCAAAACAAGCTGCAGGAGTGTCCTAAAAAATCTCCAGCCCACTTTCCCGTACCACAACAGACACACAGCGCATGGAAAAGACAAAAGCCAGACACAACAAAATACATTAAAATTAACGAACACGAGAGACAGCTGGACTACATGTTGGCATTACAGCGCTACGTGACGATGATTTATGATGGAATACAAATGTTTGGTGTTGAAAGAATATTTTTATGGACTCCCAGACAGACGTAATTGTCCAATGTGTCATGCGTGGGTCGGTATAGTTGCAGGTGAGACTGGGTGGGGGTTGTTTGTTAAATGGACAAGCTATGCAACAATGGTGGCACTTGCAAACTCATGGCATAGTTGTATCATGTACTAACGAGGCTAGAACATGAAGTCTGTTGTTTCCACTCATAGTTTGGTTGCAGCAATGAATGTCTGAGTTGACCAATTTCACGGCGCCGGCGACACGGCCACTCGGGAGTCTGCACAAAGGGGTTAAACAACAAGATATGTGGCTAAGGAGCTCAACAAATTTAGAAAATGGAAGAATTTACTAAAAATCTTTTTTTGGAGACATTTGGTAGTTGCTCGGCTGACTAAGCACCTCATTATGAATATGCATTTGTATGTTCTTTGCCTATGCATATGTATTTGTGACCGAGTGCTTGGCCCTCATAATTGCTGCCTGCAGCTATATTTCTTCCTGTGTTCCTTCCACTGAAGTTGATATGGCCAGCGATTATCTTCCTCCCTCGGGGTGGACGTGTGCTTATTCCCAGTAGGCCTACGGTTTTAACAACACACCAAAGAACCCCCTATCCTCCTTACTTATTCATTTCTGATTCTCGTCAAATTCTTTATATGTTTGGATCAAAACAGAATGAACGCTATAGAAATAAAAGGAGGGGGGAAAAAAAGGAACATCGAGTAGTAGCCAGTTCACATGAGATGACAAGAAATCACAAACAAAAACCCTTAATTTGTCACAATCAACATGCAAAAAATAGGTACATGGTCACCGAGAGGACGTGAGAGAGATGTGCATTTGTCCCACTGCAAAAGGCCTTTTGCTTCTTGCCGCCACAAAGTTCCTCGCAAACTTGCATCATTTACAATAGCTACCGCTTTGTAAATACTTTCTGCACACCCGCCTCTCAATCCCAACACACAATTTTTCCCCCAGTTCATTAAGGATTTATAACCCACAGGAATAAGCTAGTTTATGAATTTTCATATTGCTTTATTTCAGCTGATGTTATGTGTTTGTCATGTTTATTTTCCAGGTTCTTGGGAATTTCCACTGCCCCCCCCCCTCCCACCCAAGTGAGAGGTTCAGCTCTGCTAATCAGCTCCCTGAAACAACATTCCTAATTAAGGCCTACATTTTTAAGAGCCATTTCATATTCTCTTTATTGTCTTACAAATGGGACAGCTACAACAGTACATGCATTCTCTTTTCTGTCAGAATAGTTATTTATCATTCACATAGCATGAGTGTCCTATAACATCAAAAAATGGATGTTAATTAAATGTATCTGATCATAAAAAATAAAAAACTTACCCTCAGTTCAGCTTTTTCACAGAAGGTGGTTGGGGAGGTATGTGTACTTTGCTTTGTTGAGCATGAGCCATGCTGAATTGATCTCCAAAGAATGCCATCAACCATGAAAGAGCAAAAATGCCCTTGGAGGGCAGCCTCTTCCATACCTCCACACTATGTTTACCCACAAAAAGAGCAGCACATCATTAAAATAATCCAATAAAATAAAGATTGAATGAAGAAATAAATCGAGGTCAAAGTGGCTCTGTCGCATGCATTATTTATTTCTCCTCATTTCCTGTGAAATAAAAAACATAAATAGTCCTGCCACTCAAACAAATCCTGTTTTAATACAATATAGGATTTAAAAACATATACTGGAAAATAAATATATTCCAGTTATAGCCACATATTCACAAATTGCCCAACTTTATTACATGATGATTATTATCCAATCGATGGATTATTTTTTGCCAGAATACCTGCTCTAAGATTCCCGCTGAATAGTCTGTCAGACTCTGTTCATTTGGGTCAGAATCTTGTCTCAAACCCATTTCTGCCTTGACTGGCTGTAACAGAATGTTCTCCTGACCGTCATTGATTCCGTAACGATTGCATATTGATAATTATGCCCTCCGTGCTCTCCCAGTCCACTTTCCTATTGTTTTCTGTTTTTTCCCCTTCCTGCCTCGTTTTGCGAACCTTGTCATTTGCATTTCTAGTTTGTATTATATAATTAATAATTATACTGCGCCTCCCACCCCCGCCATCCCCCCCTGCCCACTAATAAAACATTTCTAGGGAAAACACTGGGCTATGTAATCATACATTCTTAATATTACTATTACTTCATTTTTATGGTGACATAAAGATATAGTGGACATAGCAAAAGTACACATCCTTTTTCCACAAATGAATAAAGAAATCACAATACAGGTATGTTAGGCATACGCATACGCATTTATGCCTCTGAAATATTGCAGAATGGCTTTGAGATATCCTACCAAAGAAAAAACTGTTACGTTTCAGACACAGAGACCCAATAGCAGACAAGGAATTAGCAAGAACGAGGTTTATTTCAGAAGGTGAGGTCAAAAAGCCAGGATATCAAAATGTACAGTACAAAAACGGAAAGCAAAGAGTAGTTAGGAAGCTAAAGTCGAAAACCGGAAATCAAATGCAGAGGTACAAAATCGGCAGGCAAGGCAAAGTCAAAAACAATCAAAAGTCGAAAAACTAGAAATCAAAGGCAGAGGTACAAAAACGGCAGGCAAAGGCTAAGTCAAAAACAATCAAAGTCGAAACCAAATGGCAAACAAACAAAATCGCTAGGCTATCTCGGGTCGTACGGAAAAGGTAGTCTCAGGTAAACAATAAGTCACTGGCTTTCAAAATCTCAGGCTCAGGAAATAAAGGGTACGTTCTGACAGGGAACAAACATATTTGTGGGTCTATATATACGTATAGGAAAGGGAGGGGTAACAAACTACGTGAGGTTAACACATGAGGTAGTAATGAAACAATCACGGAAACATAACAAAGACATGGAAGGGATTCGGAAACATGCATAACAAACAACGGGCTCAAAGCGGAGCGGAGTGTGCTCAGTAATCACGAGAGGTGAAGTCTAAATACAAACAGCTGGCGCGAATTACAGAGATCGCGGAAAAACTGGTTAATCTGTTAGTATCTAACTATAAGACAGACAGTTAGTCGTTAGTATACATTTATGTTAATTGGTTTAGTAAGTGCATTTAACTAATAAACCACCCGAGTGATTGTTAGCACGAGTTAGTAATCTATACAATACGCGTAAGGAAAACCAGGAAGTAGCAGAACACGAACCCCTTGAAAAATCCCGAAGTCACCTAAACAGTGCATACGCGAGACAGGGTAAACAAACACACGAATGCGACTCAGACAACCCACGAACAGAGGGGAATGCAATGATGAATGATAACAATACTATAACAGACATACATAATTACAGAACATCACAAAAACTGTCAAAAACATTGAAAAAGTTAAAACATTTGTTTTAAATAGTTTAATAATATTACGACATAAAGAGAATTATTTTTCAGCATAACTTATTTTACATACCAAAACTTAAATTGTAAATGTTTTAATAATATGACAACATAAAAAGGACAAAAAAGGGGTCTGAAACAAAGCTAGTGGCCCGTCTGAGTCAGTGTCTCTGTAACACCGGCTGTAAATAAGTCAAGCTTTAACCACGTTAGCCTGCTCCCAACAAGGCTAGCCCGAATGCATATGTTGCCTTCGTGACAACTGGCGTCTAGTCAAGCTAGCTTCGTGAAACAGAGTTATCTGAGAACCTATCCAGACTTACTTAAATAAGCCAGGTTTACAGCTTAATCGTGCTTCAGGTACGCCATATAGGACTTTTGGAGCAATCACAATACTACTATCAGATGTTTTGATAGGGTGAAAATGAGCATGAACATGTTGTTATCCAATGGGGAGAATTATTCTTTGAGGGTATAGGGGCAGGAAAAAGAAGTGTGGATGTGTGGCGTTGTACATTCTGTGTGGTTACATGAGGTCAGAACGTACAGAAGTAAATGTTTTTAAGGGCTGAGAGTCTGTGGTCATTGCAGTTATTTCTGTAGGAAACCCTGAAAAGTGCCATACTCTCTGTACTGTATAGGTATGGGGCATGCCCCGCCAAGCTGTAACTTGGCGCATGGCATACCTGCCATCCCAATAACAACGCACAAAACAAATGCAAATACATATAGGAAATGTTATCCAAATGACTGTTTGTGGTGATTACTATATTTTCCACAGTGTAATGAAATTAGGCAATCACCCAGCTGTTTTGAAAAACGGGAGAGAGATACTGAAAATGTCAGCCTATATAATAGGTACACTGTATAGACGTGGGCCTCTATGATTCTATCAGTTCAGAGGGCTGCAGATGGTATTGATTCATGCTCTAATGGACAATGATTCAGAATATTCTTATCATGTCCATGCACTGCTTGCAAAATCCTTACTCTGTTATATTGTGACATTAACAGTAAGAGGCAAACATAAGCACATACTAATCCTTAATACTGGCATTCATTATTTTACCATTTTTCTTTCAAATAAAAATCATTGTGAATCGGTTGGATGCCAGCATGCAACAGAAGCCCACTGCCAACATCTCATGCATATGTCTGAATCCCATTGAGGAATCAATCCGCTTCCAGGAAAATCATCCCATTCCAGCAGTCCATGTACGGAGTAAAGGGGCCAGTCTCATAAATGAGTTCCACTATATTATATCCTCACAGGAACACAGCTGTGTGCGTGCGTGCGTTAAGGTGATGTTACTGTTGTGGATGTTACTTAGATTTAAAACATCTTTGAGCAGAGGCTTAATTTTGCCCATTTTCACCAGTTTTGTACTGTTAAGTTTAAAACTTTATAACTCCAGATAGCAACACAAACACCTATAATGACTTAAATTAAAGAAGACCCTTATACCATTTATTATCATGTCTTTAATTTATTTTCATAATTCATATGTAAATTATGGGTAGTGAATACACAACCCCTGATTAAATACACAACCACCACTCTAGTTTACAGTAAACCCCTGAGAGTCAATGTCAATTCTGGTTTGGAAACCACCTGTCTGCATGTGTACAAAAATATGAAACGGATATGTATTACTGCTCAAGTCCCATGAAGCAATTTGAAACGGTGTACCTTAGTCTCCAAGAATCTATCAAAATGGATAATTGTGCATTACAGTAATTTAGTATACTGAAAATTTTTTTAACAGATAAACTCATTGGAAATATATCATATCATTAGAGAATTTCCAACTTTTGCAAAAGATTAGGGAAATTAATGTGTGACCCGGCGCAGAGTTCAGATACATGTCTCGTACATGATAATTTAACAGGAGACGCAGTAAACTCACTATCCGGTCAAAACTTAGTTAATACCAGAATCACAATCCTGAATATCAAATCTCTCGACAGTAATGAGACAATATAATAATTTCGCCAACTGCACCTTTACATGTCGATATTTAAAAAAATATTCCCTGCACATCCATGGTTTGAATTGAAGAAGAAGCTGTATCATTGAGAAATTTGCAACAGAATACATTTATTTCAAAATAGTCACATACAATATATAATAATAAACATAAAATAAGTAGCCTAATGTATTTAAATACGTTTAAAAAAAACGATACAAAAGCATGTGTGTTTTTACATAACAGCAACGTATTTCAGCTCTAAGTGCGATAGGTGGTCGTTGTGGAAATGTCGACTGTACAGGACTTTGGCGAAATGTAACAAGATAAACTCTTCAGGGTTAATCAGAAAACAGCTGTAGCTGAATATAATAGTGAGTACTTGGTTTCCTAAACATATTTATATCTTATATTATAAGAGATTTTGGAGAAAAGAAGTTGGTGTCTTCTAAAAAGAAAGTGCATCAGGGTACTGTATATAGTACAGTGAGCAAGGGAAAATGGCGAATGCTTATTTGTACAACATTTTTTAAAATAATATTGTTTCTATATCTGAACATGACTTTCTTAGTGTGTGTAAATTGTGCATATTATGCATTTTACAATCTGTTGCTGTGGCGAGACGAGGGTCGTAAGTGCTTTGGGTTATTAATAGCACCCTCTTATTTTATTGCCCTGCAGTGTAACTGGGAAAGCTCAGGTTTTTGCAAGTGGCTACCCTTTTAAACAATCCTGCGTCAAAAGTTACAGGGTTTTCTTAAAGCTGTAGTTTATAATTTTAGACAAACATTAATACTGTAATTGAGACGGATATGTCTCACCACTAGGGGCAAAGTGGATCGAGTTAAATATAGAGACTAGTTAGACCTCCCGAGCCCACTACACATAAGAAATAACTTTGACTCACCAAAAATGTCCCAAACAAAACTTTTGTGTGTTCAAAGACATATTTTTGAGATGTAGCCTGTGTTAAATGTACACTGTGCACTACAGACAGAAAATAACGACAGAATGTTAGATAGGACATATTTGGCTTTAATGATGTAGGTAAGGTCAGGACATTATTCCATACTTTGAGTTATTTTCATAGCAGAAGGAAATTATGTAATGACAACAGAAATTCACTCTAAGAAGTGAGCAGGCAAAATAACAATTTCATTGACCAATATTCAGGACCTTGCGTGTTTTGTATTTTTGCTGTGATCGCATACGGCTTTTTGGTGGTGAAAGAAGTGTAACAAGAACTGTAACAAACTCCTAAATATATTTAAATTGACAGTATCTTCAACCCAATTCACTCATGTAGATCACACTGTAGAGTGGTCTAGATACTTTTATTTTAAATTATTTTACAAATATGTTATGGATTATTATTAATAATGATAATCATAGTCATCATCATCAGGGTGAGTGCAGCATAAAAACTAATGGTGAAACCATATCAATTCAGTCCCACCCCTGTGGACTCCCTTTATAGTTTAATTAGGAAATGGTCTAGACTTGATCTGGTATTGTCTAGGCCAGGGGTCGGCAAGTAAATTTGGCCTCGGGCCAATTTTTTTCTGAGCCACTAGGTGGCGGGCTAGAACATAATAAAAGGCTAATTTAAGTAATTGATCGTTAAAAAATGTGACACGTTCTAATGCTTTGGTCCTCATATCGGGATCTGGTGTAATGATCTGACTTTTCTTTCGAAAAATGTGAATACATTTCTTAACTAGGTAGCAGTGGGGATTACTCACCGAATCCATTGCACTGCAGTATTTTGGCTTGACGAGCGAGTTTGTGTTGTGATTCTCAACAACGTTGAAACGTAGTTCCGTGTTTCAAAAGAAAAGTCCGATATGAGTACCAAAGCAAGTTCAAGTTCAAGTTCTTTTATTGTCACTTCACAGTTTACACAGGTGTAATCAGAGAGTGAAAAACTTTACGTGCAAAACGCCCGACAGCGGACAGCAGTTGTATCAATTAAATATCAGTGTCACATAGACGCACGAGAGGAATCATTACATTCGATTGACGCATAAAAACCTTGAAAACTGCCTGCGGATTAAAGTGACGTCCATATCACCAGATATCCAACGAATAGTGACCGATGGGAGATGCCAGTTTTCACATTAAGTGAGTACTAAGCCTGTCGTTATTGCATTTAATAGCCTAATTGTATTTTTTATATTTTTAATGAATGGCTCATTTAATTATTATCCCTAATGTAGCGTGTTTGCTCTGTCGTTTCAGGAGCATAGGCCTATGCACCACCACCACCCCTCGCACTGCATGATCAAGCGGATCAAGCTTTTTTTTGTGCCGATTTTGTTGTTTTTGATGTTTTCCATAAAATTAAACTGAATTTGCTTTGGTACTGTTTACATGTGTGGTGCAGTCACATATAAGTAAACATTAAGTTTGAATGATTTACTGAGCTGGTGTTATTTTTTTCAAACCACACTGGCTATTTCAGCACCACGCGTTGTCCACCTACTTATTTTGATTCACTACTAGGGGTTCAGCGTCAGTGCAGCCCGCTGCCTGATTGTCTGTGCGTGTCATTCACTCTCAACATGGATAAAAGTACAATAAGCATTCTTCAGGTGTGGGTAGATTCTCTATTCGGACATTATAGCCTATACGTGGGACTGTCGGTTCGATATTGTAAAAAAAATAAAAAATACAAAATAAAAAGTTTTTTTTTTTTTTTTCAAATCTCAAAATTATCTGGCGGGCCAAATATTATTGCTGGCGGGCCAACAATGGGACGCCTGTTGCCGACCCCTGGTCTAGGCTATAGATCCTTCCTGTGCTAGTAGCAAGAACCATAAATGCCTGTGCCACCTGGGAGCCCAAAAAAGGATTTTTACTCTAATGAAGCATGTATAAATGTATTACATGGAGTCAGTGTTTAATCCAACTCGTGGGGACTCATTCTGTGTGCTGGCACTCCTGCCCACAGAAATATTGAATTCATTAAGTTTGAAATGTTGAACATATATCAGGATTTTACATCTTCCAATAGTATGCCCCCAAACCCCCCTACAGTCATGCCCCAAAACCCGCACAAGTCAGGATGCATCCACATATTCATGCCATTTACACCAAATTGTGACCTACCACATACCACGTGACCCTATCTGAATGTCACAGCACACATCGAGATTCGTCATATCATTTTTCGACGTTTTTCTAATCTTCAGTAGTCCAGATTTGGTGATCATGTGTCCACTGTCGCCACATTTTCCTGTTCTTAACTGTTCTTTCCTGTTCTTGACAGGAATGGAATCCATCATGGTCCTCTGACATCAAATGTTAACAAGGTGTTTTTGCCCACAGAACTGCCACTCACTGTATGTTTTTTGTTTATCGGCACATGCTCTAGAAAATCTAGAGATTGTATTGAAAATCCCAGGCGGGCAGCTGTTTCTGAGATGCTAGAACCACCGTCTCTGGCACCAACAATCATACTACAGTCAAAGTCAATTCAATCATGTCTTGCCCATTTTAATCTTTGATCGAACAACAAGTAAACCTCTTCACCATGTCTGTATGCTTTATATATTGAGTTCCAGCCGCTTGATTCGCTGTTTGGAGGAGCAGGCTATTTGCTTTAACGAGCTGGTGTATCTAATAAAGTGGCCACTGAGCGTGTATATATATATATATACACATACACATTACACACTCACATAAGAGCACAAGCAGCCACACACCCATGGGAACTGCTGGTCATATTTTGCTCACCTTGTAATAACACGAGCATGCCATTGTCATATTCAAAGTGTATTATTTACCTCAGGATCATCCCCTGGCCTGTGTCCAAATTCACCAGAGACAAGGAAAGACAGAGTGAGAGAGGAGCAGGGACTGAACTGACTGGACCTGAATGCTAACGCTCTCATTTTGTTTGAATAACGGGCAAAATGTTGGCATAAAAGTGACTTGATTGACTGTGAGACATAAAATGAAAATTTTATCTTCTCAATGGAAGTCCCACCGAGAGAGCAGAAGTGAGTTACAGCAGCAGATATATGAGCTGAAGGTCACTCTTCACACAACCAGATATTCCCTTAAAATAAAATGCTGCAGTGGACACAAAACAGTCTGTAAAACACAAATGGAAGAGAAGAGGAGCCCACTTATTTCTATTGAGATGAGAAAATAAACAAATAGATAAAGGAAGGTTGTGTCATTACATATCTATCATGATGACATTAAAGGGGAACTCTGGGTTATTTCTTAAACTTATCGATTCTATATGTGTAATGTGAGTCTTGAAGCTTACCGCGCTATATCTGCGCCTCCTGGTTCTTTAGTTTTCAGCTGTTCATTGGTACAAATCAAGCAAATATTTTAATATATGACAAGATAGGCAACTGGCACTTTTTTCCCATTGGAGACATGCGCAGTGTTTTTAGTTAGCTTAGCAACTAAAGTTACATAAAGTAGGCTTATAGTGGCGCGCATTTTACCAGCGCTAGCTGGATTTAAAGTTGTTTTTTGTTGGATAGTCAAAATTATAATGGGTTGTATTCCCCACTTGTAATTATGGCTTGGAGGTTTGTTCATGTGCAACTTCCATGTCGGAAACTCATATTTAGAATAATTACAACAGCACTTGAAGGCAGCATAATTATAGCTGCAGGTCTATAGAGTACTGAAGTGACTACGTCACACTCGTTTCGGAAGTAAATTCCCCATTCATTTAGAGTGTAGACATTAACTAAGCTTATTTTTAAACCATTTATACTGATTATGTCTTACCGTTAATTTTGTTCAATATAACGCCCTTTCGCAAACTATGTCAGCTTCAAGTATATTTAACGTTTTATAATTTTTTTTGTGAACATAACAGCGCTGGCACTCCATGTCCCATAATTCCCTCTGAACGTGCAGCCTTGTCTCCAGACGTTGTCATATAATGTTAGCCAGCACTAGCAAACGGTTTCATTTTTAAACACTTTTTTTCAAACATTAGCTAGCTAGCTTGAAGGACTAAAAGCTAGAATTTCTTTATGTGGTTAACCGTAGTGCAGTTTCTCACCTTGCGGGCGGGCTTCTCTACTTAGCAAGCTAACGTTAGCTCCTCTTCAGTGGCAGTAGCCTACTCTTACTGCTACAGTCAGACAGACGAGATGAAGATATCTTATTGGTCGAGAATCACCCGTGCGTTGCAGTACTGGATATGTAGTCTGTGGACTACAAGTCAAACTACATTCATTAATGCGTTACTAAAATAAAAATTGGAACATGCGAAATATGGAATATATTGTTGTACTACACAGGCTAATCCAGGAACGCTGCAGTTCATTCTATAAATCAGATTTCATGAAATAGTCTCCGAAGCCCATTCTATCTTCCGTAGGGAATTTACTTCCGAAACCAGACTCCGCCCACGGCTGACGTACTCGCTTGAGTACTCTATGGGCCTTAGAAGTTGTGTTGTCATTTCCTCCAGATTTGTTAGCATTTTAGAGACTTCCAGATAAAAAAATAGACGACCTATGGGATAAATGAATAGGGTTTTCCTAATTCCTTCAAAATAATATATGACGTTTGGCCGTTTGTTTGTATATAAAAAAAAAATGTTGAGGGTTCCCACTCTTTTTGAGCAATCATTTTCCTGGACATTTCCAGGACATTTTCTGGAGTTTTTCTTGACAATCCAGGACAGCACTTGCTCATAAACAGTCATATAATTTACCGGTAGGCCTGGTATCGACACATTTAACCCCAGTTTTATTCCTCCTTTTTTAATGATGGGGGTTCATGATGAAGTGTCTCATGTTCATTGGAGGTGACTGCTACACACATCACTGCTAACTGTACAATAAGGTCATCTGGCCTCCTCTTGTTGTTAGATGTGACCAGCACTGGTATGTTTTTGTTTAGTTTTTTTACTTTACTACATGAACATATTTAAAAGGAAAGACACCTTTCTGACAGAAAGTTTCGCAAACCACATGCCACAGCTGATGCGTGGTGTAAATTAATCACTCATTCAGCTCAGAGAGAATACCGCAATTTAGACGTACGTAATTTAATAGGGAAGTAGCACTGTGCTGTAACTCAGATTATGAACTTTTTAGCTGCACAAAATGTACGTTTTCTGGTCGTTACGGTTAGGATTTTACAGCACATTAAAATTAAGAGGAGAATAAGCATGAGCTTGTCAAATGCCATGGCAGGCCAAAACAAAGGGAGCATGGGCCTTTGTTTTTGCCAGTTTCAAACAAAAAACACACCTAGGTTTACATAGGTGATTTTTCAGGTTTTCCAGGACGAGTGGGAACCCTGAATGTTTTTCAGCCATTTTTTATAATCTAGAAGAATTTGGTGTAATTCTGCAAATTTCCAGCAGCTAAGTGGTTAGCACACTCGTAATGACCCCTGACCCGTACGTCGCACAATTTCAACATTGCACACAGGGCTGTTTCAAGCTACTAGTTTACTGTGACCAGTGAAATGAATTATACATTTTTGTACTTTGTTTATAAAGATGGATTAAACTGATATGGTACGTTAGGCCCACTGTCATCCTAAATTAACAAAAACGATAAAAAACAATTCAATTGGTGCAGTAAACCTAACATTAACCACTCCGGCTAACGTAAACACCCAACATGTCATATTGCAGTAGCTAACGGTAGCCCATACGTTAGCTAACTTAGAAAACGTAGGCTATGTTATAAAAAGCAGTCTGTAAACGGGTTTAACGTTACCGCTGGTGTCATTTTCTTTTAGTTAGGTAGACTAGCAGTTGTAATGTCGACACTCTCATAAATAAAGGTACGAAAAGTAGTCTACCTAAAAGGTACAAATGTTTGTCACTGGGGTGGTAGCCTATAGGTAGGCTACATAAAATCATACCCCTTGGCAGCAATACCTAACTAATTTGTACCTTTTTTGCTCGAAAAGGTAGCCTACTTAGCTAGTACCCAAATAGAACATTATTGTACTTTCAGGGTACATTTGGGAAATGTGTACCTTAGCTTAGAAGAAGAATGTACCTTCACTGTACCTCCAGTGTACCGTTTTTGGGCTTGTTTTAAAAAGAATTGGGCACTACTATTGTTGAAAGACATTAGCTAGTTTATCAATTGTCAACTTGTTTATTGAGATTTTGATGTCTATTTCTAAACATCAGTGTTCATTTTGGCAGTGTTTTAAACTGACTTTTTTGTTTTGGTCATGTGACGAAAGTGCAAATGAGTTTTAATTACATTTAGTCAATTTTATCTTTCATAGTTTTAGTTTATTTTAGTTGACAAAAAACTATCTGGACATTTTCATCTCCTTTTAGTCATCAATAGCTATGGACATAGGGTCTAGTTTTAGTCTAGTCCACATAAATTCTGTGGAAATTTTAGTCGAGTTTTAGTCAGCAACAAATATGGACATGTTGTTCTAATTTTAGTCAACAAAAACGCTGGGCATTTTAGTTTAGTTTTGTGAAGTATAATAAATCGAACAATCCTATCGGGAGGGGTCAGGACCATTCAACTACACTTTACTTAAACTTTCTTCCAAAATAGACACAACATTCTAGAGTCTGGTATAACGTAATTTATTATAAAAGGTTTAGCAGAAATATACATACCCAGGCTGATCGGCTAAACATACATATGTTAAAAACACTCAATCACACAGTCCAGTCTGAGTCCGTCAATTTCATGCTCACCCGCAAGACGTAAAAGCAAGTCCGTTAATGACAGAAGCAAAACATAACAGCGCACCATGAAGTTCAGCTGACATCTTATATGTTATTGCGACCCCCCCCCCATTTTTTGGGGTGTTCCCATTACCTGGGCGATTACTTTTTCCATGGTCTGCAGCGGTCTCTGCCGGTCCTAATTAAGCATTACATATGACCCTTATTTATATGGTAGTTTTGATGAAATGCTATGATTTAATCATATCAGAAACATCCTAGTCACGGTTTGACAATAGTAGTTCAATACATAGTTTTTACACCAATGTTTGTAAAGATAGAAGATAAATGTTTTCTTTGGATTTAATCAATTCTATCAGTTCCTCAAACTGCACACACACATACATTTTCAAGGCTAGAGTGCTGGATGTTCTTCTCGACAATCAGGCCTCAAAGAATGTGTAGGGAGTAATTCATGCTTATCTCTTCAGACGGGCTAGGAACATTTAATTGCCTGTGTGTGTGTATGTGTGTGTGTGTATGTGTGTGTATGGGTGTGTGTGTGTGTGAATGAATGGGTCCATTGCCTACTTTTTGAGATAACTAAAAGCTCATCATGGGAAATTTTGGGGAGTGTATTGCAATATGGCTGTTTTCCGCTGAGAGCGAGTTTTTCTTCAATTCCCCTGCATGTGGGTGTGTGTATATGTCCTTGATTTACAGGTGTCGAGATGAGCTCATATTGGGTGCCTAGCGTGGGACCATTGTTCATTGAGTACACTTCGATACAAATAATGAGCTCATTTTCCGGCGTGAGTGTCTGAGGCCTTGAATATGTGCTGTTGTGCACATATGGGCCTTTTGTGCAATTCATCCTACCACAGAAGAACATATTCATATTAACATTACATTTTAATATAGTTGGTCCTACAGTATGATATATAATTGTATATAAATAATGAATAATCTATAATTTGTCACAACATTTGGACAACATTAAATCTGAACATTTTAGTCTAAAAATATTAAACATTTTTGTTGAGAAAAACACAAGTCTAGTTTTCGTCAGATGTAAAAGCAGGCTGTTCAAATTGGACACTAAATGGTAGAAGGTTGAAGGTAGGTTGTATGATCAGGTACACTATTTTTTATATTATATATTATGTTCTCCTATAATATTTGTCTCTGCATTTAAACCCAAATTACACTCCTTACACATTGAACTAGTAAATTAAGGAAATTTGGATGAAAATGTAAAACATTGTAGCTAATTAATAAGTTAATAAGTTCACATCATTACAGACTAAGGGATAGGTCTAACTATTTTTTTGTTTGTTTCTGGCTTATGAGGGATAATGTAATGCATATGCAGAAATATTTATTCAACTGTCCACCACTATATTTTTGATGTTATAGATTTAGTGATAGCCCCTTTAAGTTGTAATGATGAGTGGCTGGCTGATGCAGCACCAGTTTAATTACTAATAAGTAATAAGTTAAGACATGAAAAAATATTTCTTTGTAATATTTGTATTGAATCCACCAAACGTGCCATAAATCAAAATAATAATAAAACAATGAACACCCAGTGCTCACATATGTTTTAATTATAGCTGGGCTATAGTTTGCCTCCGGCGTTTAAAAACAAACCTGGCATTGTTGGCCATAAACACCAGGAGGACAAAAGATCTGGATAAAACAAAAACACCCCTGCATAATAATCAACAACAAACTCATCCTCATTTTATCATGTTATCTCTCCCTCATGTTATGTCATGCATTAATTGCTCATTTGTTTAACTGCTGTACTGCATACAGCACAATTTACTCATGTGGAACAATAACAATAGATAGCTAGCTGCTATGTGTAACTGCTATGTGAATACCATATAAGTAGCATTTACAGTTTTTGAGAATATCTCAATGCTACTAATATGGCAGTGACCCTTGTCACAACATTCTAATGATACTGAACTTTCTAATGATACGTTCTAATCACATATTTGTGATGGGACGCTTTCGGGCCAGTTCTGGTTGAATGCAGAATGCCATGTGCTGGGATAAGAAAACGATGGGTTTGGGTTCATTATTGCCCCTTTACAATTACGCTTACACTATCCACGGTTGCCCCCCTAGTGGTAGTTGTTGACGTCCCAATAGTAGTAGCCTATTCATATTTCTCAGAAATTGTTAATTCATTTACTACTATCAAAATAAAAAAACATTTTGACAACTCCTGTAGGATATAATAGTGAATGGGAAATTTGGAAATAACGTAACCTGTGTTATGCAGACATTTCTCATGTTTATAACAAGTAAAATTTTACTTAAATTAGTTGAGAATTAAGCTAGTTATAGTATATTTTATCAGAGGAAGCATGCATCTGTCAATAGCCTACACTAGCAAAATACGCTGATCTTGACCGCCTATAGCCTATGGCAGCCGCGCATAAATCTGAGCAGTATCTAGGTTTTAATATCTATTGCTGTGCAACTAATGATCATAGCAGACTCTGCCCCTTGTGACTGACAGGCCGAGTCGTTTTGAAATAAATATGCCTTGAAATAAATACGAGTGGAAATAAATAAGACGTAAAATAAATGAGATGTAAAACAATGGATAGATATTTATTTAATTACTTATATATTTATTTCATTATCATTGCTTATTTATTTATTTCTTTTATTTTGTAACATTACACATGTGTCCCTAACCCACTGGCTAGTCATGCAAGTAATTAAAAATGTATTTTCTTCCCTAGTTATTTTGATTTAATAGATTATCTTTATAATATTTCTTAGATATGTTCTGTGCAGCGAATCTCCGCCTCATTTCACATTTCTCTCCACACCATCCCTTGAAAGTAATAAGAATAGGCTTATGTGACACCCTAATGAAAATACATGTATACCATTCACAGTGAGATAACATTGGCTACAACAATCAGCTGATTGTAGAGGAATCATAAAGCCTGAGCTGGGATTTCAACCCTAGGCTATTTTAAGTTTTGTTCTAAGAATTCCAGCTCATTTTGTAAATAGCTGGGCTATATTTCTACAGAATGCGATGTCCTGGAAATGGAATAAGAAAAACTATGGGTTTGCGTTCATTTACTCCTTGTCAATTACGCTTACCCTATCCACGGTGGCCCCCTAGTGGTTGTATTTGACGTCCCAATTATAGTAGGACCCATTTCCCTGAAATTATAAATTAATTTAAAACGAAACTCCTGTATGCTATAATAGTTAGAAGGGCGTTTTACAAATAGGCTTGTTGTTCTGGGAAATTTTAAAATAAGGTAACCTGTGTTATGCAGACATTTCTCATGTTTATAACAAGTCCAATTTTGTGAAAATTACTTGAGAATTAAGCGAAGTCAGGGGAACTATGCACCTCTCAATACACTACCAAAATACACCTATAGGCCTATGCCTGCGCAGAAATCTGAGGACTGGGCAATTAATGATCATAGCTGACTCTGCCCCTTTCATGAGATGTAAAATAAGAACAAGCCCATGAGAAAAGTGGATCCGAGCTATAAGACGTGAGGCGTCGGCAGGAAGAAAGGGAAAAATGTGGGAGTGAAATGAAATGGAGACGCTTTTCAACAGAAGCAAATGATGTGCTGATGGGTGTGACAGCCCTCAGCCCTAAACACACATCTTTTCTTAACAAACAATCTATACTGCCATTGTCCCGGTATTATGGAATCGATGAAGAGAACTTGGCTGCAGAGTTACACCAGGTCCGCCAGCTGCTGCAAAGAAAAGAAGAGCAAGGACACACCATTAACAGCACCATGGAGTTCCTGTCACTTATGAGCCCATACAAGGATGCCTTTATGGTCTTGTATAAACTCATATGTATATCAATAACACTTGTCATAACCTGTGTCATCAGTAAGCTGCGAGTGGAGTTTGCCTCCGGCGTTTAAAAACAAACCTGGCATTGTTGGCCATAAACACCAGGAGGACAAAAGATCTGGATAAAACAAAAACACCCCTGCATAATAATCAACAGCAAACTCATCCTCTTTTTATCATGTTATCTCTCCCTCATGTTATGTCATGCATTAATTGCTCATTTGTTTAACTGCTGTACTGCATACAGCACAATTTACTCATGTGGAACAATAACAGTAGATAGCTAGCTGCGATGTGTAACTGCTATGTGAGTACCATATAAGTAGCATTTACAGTTTTTGAGATTATCTCAATGCTACTAATATGGCACTGACCCTTGTCACAACATTCTAATGATACTGAACTTTCTAATGATACGTTCTAATCACATATTTGTGATGGGACGCTTTCGGGCCAGTTCTGGAATGATCACATATTTGTGATGGTATGTGCAAAGGGGTTAATGAATGTTGACGCTGAGGCTCGGAAATGCACTCAGTTCTTCCAAAAAAATTTACAATAATAGCAAAACGACGGTGGGGACGATGTGAAGGTAATGCACTCGGTGTGCATTCGACCACCATGTAAGACCTGTAACACCGACAACCGCGACAAGCCTAATGCGTAGCTATGCCTTTTATGCCTGAATTTCCCCAAGATAATTATTCCCCAATGCAAGATATTTAGTCTAACTTGTGTGTGCTTCAGTAGGTTATTATCACACATAGGACATCCTACCCGAAGGCAGATTGCCAATTTGTTTTTGACAAAATTGGAAATTTAAGACAGGGAAGCGGCTTTATTTATTTGCATGTCAAATAAATGACTAAACATAAATAAGCATGACAGCTCCCATTATTTCAATAGGTAGATATGCATGAAATTTATCAATCGTTTTCAAAGGATTTCAATTTGATTTCAGATATTACAGTGGGAAATTATTGTTTTTCGGTGTGAACACTGCTATACTATGAAAATTGGGAAATAATAACTCATAATATGACGCGACAATTCATTTCACTAATCTAGGGAAATGTTTCAGAATTGCAATAGAATGTAAGCTGTCACAGTATAGCTACAGTAGCCTGTATGAGGTGACTTAGTCCTCTGTAATAGTGCTCTGGCTGAGTGTCGGCTATGGCGACAGTTATTTGGGCCGATTCCGGCCTACCTTCGGCAGAGTCGCCTGATTCTAAGATGCGGTTGGCTGTGGCTAGCCACACTCTGGCTGATTCTGGTTTGAGGCGTTGCCAGATCTGGCAAACGTGAATCAAGCCGATTCTGGTTACTGCTCGGCAAGTTGGGGTGATTGCGGCCCAAAGCTGGCAATATCGGCTTAGTGTTGGCCTCCGGAATCGTACCAGTATGTGGCCGATTCTGGCGCGTCATTCATCATGAGTCCGGCATCCAGATTTGGGCCGATTGATTTCTTATGGCATGCCGGATTTGGGCCGCTGTAGGGCCAAGCCAATTTGGCTACCTGGGCTGTGATTGGCGTTGGGACTCATTGTGGGCGTCAGTCAAAGTTGTGATAGGGCAATTTCATCAATAGTCAGAGATGACAGAGAAGCAGATTAGCTGTCCAAATTTTCTTCACGGCTCCTCATTCTCTCTTTTCCTCCACTCATCTCCTCCCTCCTTTCCTCCACATGGACAAGTGGTAGTGGGGGGGGGGGGGGGGGGGGGGGGGCGGAGTTAAGGAGGAGAGGAGTGAAGAATATTGGGACGCACCCCTGGTTACACTATGTTCACCCTTTAAAGGGCCATTTAACTTTTTTAAGACTTAAAGCCATAGGGAACAAAGCCTAAAATGAATGTATGATATCAAACTTGAGGGTTTTTATTAAGCATCCACCAACGGTTGAATGAAAAAAAATATATATATATATATATATATATATATATATATATATATATATAATATGATAAACTGCTCAAAAACAGCTGAATTAGCTGATCAGACCTGTATTAGGACGGTCAGGGCGTGGCCATAATATTCTAATGAGCACGCTTAATTTCTGTCCAAGAAGACACTCGGCATCACACTCAACAAAAATACAAAATAGCGGAGAGAATTGGGGTTGTACATCTCTTAATTTGAATGAATCTCAATGGGAATTGCGGGGTGGGACTAGATTTAGCTGTAAATTATGCTGGGACCGTATGGAACATATGGTTGGCTAAATGACTGTAAGTCATCAAGGATCCATCTATAGCTACTGTATTTCTGGCAGCAGAGTGATGGTTTAAGGCTTGTTTGATACGTCAGACTCTTGATGACTTAGAGCCATTTAGCCAACCATGTGTTCCATACTGTTCCAGTGTAATTTACAGCAATCTAGGCCCACCCCCCAATTCCCATAGAGATCCATTCAAATGCAGTGAGGTTATAGTATCGCTTGTAGGAGTACCACAAAATAAGATATCAAGAGTCTTTTGATATTGTTGGGTCACAGACATCAGGAAGTCATGACATGCAAAGGATATGCGACCAAATATTTAAAATGATTACTTTATTCTATATATAAATGCAGGGGTGCCAATAATTGTGGTACTTTTTTTTTGTAAAAAATTATTATTTTTTGATGAGGGATTTTTTTTTCTCATAATAAATGTACTTTTTCATTTTTTCAGTGTGAGATTAAGCTAATTCACCAAACGGTGAATTTTTTATAACCCTCTTTACCAGGGGTGCCAATAATAGTGGAGGGCACTGTCGGTGAGAATTGACCAAATTTTGCATCTGCGCAAAGGGGTTAACCCAGGCTCTACTTAATAATAATAATTAACTTTATTTTTCCATTAGGAACTACACTTGTGAAATAGTATCAGTGCATAGACACACATAACAGGACTGACATCAAGCACAATAAATAAATAACATACAGTGCAGCTTAAAAGCAGAGAAAAATTTTTTAAAAGCAATTAATATGTCCATGTCCTGTTGAATCAGACAGCCAGCCAGGCTTAGCTCAGGAGTTCAGGAGCCGGATAGAGGTGGGCACAAAGCTTGATATGGCCTGTTTAGTTTTTAATGGGAAGGATCTATATCTGTGGCCTAAGGGTAGGAGGTTGTATTGGCTGTGCAGGGTGTCCAAGATTATTTGTAATGCCTTGTTCCTTGTCCGTTTATTGGAAACGCTGCTGAGTGATTCCTCGTCCAGTCCGATGATTTTGCTACTGATTCTGATGATCTTGTGAAGTGGGTTAAGATGCATGCTGCTCATAGCTCCAAATGATGGATTAAATGAAGCACTTGTAGAAGGCTTGTAAGACTGATTGATACTTGTGTTTTTTTTTTTGAGTAATTTTTTGTATATTCTCTATATCTGTGGTCTTGTTTAGTGAATGCTATTGAGAAAGTGCAGTTTCCTCTGTCTTCAATGAACTGCTATAATTCCCTAAATGGCTCACTGACAGCCTTGCTGTTGGCCAGTAACTAGTTATCCCAATATTAGTAGGCTACTACTTGTATAGAAAAAGATTTTGATCATCATAGTACTTTTTTGTTATACTTATTTTAGGTCAAATTTAGACAAACTTTATTTTGCATTATATAACTTATATGCATTATATATAACTTTGTGTAGCTGAATACTTTTATCCATAATGATTGAGTAAGCTAGGTTATATAATGAAGTCATTATTCATGCAAACCACATGTATTGTGTATTTTATTATTTTTGGATATTGATGTAGTTGGGGATCTCTATGCCAGAGACACGGAGGAAATATTGCAGGACCAGATGCGATAGATGCAGAATCTTAAAGTGTTCCAATTAACACCATTGAAACGGACAATAATCCGCAGTGGAATGAGAAAAAATAGAGAACACAAATAACCTCGCGATAAAAACAAGGAACTCGATATCCGAGCAAAACAAAAGAAATAAGCAGTCACGCTTATCTAACTCCCGTTTGTGGAGCGAACAAAAGAAAGAAAAGAGAAAAACTCAAAAGACTTAGGGTGAGAGCACTCGTAGGTATCAGTGGAAACAAAGAAATGAAAAACCTCTGCTCTGAAATAAGAGCGAAAAGATCACTTTGCTTTTTCTAAATTGTACTGCTTCTCGTTGAGAAGCAAAGCGGTCGATAGCAGCACAACTTCCTATACCTTTTTACCGGCTCGAATGTTACGTGAAATAACATGGAAGTGACGAGAAAGAAAGGAAGCAGAGTATAGTGAGCGGAAATAAATGACAGGTGAACTCACTAATCACAGAGGCGAAAGCAAAACCCGTAGCGGAACACAGAAAAATCCGATAGATTACTGGTAAAAGACAAAAAGAATAAAAGACGCGGAGATAAGGGAAGGAAGGCAAGATCCATGACAGATGTAGATCTGTTAGAAGCGTTTAAAGACATGTTGCTTATATTTAAAATAGTAGTTTAATTGCATTAAGGCTCCTTCACCCGACATATATATTTTTATTAAGTTTGTGCAAAAATAGATTTCATGACTAAGTTAAAGTTAAGTTATACTTTATTGATCCCGTGGGGTAATTTGTCCTCTGCATTTGACCCATCCTAACTACATAGGAGCAGTGGGCAGCCACAGTGCAGCGCAGAGGGACCAACTCCTGACTGATTTAAGTGCATAATAAGCAATTTTGGTACATGTAAACAAACAGCCTGTTAACAACATTGAACTGAGCGGACACCTTGCATTGAGAGAGTAGTTTAATTGTACACAGCAAACAAACTAAGAAATGACATTTCGGTCTTTCCGGGACCAGAACCGGAAGTACTAGTGAATGAACGAACGAGCCAAGCGAACAAATCTTTTGAATGAGCGGAGCAAAAAGATGCGGCTCACCAAAAGGAATGTAAATTCCCATCAGGATTTCCATGGATTTCCATTTTATTCCAAAGGCTGGCCAATGGAGTGTGCCTTTCAAGGGGCTTGGCAACAGCCTAATTGACGGGCGGTACCTGTAATTAGTCAAGTGGGTGAGGAGGTAGAGGGGAAGAGACACATTGCACAAAGCCAAACATACCACAAGTGGCAAAACACATTCCCCATTAGTCTTTTTATTTGTCCTTTCTAGATACTGGGTGACAACCAGTGACAACCAATGACAACATAAAATTGTTCACAAAAAAATGCAACCAATGCAATAGGTTGTTATAAATATTTCTAACGTGGCAAAGTATATACGTATCTAATATCTTGAGGTGGGAGTGGACAGCAATGTATGGCAATCTGAGCGTTTGCGTTTTAAATTTTGATGAAGAATCTGAGGGGATGGCATAGCTGTGGCTCAGTATCTCTTTCCACTTCCATGGGCTAAGTGATTCATAGTGGGGAAGAGGATAATTACATTAGTGTGTCATGGTGTCAAAGCCATGGCACAGTGCCTCGCCAGGAGGCAGGCGGAATACAGTGTGATGCACCAGTCAACACTTCGTTAATCCCATCTACATGATTAATAGACTATGAATAAAACACTATGGAGAAAAGCTGTGAGTCGTACTAAAGCTGCCTATGAATGAGCAATGCTCCTGTCAATCAAACTAATAGTTTTGCAATTTTAATAGGGTCTCCTCGTTGGGCACTATTTGTCATCTTTCCGAGTGAGGTTCCCCTCTTAGATGGCCATTTCACTTTATCCTGTCCTCTATTTTTTTCATCCCACTTTTCAACAACTGATATACAGTGAGTGTTCTGTCACAAAATGGCTTCCACACACATTGATGGTGGTTCAGTGTGTCGTTCACAAACCTCAGTTCCCTGAAAGATGGTATACAAACAATTCCCTGATAGACATTATCTGTGCAGCATAACAGGGTGTATAGAGGGGCTGTAGACCTTCATCCACATTTCACTTATGCAAACTGTCAGCTCATATTTCCTGGACAGGAGACGGAATGACCAGTGTGTGTGTGTGTGTGTGTGAGAGATACTGCCTCACTGCCATAAAATGAAAAGAAATGCAAATGGCAGTGTGCAGGGATTTTTGGAGTGAGCAGATAAAAAGAGGAGTCCCTGCTGCAGTCTCCCTCTGCTCCGCTCCAGTCCCTTGTCCACCAAATGCATGAAAATTACACCTGAGATGCGGTGAAGGCTTCGTTCAGAACAAAGCTGTGGCTCCTGATAGGCCGCTCCTCCCCTCCTGTGGAGCTAATTGGCATGCCCATCTTTGTAAAGGGTTTGTGAAAGCTTTAGAAAAATAATACACACATTCATATATTCATGTGCCCTTTATGAGATAGCAAAATCACAATGTTTACTGCGTGCTGTTTATTTCACTTTTTAAGGTGGAGACGATCCTTTATTGTAGACACTTAGTGGTACAACACTGACCTATTTCTGAAGTACATACCAGCATGCCCTCTTCTCTTCTGTGCATTTAATAGACCACAATGCTTCTTTCTTATCTTGACTCGACATGCCCCAGAGACGTTGTCTTGTAATCCAGGATATGGATAGTTAGTTGCAATTATAACCGCAATCATGATAAAATTTCACTGTCCACTAAACACTCACTCTGACCTACAGTGTTCTAGAGCACACAGCTTAATGTTTTACAAGCTATTCCTTTATCGCTGGACGTTTGTTGAAATGGTTAATGATACGTTGATCAAAAACACAACCTTACCTGAGATTTGAAACAGAAACTTCTAGTTACAGTCTAGATTCTCAGCCACTGCACAATGCTATCACACTGGGTCTCTGGAGGAATTAAAACATAATAAGTGAGTAGACAGGCTGTTGATGTGAAATGGACTAATAATAACAGTCCTAATTTGCTTCCATTGCAAAGACAGTATAGGGTTGAGGAGGGACCTGTAAGGTGTGGTGAGAATGTGCCAAGAATGTTAATAGCATTACATTGTACCAAGGAAATACTAATATCACACTGTGCCGGATGCAGGATGAAAATAGAAAAAGAGTTTATGAAATTTTAACAAACACATTTGTCACCAGCCTCTGAGGACAGTAGCTTAGGTTCCCTTCACCATCCTGTGTGTGTGTATGTGTGTGTGTACGTGTGTGATGGTCTGTGTGTATATTCATATGAAATACAGGGTAGAGGAGCGTACAGTTGGGGCACAGTGGGGATGTTTGATAATAAGAACCAAAGCCCTTTCCCCTTAACAGCTCTGCACCTTCCCTCTTATTTCCACATGCTATGAAACACACACACAGCTCCAAGACGCAGTAAGGAAGATGTATGCAGAGGCTTAATTAACATGCCCCTCACGTGGGTGAGTAACTGAAAAGAAACACATTCTCCTCTCTCGGCAAGGGTACAGTGTGCTATTTCAGCAGACTAGCAGAAACAATTCTAGTGCAAAGGCAAATCATTCATAAATTGCCATTGCGCAAACTGTGCTACGATCAGCCAGTTCTGAATACAGCCCAACTCTGAGAGATGGTGGAGTCTGGAATAGTGTGGGGCCTGACTTGGTTTCATGTGTCTGCTGGTCTATTTATGAAGACAGATTTCTAAAATCACTTACTAGGGGAAATTATTGTCAGCAAATTTTCCTGCCACACTATTATATGGTTTATGGGCATTAAGCCATCAAGAGAAAAGTATGGTTTATTGCATAAGGGCATTAAGTGAATGAAACACACAAATGGAAATCAAAAAATATTCAGCTATTTATTCAGCCATGTGAAAAAATAAATGGCAGTGGCTCTTGCGCCTTCTAGTTCTATACTTCTCAAAGGATAATAGCAGTACTCAGTGCTGTCAAGTTCTTTGCAACTATTTTTCGCTGAACTACAATATGAACTCTCAACGATCTTAAATTCATAGCAGGCATGTGGGACAATCTATCCTAGGGGTGTAAGACCCCAGTCTAGGAGGGCAGCTGTATCTGCTGATTTTTGGACTGTTTCAGCATTTGAATGATTCATTCAAGTAATTGATTGGCAAGAGTCCACACACCTTGTTTTCAAGGCTTAAATTAGCTGCTAATCAACATGAACCCACAAAACCTGCAGCTCTCCAGGACTAAAGTGTAACACCCCTGCTCTATCACAGTACATTATAAGATGTTTACTAAACTGTCTTACATTTTTACTTAGTTAATGTGGTTACTGTTTTTAATTCACTGGCTCAAACCTGGCTTTTAAAAGAGTTGACAAGAGAGGCAATTTCGGTGTGAAATATCTGTACTGTCATGAGTCGCAAGCACCTGAAAGCATTCTTTTTTGGAGCACTCTGAAGCAATAGACATTTGACTACCTTTCAAGGTAACTAGCTATAAGAATACACAATTACATTAAACATGCATTCCTGGGGAGGTGCTGGCAGCTACACAGCAAAAAAGGGAGCCATTCAAAAGTGTGTTTTCAAAACAGCCTAGTTGAGAACTGAGATACCTCTCCTCCCTCTCTTGCTCTCCCACTCTCTCTCTTTCTCGCTCCCCAACTCTCCTGAGACTACACGCTAAACGCTTAATAAGAAGAACTGAGAAAAAAGGAATATAAAGAAAAGAGAAGGGGTGGAAAAAGGGGAGCTTTGCGCAGTTTGTAGAGCCGGTGCTGAGAGAGAAAGCCTGTGGAGAGCCAGGAAGCACTGAGGCGACCGATGTCGTACAAGGGGGGACTGGTGAGGTGTGGAGACTGGAAAAACCTAGCCTTTTGGTTCACTGGTACATCAATTACAGAATATACAAGGTATTCAGGGAAGCTCTTCAAGAGACTTTGATGTTTGAGTACCTGAATAGATCGTAACAAAAACTCAACCCAAAATAGAGGCTGAAGTACAACCCACTAAATAAGAAGGAACATAATAGAACTAACCAACAGGGGGGGGAAACAGGACTTGAAAGCACTGCTTATCGCAGGATAGGCTTACTGACCTGTTTGTTCCTACTGTAGTTAAAGCGGGAGTACACAACTCCACCATCATATATGTTAGGGGCATATACATTTACAAAAGCCAACTTCTTTCCATTATATAAACATTTAAAGAAGGCTATTCTGCCTTTATCTTATATAGATATAGATTTTAAGATTTTTGTGGACCATTATAAGTACACCTTTGGTTTTATTTGGGGCAGATGAAAATGCCAGTACTCTACAAATTATTTTGCATTCTATAAATATCTCTTTCAAGCAGATGAGTCTCTTGAAACATAGCAATACCTACCTGATCTCTGGCTAAGATATCTAGACAGCTGATACATGTATTTGGTCTGTAGAGACCAAAGTGTAGCCATTGAATAGTATGCAGGAGCTTTGTATTGTAAGTACAGAAAACTAAATCAACAGAAAAATAAAATAAATAATGGAAAACGTTTGAGGAGCCCACCCCTAATCTCCCATCCTCTTTACATCTGTACCTCACTTTGGTCCCTTCCACCCTACACAAACCTCTATCCCCACCCACCCCACTATCAGCTGCAGTGAGCTCCCAAATGTATCCTCCACCCTACACAAACCTCTATCCCCACCCACCCTACTATCAGCTGCAGTGAGCTCCCAAATGTATCCTCCACCCTACACAAACCTCTATCCCCACCCACCCTACTATCAGCTGCAGTGAGCTCCCAAATGTATCCTCCACCATACACAAACCTCTATCCCCACCCACCCCACTATCAGCTGCAGTGAGCTCCCAAATGTATCCTCCACCATACACAAACCTCTATCCCCACCCACCCCACTATCAGCTGCAGTGAGCTCCCAAATGTATCCCCCCCCCCCCCCTGCACTAGCATTTCAGTGTTGTAGCAAAATGGCAAGTTGCAGCCTTTCTCCTTGACACCCAAAATAATACTGGTCTGTGTTATTGCTTTTCAAAAACTGTTACCAAATATGTAGAAATCAGCCACATTTTCTTTAAAAACGGCCATTACAAATTATTACAATGTGCCTGTGTGAGAGAGTGCGAGTTATTGCTTTTCTAAAACAGTTGGCAAATATGAACATGTAATGAGATATGAGGATGGAGGAATCGAGGCAACGTATTAGGCAAATGGAACGTCCTTGCTCAGCCAAGCATCATTCACAGTGTGTCTTTTGTATACGTGTCTGTGGGTTTTGAAAGAGGTAGCAAACATAATAAAGCGGTTGTAATTAAACCTCAAAATCAATCCAACTCCTTGTATTGCTTTTACCTAATGTTGTTAGGAGGCTCAGACATATTTTGTGTACTATCACACAATTTTCCCGAAAACAAGTCGGAGACTACGCAGTTCAGTTCCACTCTTATGGTCGTGCTCCTTGTAGGCTATTCATCAATATTCATCTAATTGTTCCACTAATTAGAGTCATATTTTGACCAACCAGTCTAGTGTTGACTGATGATGAATTAAACAACTGGACTATAACTTTGTTGTCAAATTGTGTCAAGTAAAATCGCATTGATTCTTATTCTTATATGTATTATGGGTATACAATGGGGGAAATAAGTATTGGACACGTCAACAATTTTATTATCAAACATATTTCCAATGTAGCTATTCGCATGAGATTTTTACCAGACATTGGTATTAACTCAATAAAACTACACAGCTAAAGAAATTGTAACGTTCCAATTCTTTAAAAAAGTTATGTGCAATAAAGTGAAATGACACAGGAAAAAAGTATTGAACACGCTAAATTAAATGTGGTAGAAAAGCCATATTTTTTATATTTGGTTGCATATCCTTTGCATGCCATGACTTTATGATGTCTGTGACCCAACAACATCAAAAGGCTCTTGATATCTTATTTGCTGGTACTCTTACAAGCGATACTATAACAGCTCTGCATTTGAATGGATCTCTATGGGAATTGGGGGGTGAGACAAGATTTAGCTGTAAATTACACTGGAATAATATAGAACACATGGTTGACTAAGTGGCTCTAAGTCATCAAGGGTCTGATGTATTAAACAAGCCTTTAACCATCACTCTGCTGCCAGAAATACAGTATATATGGAAGGATCACTTTAAGGGTTGTTTCTCCTGACAGATTTTCCTATTGAACTCTATGGAAAAATAAGTCAGGAGAAGAAACCCTTCAAGTTATCAATTTTTTTTAAATATCACGATTATCGCAAAACCGGTATATCACGACAGCCCTACTATGAAGCCCTGTTCCGTCCCCTTGAGCAGGACCACCGGGCAGAGGGGGAGTACTGTGAAATATACAGGACAGTCGTGTGTGTGTGTGTGTGTGTGTGTGTGGGACGGAGAGTGAAAGACAGAAAAAGAAAGAGAGAGAGAGAGGGATAGAACATGCATGAAAATCAGTATTTGAGTGGACACACATATTCAGCCTTTTCTTCCCTTGCTTTTTCCATCCTATCATTCCTCTGTCCTGCAGACAGCATCAATCATGCCTGGTCTTGCATCTCTCAGTAGTTTTTTGCGTGTTTATCATGTTGTTTGCAGTGAAACCCCCCGCCCCCAGGCCTGGCATGCCACCTTGGCCTCTACGATCAGCCTCATTTCACAAAGCAATTACTGGGACATTTACTGTGCCGTTGTGGTGCGTCTGCTTTGTGCAACAGGGGAGAAAAATGTCATTAGTGTTCCATAAAGATGAGGAGGTGTTTGATTAGGGTACGTCCTGTGGCCATAAAAGGCAGTTTGTTGAGCGCATGTCTCTGTCTGCTCTGACACTTAGTCTCAGAGCTGTGCTAATGCGTTGCAAAAAAACCCTAATTCAATTACAGTGGCAGAAACGCAAAGTGCACGAGGTCTCGTTCATAATTATATAATATTTTTGTGCACGACACATCCTTAAAGAAGAAGTGAAGTACAGTACTTGGGGATAGGGGGCACTACTGTTCATGCAAGAACCAAAAACCCATGTGTGCCATTACTTGTCAGAAATGGATACCTACAATCCTGTTTCCAGCATCAGTAACCAAGCTCTTACAGCCCTTTGCATTTGTGTAACATTTGTTCTTGGTAGCAGGTGGTCCATTTAATATCGGAATAAACTTTCAGGGAGTCTGTGGAGTTCTTTCAATTATCTTATTTGCCTTTGCACAACATGTTTCTTCCTTTCGTTCTCCCTGTTTTCCCCATTCCTCTTGTTCCGTGTCAAGTTTTTCCGTTTACCTTGTCTGTTTATTCCTTGTTGTGCAGGCTGGGCGTGGCTTCCCTTATTTGTTCCTCATTATCACTTGACCTATCACTCACCCCCTCTGCTCACATTCTACACTCACCTTGTTACCTCATTAACTCCTCATGCTTTCACACTCTATATAAGTTCCACTCTTTGTTTGTCTCACCGCTAGTTTGTTCTGTCTGTTTGCCTTGTGCTCAACGTGTTTGGTCTCTGTGTATGCTTTGTGCATTTAACCTGTTTGTTTGTTCTGTTCTAGTTTCGCTCATCCAGCCTGCCTCCCTGTTCCTGCTCGCTCCTGCCCTGTTCTCGGTCCTGCCCACTTGTTTCTCGCCAGCCCTGTATCCAGCCCTTCACCTACTCGCCTGCCTGCTTCCCTGTTCCTGCTTGCCTCTGTCCTGCCTGCTTTAGTTAGCCAACCCCGCATCCAGCCTGACACCTAGCTCCTCTGTCTGTCTGCTTGCCTTATTTGAATAAATATTTACTCCTTACGGAGTTTGTTCCCGAATCTGCCTCCGAGTCCTGCATTTGGGTCCATTCCAGTGTCTGTACCACAAAACAACAGACTGTAAGCTACAGGACTAGCTATCAGTACACACCCTCTCCTCCTCCTGGCTGCTCGCCCTGCATCCTACCTCCCAGCCAAAACATCAAATCCCCAAACAACAGCTCCAAACAGAGATTCACAATGAATACCTATGTTGTTACAATCATCTATACATCTAGTTATCTATAATTCTCTTACTAAACACCACAGTAGAATCTCGAGTACCTTTTTTTGTGACGAAATTTAAAGTTTTTGTCTTTTTCTCTCAATGAAATGTGCAATTGTAAAATAGGCCTATACTATTTCTGCAACAACCTCTGCTAATTTGGTAGACTGTAGATGAGCAGACACTTCAATCTGAAGAGTGTTCTACCAGTTGCTGCCCCAGAGAAGAATTTGTCATCTAGGAACTGAAGCAAATGGGGGTTTAGACCACAAACAATATACACAATGTTTGATGAGGAAATAGAAATAATCAACAGCCCGGTTTTGTTCATACAAAATCAGTATTTTGGGGATGCTGTTAACGGGGAATTTTTTTAAAAGACCATACATGCTCAGTCAAGCTACCCGGTATAAATATAGGTTAATAAATACATGACATCTCATTAACACTTAGGAAGTTGTTTTGTGCAGGAATTTGTTTGTGAATTATTGTAAACACAAAATAAGTAT
This sequence comes from Ilyophis sp. 1 JC-2022, assembly GCA_022702515.1. Lineage (NCBI taxonomy): Eukaryota > Metazoa > Chordata > Actinopteri > Anguilliformes > Synaphobranchidae > Ilyophis > Ilyophis sp. 1 JC-2022. Next base: position 36,583,457 of record CM040396.1, read on the forward strand.
TTAATATGTTCTGCGTCTGAAAAGGTACCTCAGAATTTGTTTGTGGTTTTTTAAGGAACAGCATGGAATAACTTACATCGCACTTGAAGGTAAGAATACCAGTTAGATGGAGGTTAAAACGCTGATGTCTTGCTAGGTAAAAGTTACTCTTCTGTTTTACTGATGATGTCTGTTTTGAGACCTCTCAAAACAAATACTCACAGGAAATAACTATTAAATCTATTTGTGGCAGAACATGCTTTTGCCCCTGCACTTTATAAACTTCCTGTTTGTTTACTACATCTGAAATAGCCTCTTGAGGAGCCATGCATTGATGTCCATGGATTAAAAGCCTATTTTTAAGTCATGTCTTGGTACAGCCATTGGGAATAACATTTGGGAATATTAGGCTGCAGATCATAACTTTATTCTTTTTTTTGATTGATAACTTAACTTTGGGTTTTTTAATTTTGTAGAGCGCAGAAGGTGCTGTTTTTCATAAGCATTTACTATGTGTGTGTGTGGCGGCTGCCCTAGGTTGAGCGGAAATAAACTCACCCAGCCTCCCAGAGTTTTTTGTATATGCTGCAAGATTTTTAACTCACGGCCTACTGGAATATGTGGATGTTACACCTGATGCATAGCCCTTTTTGCCTGGGAAAAGACCTAGAGGCCTACAGACCCAGATATTTCTTATTCTCACAGTTAAAAAGATGTGCCTCTGTGGGTTTCAAGTTTTACCTGCAGACATGAATGTAAATGTATTCTAGGTCTCCTACTCCCCCAAAGGTGAAATTTAATTTAAATTGACCCAGACACATGTGGTGCAGGTACCCCAGTGTTTATGCTGGATCAAAACACTTAAAATAAAGAAAGGCTGAGATTAGAAGATTAGTTGTTTGTTTGATGCTGTTGTGATGTATTCTCATGTCATGTTATGCAGCTAAACTGAAAAACCACCTGACACCCAGGTGCTTTTATAAAATTCTACTGAACAGATGCATCTCTCTCTCTCTATGTGGGGGGGTTTATGATAAATATTGAATATGTCAGGAACACAAAAAGGGAGCTACGGAGCTGACTGTGGTGTTAATGGTAGTGCTCAGAAAGAGGGAAGATAGAAGAGGTAAACTGAGAAGGGGGCCAGGCTAGCACCATCTCAGAATTTCTTTGGACAGGGAATGTCAAGAGAAAAATGTTTCCATGGCAACCGCTCAATGGAAAAGCTGTGTATAGGGTGTTACACAACTCCTTCACAACTTTCTTTCCTTCTTTATTAATCCCTCTTTGTCCATGGCTTTCTCCATGTGGCTCCATTATGACTCTTTAGGGTTTTAAGATACTTTTGCTTTTTAAGTTACTTAATTCGGGTCAGTCCGTAAAGGAGGGGACCGTGGGACCCGCTCCAGCAGGAAGGCTTCAGCGGCCTGAGTAGAAAAGCAATCAACGTTTAATTGGTGCCCTGTCTTTGCTCTTTTACAAGAATGTTCGGAAGATAACTAATGTAGGCAATATGTTTTTCCGCTAACACCGCTAATACTTCAAGGTCACTCTCTTACATTAACATAGCCCAGCAGATGATTGTGATTCCAGGACAAGGCATTAGGGAAGCTTGAGAAGAGAGGCTACATAGCTGAAATGAAGCCAGACTATACTTTAGAGGCAAAAGTAGCATCTTATTTAACTTAGATTGCTTTTCTGGTACACTCATTTAATCAGTAGATCAAAGGCGTGGCCTTGAGTTAATGACCTGTGGTATAAGAAGTAAAATGGAGAATCTGTCACAATCCAGTCTGTTTTGAGGCTGTTTGTGTAGAACAGGTGTATTGTTCCTTGTAGAGAGAGGTCAGATTGTGAGTCCGCTCCTGTGTTCTGCGGTGTATTCAGCATCTTCAGCATTACAAACATCTGTGAAAATTTTGCTCAGGAGTTTGAGTCAAAACGTTTTCTCTGTCTTTTGTAACCCTCTTCTGAGTTTTTCTCGTAAGCATGTCAGTAGTGCTAAAGTAGCGGTCCCATTGAATCAGGCATCTTGTGGTATCAGATGGTATGGCGCTTGCTTTTTATTTGAATATTTCTGTGCAACTGTTAACTTAATGCTGTTTCATTTTAATATTTTGATGACTAATATGCCATAAATTTCATATGCGGTTTGTCATGGATTATGGCCTTTCCTTATCTCCGCGTTTTGTATTCCCTTTTTCTTTTTACCTGTAATCTATCTGATTTTTCTGTGTTCCGCTACAGGTTTTGCTTTCGCCACGGTGATTAGTGAGTTCACCTGTCCTGCATTTCCGCTCACTTTTATACCCCGCTTCCGCCTTTTCTCATCGCTTCCATTTTATTTCACGTAACATTCTAGCCGGTAAAGGTATAGGAAGTTGTGCTGCTATCGACCACTTTGCTTCTCAACACAGGACTTGTTAGCAGTACAATTTAGAAAAAGTAAAGTGCGCTCTTTCGCTTTTTTATTTCAGAGCAGAGGTTTTGGTTTCTTTGTTTTCCACTCAAACCTACGAGTGCTCTCGCCCTAAGGTTTAGGGTTCTTTTATTTTTCTCCTTCCTTTCGTTTTGTTCACTCCACAACGGGAGTTAGATAAGTGTGACTGCTTATTTTCTTTGTTTTGCTCGGATATCGAGCTCCTCACTTTTTATTGCGAGGTTGTTTGTGTTCTCCTTATTTTCCCCATCCACTACGGATTATTGTCCATCTTAGTGGTGTTCGTTAGAACACTTTAAGAGTCCTCATCTGTCACACCTGGACCTCCAATATTTCCTCCGTGTCTCTGGCATAGAGATCCCCTACACGGTTTTACTTTTTTCCAATTTAAAATAGGGATTTTTATTTCTTCATAATTTGTTTAAGGTCAACTGAGGAAATAGTTATGGATGTATAATTTATTTTATGCATTAATTTAGCGTTTGTTGATTTTTAACAAGAAAGTGCTATTTTTTTATTTGATAAAAAAGTCTGTTGCTTTAATTGAAAAAGACCTCTTTGTGTAACTTGGTTAGCTTTTTAAACTTGTGTTGGAAGCTGTATTGTCAAATGTTCTTAAAAAGCTGAAATATCGTCGAAATATCGACATCGTCAAAGTGCCAGAAAATACTGGGATATTATTTTTAGGCAATAATGTCCACCTCTACTATATAATTTTTGATAGTGTGATATACAGTGCCCTCCACAATTATTGGCACCCCTGGTAAAGATGAGTAAAAAGGGTTATAAAAGATTCACTGAATTAGCTTAATCTCACACTGAAAAAATGAGAAAAATCCAACCTTTAATTAAAGTCAATTTATTCTTGACCTCTGCTAATTTGGTAGGCCGTATATGAGCAGACACTTCAATCTGAAGAGTGTTCTACCAGTTGTATGGTCTCTGTACACCGCCAAAACGAAGCACCAAACTGCTCATGTTTTGCCCGACAGAACATTTGGGATCAGCGTGCTATAGGCATTATTAGCGCTCACACACTACAAATGAAGGTAAAAAATACCAATACAAAGCTATATTCATCTGCTTAAAAAAATATTTAAAATGGACATCCTTCATTTCAAATGTGTGCTTGACAGAGCATCATTTAACACATTATGATTAAGAGTTAATCATTTACAATTCAATAAATTTTATGTGATTTAGAATCATTTGGCAATTTGCACTGGAATAGTCAGTGTGCACCAAAAGGCTGTTTTTCAACCTTTATGACATCCCAAAATTTTATTTGGTGTGGTGATGGGGTGACATCAGCATATTTTGTAGTGCACATATTCTGCAAGATAAAAGGGGTAATTCAGTGTTCACTGTATATTAAAGTAATTGTACAAGTGTGTTACTTTGAATTTTGATTAAATACAGCATCTGTTGGAAAGCGTGAAAATGGTTGCTTTAAAATAAAATTTGGATTATAAACATGCTGCTTGCCACTTAGAAAACATATTTGTTCTGAAGTACAAAATCAGCTTGGAAGCAGTCAAGTTTCTTCTGTCTATGCCTCAAATGATTGACAGCGAAACAAATGTGATATTTGCTATTTGTTCAATTTTCTTTCACTACTTGCAGCAGTATAATTAGGAGAATGCACTCACATAGAGTAGAAACAGTTTTATTCAACTGAATAGCAGTCAGGCATTTCCTAATATAGAAGCCCAAAATAAATAACACAGTGCAAGAAATTTGCAAAAAGGGGAAATTGTTGATAAATCTGAAATGCAGGGTGCCTGTTCCATCGTTTGGGGAATAATGCGATCTTGTTGACTGTGACACAAACTTAGATTAACTTTTCCCTCTGCTATATTACATGGGAATTTGAAGTTAACAGAGTGCATTTTCTCAGTTGGAGACAGCAGGCTGCAAAATCAACTTCTGATTGTGATTCACTCCCAATAACAAAAGTCAAATTGTCTTCACTCTCACCTTCTGGGGGATGTCATTGGCACAGCTGCGTATGAGCAGACTAAAGAAAGCACTGCCTCTCTTGATGTTTGTGTCGGATTACTCACTCCTGAGATGGTCAGAATCTGGATCTCTCAGAGTGTTGTAGTGAACTCACTTCCCCTGTCATGGAGCAGGGCGAAAACATGTAGTGCATACCCCATGGACAGGAAAAATTATGTTTGTTGTGCTGCTATTACTATGACCTAGTCACCTATTAGTTCCAAGTCAAGCTTCCTACCTCTGCTGCCTGCTTTGTCTGCTCTCACTGGATACAAAGAGCATGGTCAGTCCTCCAACTTTATAGCCTTTTAAGAAAGAAACTGTGAGCCTGTTTGAGGAGAGACTGTCCCTTTGAATTCTACGATGTTGCCCTTATTATACACTCAGAAATAAAGGTACAGCGGAGGTACATTTTTCTTCTTTAAACTGAGCTTTGGTAGAACTTTGGGTTGTGCAGTTACCTGGCCATGATATGAGTCCAAATGGTGGCGAAATATGTTTCTTAGTTGCTCTGTGCTCCACTGGGGTGATAATCCAGAATAAGGTCTTTGTCACTCTATTCACTTCTATAGGGCAGCTAAAACAGTGTCAAAATGACACTTCTAGCACATATACCAACTAGAACAAAGCGGATTCTGTCAGTACAAACAATAACAGTCCTTGTGCATATTCTTTTTTATGTAATTAAAATTATTTATAAAAGTAGTATTTTCTTCAATGTTGTTAGCAGGCTCCCAGAAAAGACTAGCAAAATGTTGGCAGGTCGGTTTGTTTACCATAGATATACAGGTGCATCTCAAAAAATTTGAATATCGTGAAAAAGTTCAATATTTTTTGTCACTCATTTCAGAAAGTGAAACTCATATATTATATAGATTCATTACACATAGTGAAATATTTCAAGCCTTTATTTCTTGTAATTATGGCTTACAGCTAATGAAACCCAAAATTCAGTGTCTCAGAAAATTAGAATATTTTTGCTTTAACATATTTTTAAAGTATCATATTTAATATTTGGTCGCATATCCTTTGCATGCTGTTACTTCCTGAAGTCTGTGACCAATCAACATCAAAAGACTCTCTATATCTTATTTTCAGGTACTGTTACAAGCGATACTATAACCTCTCTGCATTTGAACTGATCTCTATGAGAATTGGGGGGTAAGACTAGATTCAGCTGTAAATTACGCTGGTACAGTATTTTGCTGAATCATCATGTGCCCTTACTGGCCTGCTTATGTTGAATAATTACTCGCGCTGCACGACACCATTCAGTGTGAGCTGCAGTGCTGACTGTGGACGAGAGCAGTTATTTACATTTTGTTGGTTAATGAAGTCATTTTAAAAAAATATTGTTGAATTTATGTTTTAGGGTATATTATTGCTATATGTGGTATTTCCTGCAAAAAGGGGGGGGGGGGTTTGGGTCAAATAGTTGAGCCAGGAGTTGAAGTATATGCATGCTACACGTTTAGCTTTGCAACATACGTCCCTAACAGACATTATCTCTGGCTACTAGTGGGGAAAAAAATTACTGGGGCGTGGTTTGATACCTGGAGCTCAGAGCCTATATTATTACCTTATCACGCCCAGATTTTCGCATTTTTCTAATTTAAAAAGGGGGCAGGGTCTAGCGAAACTAGTGTGTTTTGTTACCTCAAATTCATAAAGTGCCATTATATTCACAATGCCATTGTAAATTTAAAAAAGAAATTACTCAGCAAAGACAGAGAAGGTATGTACTTCTCTTTGCTTGACAACTGACAGCCTTTTTGAAGCAATGATTGATCTCATGCATGTCAGGGATTGACAAAAACAGAATTCAATTCATGTAGATACCACGCCACAAGACAACAAACAAACTTCAGGGATATGGGATCAACACATGTTCACCTAATCCTCCTGCCTTATCCACTTAATATTTAGACTTAAATGTTTGCATTGGGGTTGAATACATTTACAGTAATCCCATGCCTGGAGGAGATTTGTTTTTCTTTAGCAACCAAGTGAAGTCTTTGTCTCTTATGTGTCACTGCTGTAAATTAAACCATCCATGTCCTCTCGTGTCTGATGAACCATAAAAAGCAGACTTGTAACCAAAATGGTGCACATTCAACCTCGCTGAAAGGATTTTGAGTATGATTTGATTCATAGGAGCGTGACTAACTGTTCCCCTCTCAGGAATTATAGAAGTTTGTCACAGAAACAACCTGCACATGTATGACATCATGGGCCTGATTGTGAACACAGTAGTCATTGAAAACTTCAATTTGGTTACAGCTCGAACTCACTAATCATTAAAACTAAGACTTTTGGGGTTTTTAATCACAACTTATTTTAGTATGTTTGACTCAGATAATTTGTGCTATTTTATGTTTTTTTTTATTGAAGAGGTAAAAAAGTGAATGCGCTACTGAGGAACAGACGTAACAAAACAACTTCAACAATGTAGTTTTTACTCAACTTAATTGGGGGGAGCACAGAGCAACTAAAGAACATATTTCGCCACCATTTGGACTCGTATCATGGCCAGGTAACTACACAACCAAAAGTTCTACCAAACTTTAGTTGTGCTTTAAAACAGAGTAGAGCAGTGGTTCTCAAACTTTTTCTGTCACGCCCCACTTTGGAGGAAGAAAAATGTTCATGCCCCACCGCCCTTTTTATTATCAAGGTTTTTCGCGGACCTCGATTGTAATTGTTGACGGGGGGTGCAATCAAGAATTTTCGCGGACCTCGATTGTTATTGTTGACGGGGGGGTGCAATCAAGATTTTTTATATTTTTTATACAAACTTCATTTATCGGTTTATTTAACGTATGTACCGCGGGTGTGCGTCCGCGTCTGTTATATCGTAAAAGTTAATCCCCGTTAACCAGCCACGTACATACACGCGTCAGATTTATATAAAACAAATAAAATAAAAAAAATTGATTCCGCGCTGCATTTCTGCATTTCCCCCTGCGCCCCCCCTGTAATACCACTGCGCCCAACCATTACAGGTCTTCAGGCAAACTCAGACCCACCCTCTGGACTGTGAATTTAAAGAAGCTAATAATACGGCCGAATGTCAGGTAGTATCGTTAGGACTGGAGGGTGACTAGGGCTGAAGTAATGAGGAAGACATTATATACCACAGGAGCATATATACAACATTGACATGGTGATATTAAAAACATAACTATAATAACTATAAAGTTAGTAAACTATAATAAACACTGCTTCCCTAAAGACGTTTTAAAAATTGTTGTTTCTAAATAGTTGTTATATGCATCTGGGCAGTTATATATTTTTACTTTTCTGTTGTGCATATTTAAACACATCTACTGTTTATCCCTGTTAGGTACCTTAAGAGCACAACTGTTAAACTTTGCACTGTTTTCTGTAATAAAAGAGTAGTCATATATTGTACTTCTGTTGAATATCTAGCTTTTCTGGCTAATTCTCCATTTGAGTTATTTTTTTCAGAAAGCTATAAATGACAGCTCGACAGCTTTAATAAAATATGGAAACGGTATATTCTATTAACTGAACAGATGTTTAGATCTACATTTCATCATCCTCCAGGTGGGAACAGGATCATTTTGTGTAAATATATTTTTTTAAATGCTACCCTTTACTATACCCTATACGTAATGGTATTGCAAGCATTGAATTATTTTATTCCGCTCCAGAGGTAGTTCGGGAGGATTAAAAACTTGGCAGTCATCAGATTCGCTTGTCGATTTAGGCTAGTTCAGGGTCAGTGACTCGCTTAATATTATCATATCAATTTAGTTGCTGCTAGTTGCAAAAGGTTAGAGGGGCACCTGTTTAATCCACCACATATCCATTTCTCCTTAATCCCAAACATATTTTTTAATCCCAATCTGGGTCCAACTTCAGCCTCCTCCAGAATTCTACTTTACAATTAATAAGAAAAGGAGTAAGTGTTCTTTTGTTTCCCCATGGGCTCTGCCCGAATTTATTGGTCAGCCTTTGCTTTAAAGGATTACCTGATAAAGCTGCCTTCTGCAGCAGATGAGGAGGAATGAAAACTTTAAAATAAATTGGACTTCCCAACACTATTTATTTAATTAATTAATTATAGCTCCAGTACATAATTTTTCTCCTAATGTTCTTCATCTTTAATCCAACAAAGTGTGGGACTGCAGTGAATCCGTCTGCCAGAGTAATTCTCTCCGCATGTTAGAGAGAAACCTCCATTGTGCCTTTATTCCACTCCCTGGTGTATAATGCATTATGAATCCCAGAGCCAGACGTCTGTCCGGCAAGCAATTGGTAGTGCTTAAGTGTCTCTCAATCTGTGGGTAAAATGTATTTGAGCAGTAAGAGAGGTTTTCTTGGGGCAAAGGTATATTGGCTGGAGATGACTCTTGTGAGACACACTGGTGGAACAGAGTAAACAGTAATGAGCCCATGAGGCTCATCTCTGTCTTAGCTGCACAATGTCAGACTGTCTGTGACTGTCTCCTGCTGTTAGGTTGAAGGTTAATTCATTACAATAAACTGCAAAGCAAACAAGGATTCATATACAGTGCTGCTCGAAAGTTTGTGAACCCTTTAGAATTTTTTGCATATCTGCATAAATTTGATCTAAAATGTGATCACATCTTCATCTAAATCCTAAAACTAAAATAAAGTGAACCCAGCTCAACAAAAAAAAACACATTTTATAATGTCTTTATTGAGCTAAATTATCCAACGTTAAATGCTTTGTTGGCAAAAGTATGTGAACCCATACGTATTTTTAAAGTATCATATTTAATATTTGGTCGCATATCCTTTGCATACTGTTACTTCCTGAAGTATGTGACCCATTCATTTCAAAATACTCCCCATGTCTTATTTTCAGGTACTCTTACAACCAATACTATAATCTTGGGAGTCGAGAACCCTTGCTCCGAGCGCAAACAGAACAAGCAGCAAATAACCTTCTCCATACCAGGCCACCAGAATCGTCTGGAGAGAAATTTCTTGGTACGGTGGGTGCCAGGATGCGCCGTGAATTGTGATGAATGACCCCACTGGAGTACCCGAGACCTCACCGAGGTACAAAAAGGCAATTGACGGGACCCCCACCCGGACCCGGGTTACGTAGCAACGCCTGTTGAACCGCCACTTCAACGTCCCATAACACAGGAGCAACTATCTGGGAAACAGGCACAATGTGCTCCAGAATAGCGAGACTGTCAGTCCGCTTAAAGATACATGACAACGCATCCGGTTTAACATTCTTAGTACCCGCATTTTGCGGTCGATGAGATAAAATAGCACCTACACCCAACTCGGACGCATCAACTTCTATCACAAAAGGGAGGGAGGGATTGGGCGTAAAAGCGTAAAGGCGTAAAAGAATAGGCTCAGAACTGGCTCGCTGGACCTATTTAACTGAGTGGGGAGTGGGCCAACAAAGAAACAGTGCTAGCGTGAAATGAGCAATTCTCTGCTTTCACAAATTATTTGGCCTCCAACAGGGCTTTCAACACCTGTTTAAAATGACCGATATGGGTTTGTAAATCGGAAGAGAAAATTAAAATGTCTTTGTAAAAAAGTATACGAACATGAATTTCTCCAACATCTCCCGTAGTACGTCATTCACTAATGCCTGAAACACAGAGGGGGCGCTAGTGAGCCCGAACGGTATGACCGGATATTCGTAGTGGCCGTTACGGGTGTTAAAAGTGGTTTTCCATTCATTGCCTTCATGCATGCGCACCAGGTTATAGGCATTGCGGAGGTCTAATTTGGCAAAAATAGTGGCCCCCTGGAGACATTCAAACGACAAATTCATCAGGGGAAGCGGATACCAGTTCTTAATAGTAATGGCGTTCAGAGTGTTACGATCCGCTCCGCTCCCCGTCCCTTCCTTGTTGTTTTCCTCTGTTTTCCCTGAACCTGATTGTGTCATGTCTGCGTTCATTGCCTGATTGTGTCCACATTGCACATTATTACTTGCACCACATCTTAATGACACAATTCACACTTAATTGCTTTCACCGCATTCCTCATGCATTTTCTAATTGTTCAATCAATTCGCTGATTTCGCACGCATTTCCCGCAAGCTGCAGTTTATCAGCTCTAATGACACTAGTTATATTAACCGTGCTGTTCCTGTGATTCCTTGTCAAAGTATTACGGTTTGTCAGAGTATACGGTCCTTGTCGCGTTGTACTTGTCTCCCCATGTGCTAGCTTGCTGACTCAAGCTGACCACCCCGGTCTGGATTTGCCACACCTGCTTCCCAGTGTGGATCCTGACTCTACCTCCGCCTGACTCTGCTATACTACCCAGGCTACGACCACTTCTGGCCACTTCGCTGGATCTTGATCGCCAGCTCTCTGCGGGTTCCACAGATTATTATTTATTGTTTAAACCTGATTTCCCGGTGTGGATCCGACCCGGAATTACAAATAAAAACCCTTCTTTTCAAGAGAAAGACTGTCTCGTTGTGCATTTGGGTCCTTACCTGCTGGACGTCACAGAATACTTTGACCAGACATGGACCCAGCCGGCGTAGAACAATTTTGCCGCGCCATCACCTGCCTGGCTAACCAGACCGCCGAGCTATGCAACCGCCTGGAAGAAGCACGGGAGCTGTCTCGGGGCATGGCGGACCGGACAACCCACTTGGGCACCCTGGTAACGCGGATGGCTGCCCAGACTCCACTACCCCGCCTTGAACCGGAACATCCACCTCAACCGCCGGCGCCACCAGTTCCGTCCCGTTTTCTGCCTCCTCTCCAAGTGCGGGACCCGCTGTCCTCCTGTCCTGAGCGGCCGGTCCCCCTGTGCGACGCAGCCGTCGCCGCCGGCCCCCTGTGCGACGCAGCCGTCGCCGCCGGCCCCCTGAGCGACGCAGCCGTCGCCGCCGGCCCCCTGGGCGATGTCGTCGCCGGTCCCCTGAGTGACGCAACCGTCGCCGCCGGCCCCCTGGGCGATGCCGCCGCCAGACCCCTCGGTGAGGCAACCGTCCCGTCCCAACTCACCGGTCCCGTTCCGTCCCAGATCTCCTGTCCCGTTCCGTCCCAGATCTCCTGTCCCGTTCCGTCCCAGCTCTCCGGTTCTGTCCCGTCCCATGCCTCCTGCCCCGCCCCGGTCCATGCCTCCTGCCCCTCCCCGGTCCATGCCTCCCGCCCCGTCCGGTCCCGGGCCTCCTGGCCCGTCCCGTACCACGTCACCAGTCCAGCCCCGTTCCATCGCCGCCAGCCCCAGTCGACCAGAACCTGTGGTCCGCCAGGAGGCATACCTTGACGGGGGAGTACTGTTACGATCCGCTCCGCTCCCCGTCCCTTCCTTGTTGTTTTCCTCTGTTTTCCCTGAACCTGATTGTGTCATGTCTGCGTTCATTGCCTGATTGTGTCCACATTGCACATTATTACTTGCACCACATCTTAATGACACAATTCACACTTAATTGCTTTCACCGCATTCCTCATGCATTTTCTAATTGTTCAATCAATTCGCTGATTTCGCACGCATTTCCCGCAAGCTGCAGTTTATCAGCTCTAATGACACTAGTTATATTAACCGTGCTGTTCCTGTGATTCCTTGTCAAAGTATTACGGTTTGTCAGAGTATACGGTCCTTGTCGCGTTGTACTTGTCTCCCCATGTGCTAGCTTGCTGACTCAAGCTGACCACCCCGGTCTGGATTTGCCACACCTGCTTCCCAGTGTGGATCCTGACTCTACCTCCGCCTGACTCTGCTATACTACCCAGGCTACGACCACTCCTGGCCACTTCGCTGGATCTTGATCGCCAGCTCTCTGCGGGTTCCACAGATTATTATTTATTGTTTAAACCTGATTTCCCGGTGTGGATCCGACCCGGAATTACAAATAAAAACCCTTCTTTTCAAGAGAAAGACTGTCTCGTTGTGCATTTGGGTCCTTACCTGCTGGACGTCACACAGAGAGCGTTAATCGATACAAGGCCTTAATCCTCCATCTTTATTTTTAACAAAAAAAAAAGAAGCCTGCGCCAGCAGGCGAAGTAGATGGCCTTATAAATCCAATGGCTAACGCCTTCTCAATATATTCGTTCATGGCCGCACTCTCAGGAGCCGCTAAGGAATATAGACTCCCTCTAGTAGGGGCAGTACCCAGATAGAGTTCTATGGCGCAATCATAAGGGTATGGGGAGGAAGGGTGGTTGCCCTCTGTTTACTAAAAACCTCAGCTAATTCAGCATATTCAGCTGGAACGTTGAGAGGCAAAGGAAATTCAAGTGTCCCTGCAATCCCAGTCACTCCCCTCTGAGTTGGCGACCCAGGAGGAGACCACTGAATCTCAGAGTCGGAGAGCTCCTCAGAAGAGAGCTCCCTCAAATTAGAACATCCGTCAGCCAGAGTCCCACTCCAGACTCTCGCCACCAGCCTCAAAGCCTGAGACAGACTCTCCCTGATAGGGCAGAGAGGTAACTTCCTCCAGCTCAGAATCGGAATCGGAAATGTAAACACATTCCCCGGACAAACTGGAAGGAGCAAGGTGACCCTGCGTGGTACACACAGGACCCCATTGACAAATTACTAGCTTATCCCCTCCCCACTTAATATGAGGATCATGCTAAACTAGTCAATTGTGACCCAACACCAGAGGATAAGCAGGGGAATCGACCAACAGAAGCTGAACGCTCTCAATGTGAGTCTGTTGAAGAGTCGACATGGTGAGAAGAGAAGTAATCTCCTTAATGGTGCCTGACCCAAACGGGCGACCGTCGAGAGCGGTAACCAACCAATTGGTCGAGACACTGGACGGGTATTTTGTTTTTTCTAGCCCACTGGACATCCATAAAACATTCCACGGCCCTGGAATCTATAAAGGCCTTGACCTGAATTGAGTGCTATCCCAAAGAAAGGTTAACATGTAATAGTGTCTGGGGTGTAGTACCCTGAAGTCCCGTTAGAATCCCAGAGTCCTCTAGCGAGACTCCCCTTTTCCCTTAGGTTTCGGACACGGATTAAGAGTATGCCCCTTCCTCTTGCAGTAACGACACCACTCAGTTTTAGAAGCGGAGTCTCCAGAAGATGGGCATGCTGCCCTATCTACCTGCATGGGCTCCTCAGTACTAGGCGAAAAGGGTTTAACTACTGGAGGAGAGGTCTCCATGAACGGGACAAACAAAGGCCTTATTCGGTGGCCCTTTCTATGTTCTCTACGGTGTAAACGGTCCTGCAATTGATTGTCTATTGTCTATAGCGGTAGACACTAACGCATCCAGACTGCTCAAGAATGGATAGAGCATCCTGAATTAACTTTTCTAATGCCTCTGAGAATAATGTCATCAGGGGAGCTTCAGCCCAACCTGTCTCATCTGCCAGTGCTCGAAATTTTATGGCGAATTCGGCCACAGTGTCGGTACCCTGGCGAAGGCGATGCAGCCATCTAGCCGACTCCTGACTCCATTCCATCCATAAGTGTCTTAGCAGTATTTAAAATCTGAGACTTCCCTCTGATTAATGGAGTAGCACAGTCAAGCATGGATCTGGTGAGTAGTGAAAGTATGAAAGCTACCTCAGACTCTTGATTGTTGAACTGCGACAACTAGGCTTTAAAAAAGTTTTTATATTGAGTAAGGAACCCTCCGTCATAGCGGAGTTGGAGCTGCAATTTGGGTTCCCTACCAATCTGAGCAACAGGGACCGGGGGAGTGATAGCCTGAGCGTCAGGTAGGGGTGCTTGGTGTGCAACTGTGATTAGGCGCATGCTCTCCGTCAACTCTTGGTGGCAAACCCTCATTTGGGTATTCAGCTGCCATATTTGACCCGTAAGTAGCTGCTGTTGGGCCTCAAATCCCCTAACATACTCCTCTGGGTTCTTATCCCTCGGTTGATCTCCTTTGGAAGACCTCGCTGATTCATCCATGATAGGGCTTCTTTGTACTGTAATAGATTTTAGTGGCGGATAATCAAACGTGAAGGTAGGGGGATCAGAACAAGTCACTCACGCAGTGAGGACCAATAACGAGAGTAACACAATAATAAATGCAAAGAAAGAAAAGACAGGAAACGAACTCCTTGTAGCTAAACAGCCAAATGAAAATCAACCCACTAAAATAGGGCGAACTCGAAATAACGAGTGAAACACAAATTAAATCTCCCGAGCTCAATACTGGAGCCAAAATGGGAAACTTAGCAAAAAAAAGAACACCTTCGGCACATAAATTCAGACGGCCGAAAAGATGTAAAACTAATACAAAACAACAATGAAAAACTGTCTCAGAGAGAACAGCAAAGGACAAAATAAATAGTGCAGAACGCTAACAGGAGGAATAATACCTATACCTGAAAATAAGCTAAATAGCAAGTCCCTCATGAACATGAACGTGTTTAATATCTCAAGGTCGCTAGTACCTAGCTCAATGCAATGTTGAATGACAAAGAAGCACCGGGGAAGCGGAAGTGAGGAACTTAAATACCCCGCAGGGGTACAGGTGAAAAGAATAACGAGTGAGGGAAAGCAAAACCCCAGAATGGACAGAGAAAAAAATTGAATAGATTCTCAATCGGGAAACCAGGACGAGAACCGCGACAGAAAAGAAAACAATAACTCACGAACTATCACACTATCAAGGTGGGTTAGTTTTTGAAGCTCACATCTCTGATCAGAAATGGAACTGGTGATGCCCAGATCCGATGGTGGGCGACTCACAGAATACAGAAAAGAAATTGACAATTGATCTGAAAAAAAAAAAGGAAACTAATGAGGAACTCTGACTCTCCTGCCCTCCCCTCTGTCTCTCTCTAACCTCTCCCTTCTCTCTCAAGGAATTCAACAACTTATTATGGGTTGTGGGGTGTTTCTAAGTACTTTGTAGTGAGAAGGAATATATAGCTGATGGTAAATTAAATCCCTATAGTTATAGTTTAGCCGTTTAGCAGGTACGCGTATCCAGAGCGATTTACACAGCTTATGTTGTTTTAACATACAGTCCATTTCTATAGCTGGGTATTTGCTGAAGCAATACACAGTAAGAACCTTGCTCAATGGTGCTACAGCAGTGAAATTCCTCTGAACCAAACCTACAACCTCAGAGTTGCAAGCCCAGTTCCTTGACTGCATGATCCTACCACCCACTACTGAAGACAGATTAATGTTTTAGTCCATCTGTCTGCCAGGAGTGTTTCCTGATTCCTCATCTCCCACTCTGCTTTTACATTAAAGCAATGAGAAAATCTCTCTTCCTTGGAGAAAGCCTTTTGAGCATGAAATCCTCACTATAAGGCACAATGCGGAAGCTGCTTTTTGCTGTGGCAGGTGGCCGGCCCATGCACTTCAAGTGACTGCGCAGGCCATAGCATATGATTCACATCATTTTCTCATCAAACCATTCGGTGACCCCTCGTGCCCTGTGGATGGGGGCATTGTCATCCTGGAAGAGACCACAAACATTCAGAAACGTTTCATCGTAGGATAAAGGTGATCACTCAGAATAACTTTGTATTGATTTGCAGTAACCCTTCCCTCTAAGGCAGTGTTTCTCAAACTGTGGGGCATTACAGGTGGGGCGCAGGGGGAAATGCAGAAATGCAGCGCGGAACCAATGTTTTTACGTCTGACTTCTTTCGGTGAGCAATAATAAAAAAAAAATTTTTAAACACGCGACAAACCCCGTGATTTCAAAGTGGAGTGGAGTGTGAAACTAAGCTGTAGCTAACAAAATAACTAGTAACTAGCAAAATGAAGAGACATTTGGCAGGGGAGAAAAGAAAAGCGACAAACAGAAAGACGCCAAGAAGAAAATATGATGACGCCTATCTTGCGCTGGGTTTCACAGTGAATGCGGTAGGAGATCGCTCTGTGAGATCGGCTTTTCTGCTGTTGCCTCTCTTAAAACAAAATACAGATCTAAGCTCAACATTGAGCATGAATTGAGAGTGGCCATATCAAGTCTGCAACCCCGTTTTGAAAAGATTTGTAGTGGAAAGCAGGCTCATTGCAGCCACTAATACTCATACAACTTGATGGCTCACAAATATCTGCACTAATTTTGTTTTGCACAGGTTGCACTTTATTGTTGTTTTGAAAATATGTGCAGCACAAAACAGGCTCTTTGCAGCACTAATACAGTGATAGTGACTTGAACTCACTCATTTAACTTGTTTTGTTTAGTTTTTCACAGGTTGCACTTTATTATTTCTTTTCTATTTATCTTGTTATTGTTATTGCTATTGTTGTTGTTATTATTGTTATAATAATTCTAATGAAAAAACAGGTTAATTGCCGCCACAATAAGCTATTTTTTTGCCAAATATTTGTTGCATTGTTCTACGAAAGTGATTGCACATTTTATTTGTTTTTGTCTAATGGAGCATTATCTGGTTTACTTGAAAGTGCAATTTTCTTTATATTTGAAAAAGCACAGATGGATTTTTATTTCAATAAAAGTTCAACATGGACCATTTTGTTACAATTTTGTTGGGGCGGTGGGGCATGAACATTTTTCTTCCTCCAAAGTGGGGCGTGACAGAAAAAGTTTGAGAACCACTGCTCTAAGGGGACCCAAACCATGCCAGGAAAATGCCCCCCACAGTATAACAGAGCCACTGGACCCTCACTGTGGGGGTTTTTCCTTTAATTTGTCACCCGTCTATATATATATAGATATAGATATATATAGAGAGCGAGCGAGAGAGCTCATTCACTCAAACACAATGGCTTCTCTTTTCACCCTCATGGGATCAGGGTGAAAATAATACTAAAACAACAGACAAAATAAACAAAGCATAACAACACCTTTTCAGCTTCCATTTTTGTTGGTTTGTTTGCCTCTCTGGAGCTCGGTCTCTCTCTCAGCATGGGGATCCCCCAGTCTCCAGTCCCTACGGAAGAAGCACACCTTTAGGCCCTGGGATGTTTAGTTAATGCAACCCAGATGTATGTGCCGACTTAACCAGTAGGCGTGGCCCCAGATTGCTCCAATTCCCTCTGCCGGACTGAGCCCTGCCACAGTAATGTTCCAGCAATGGCAAATGCACCATGCTTTAATGTGTTGATCCAGTCTGACTCTGAAAATCTAAATCAATCTGAAAATCAATGTCAAGCAATATTCTAAGGTCTAGCTATTTTTTTAGTACCTCTCCATTCCTGGCTCACATCCATTTGTATACAAACATAACAAATGACAGGCAGAGGCCCAAGTGAAGGGGAGAGGGTGAAACTGAGTTAATTAAAAGGGGATTTGATAGAGAAGGACTGGGGGCACTGAGCAGGTGAGTCAATTATAGACAGACGGAAAAAAGGGAGGACAACCCAGATGCAGAATACTGTGCAACGCACTCTCACTGCTGGTTCACGTGCACCAGCCCACAGCCATGGATACGCCACATGCTCCCAGCCGTAGCTCGGCAGCGTAGTACAATGGGTAAGGAACTGGGTTTGTAACCGAAAGTATGCAGGTTCGATTCCCAGGTAGGACACTGCCGTTGTACCCCTGAGCAAGGTACTTCACCTGCATTGCTTCAGTATCTATCCAGCTGTAAAATGGATACTATGTATAAATGCAAAAATGCTGTGTAAGTCGCTCTGGATAAGAGCGTCTGCTAAATGCCTGTAATGTAATATCCATGTGACAGGTGCAAGTAGAGGCCAGCATAGAAGAAGCTCGGTTTACTTTTTTCTTCAAGGCAGTTAGCAATTGCTCTCCAGAGCAACTTATACTTTTACATATAGTAGTAACTACTTATACAGCTGAATATTTACTAAAGCAGTTCAGGTTATGTTCCTTGCTCAAGGGCAGAACAGCAGTGTGCTACGAGGGAATTGAAACTGAATACTCTGGGTTCCAGTACTCTGGAACATAACTTACTAAGGTTGAGGGGGGGTGTCCATGTGTTTCACCTGGCCTCTTGTACTTCATCCAACCAGCGATTTCCGATAACCTTCACCGGCACTTGCATCACTACTAAGAGTATCAGCCCCAGCCTGGGTACCATTAATCCATTTGTGTGTGTTGGTCATTTTGTTTGCTGTCTAGTCCTTTTATTATGATTATCACCACACCATTTACTCTGTTTAGACAAAATTAAAGAAGATGGCAATAAATTGTTGAAGGAGGAATCCCATTGTTGTACGCTGACAAGTCCATCTCTACACTGCTGCTGCAGGAAGATGCTTTATCTGTTTCAAATTACCATCGTTGACATTCTCAAAGCAAAACAAGTGTTTAACGCTTCAAGCTATATTTCCCGATACCATTGCTGTTAAATTTATGTTGAAACACATCTAAATGTATTGTCCGTTAGATGTGAGAGCTGTTATTCCATTCAGCAACACATACTGTCACAGGCTGTGAGTAATGCATCAAAAGGTCATCAATCAGAAATCACATATGAGGACTGACAGCCTGGTACTGTTTAGGTCTTTCTCTTTCTCTTTCTCGTCTCTCCCTCTTGTCTTCTTTAAAAACTGCTGTGGTGTGCAACACTGTTGGGACTATGCAACAATACATTGAAGGGTGTATAAAGTAATTTTTTTGATCAAATGCTTAAATTCAGAAGTTATGGAAGTTCTTGATCTGAAACCTGTTGATGAAGCTCCATGATGAACACACAGGAGTAACTGGATCATTTCTTGTACTTTGCTCTTCATCAGAACTGGCATCTCTTCATATTGTTGTTATTTTTCTATGTCCTTCCACTAAAAAAGTTAGGATTCCACTTGCCCTTGAAACCCCAGCAGGGGGTATGAGATTGGCTAAGACACAGGCTTCCCACCAACAGATTAATCCCCTTCCCTCCCCCAGTATATCGATTAATACTTTGCTGTCTTTTTCATTTTTTTTTTTTTACTGGAGCAAAACTGTGGTGATAGACACATGCAGCAATTGTACTTCATGTGTTGGTGAAAAAACAGTGGAAAGCAGGCATGCTAAAAGAAGCAGGGCTGAATGAAAAGGCTCTGCCCTTCTAGGCAGCTCCTCTTTGTCTCCTTTCCTCCACATGCTGCTTTTACCCACAATCCATTCCCATGCACAGACAAACGCTACCTCCTCCATTTTTTAAACTGATAATTGACCAGCATGTCAGTGGAAAAGCATGTAGTCACAGTCAGGGAAAAGCCAGCCAGATCAGTATAAATGACAAATGATAAATGCCAAAATAAAAAAAGATGCCTAAATGCATCAGGTTTAGATTTTTGATGACAGGTCTAGTGGGACCTGTTACCTTGGGTGGGCAGGGGTGAGGTGAGGTTATATGGATCTCAAACTGCCGTAGGAGTGCCTTGAATACTGAGAGCCTGTTTAGCAATCTGGCAATTTGAAGAATTTTACAGAGAGACAACCGAGTAGATCTCCCCACTGGGAACCAACACAAAAGGATGGGATTGTAGCACATTAGCCCAACAACAAAAGATGGCTGCATATTGAATCCCGCTTGAGGCAGTGCAGTTAAACCATTGAGCAAGTTCAATGTCAAGCTTTATAATGGACAGCAAGTAAATTGTAAGGCATTGTAGTTGCCCTGAGAAAGTTACCAAATTACACAAGGTAAATAGAGTAGAGAGGATGCCTAAAGCTAGCAGCAGAGCTGTTTCCCTCAGCTCATTACAAGTGATATCAAAGGTGTGCCTCAGCCACTCTGATTCATACATGGGACGAACAGAAAGGGGTTTGCAGCCTTTTTTTACCCGTGTATTAATTGTCCAATGTCCTCAGGTAAACATAATGCCTTGAGACGGCGGGATCAAAGTCAGAACATTTCATCCACAGCATTACGATTACTCAAGCTGAAGAAAGTCTAGCTATTTGCATTCAAAAACTACTGCTGAACCAAGTACCAGCCACCTGCCACATTACTGCAACCCCAAAGGAGCGGTGTGGTATAATGGTTAAGGAACTGGACTTGTAACCGAAAGGTTGCAGGTTCGATTCCCAGGTAGGACACTGCCGTTGTACCCTTGAGCAAGGTACTTAACCTGAATTGCTTCAGTATATATCCAGCTGTATTAATGGATACATGTAATACGAAGTTGTGTAAGTTGCTCTGGATAAGAGCGTCTGCTAAATGCCTATAATGTAATGTAATGGATGCTCTGTGCATTCCAAACATTGCTGAATGAAACCACGGTAAATGGGTGACATCACAGGGAGGTGGGTGTTCATTAAACTTCAAAATGGTCTTTGATTCAATGTTTTTTCATCCTGTAATTGGGTAAAATATGTCAATATCAGTAGTCAATGTAGCCAGGTCTTCATCTAATGCATACCTTTAACCCTCATATTATGTTGACATTTTATGACACCTTTTGTGTTTGGGAGGAAATTGACCTCAAAAGTTTAAACTGACATAAAAGTATTGTAATGGAAAAATTGACACTTTCTGTGTTAACCTTTGTGTGTTCCCAAATTGACTAACCTTTTATTCCTAAATATAACAAATCTGTGATGAAACATCAAATTTTAGAGCCTGAGGTTAGTGAAAGTTTGTGAACTTTAAAAGCTGCATAGGAAAGTGCCACCAGAATTACCCACAAAAACATCAGAGGTAAAAAAAAAAAAGCTTGGATATTCTCTTACATTTTATGCAGCTACCCCAGAAATAGCCCCACACAACATCTTTGTTTACAAGGTTGGTACAGGACTTTTTGAAAACATAGCATTATTTCTAGCGCATTTTTACTATTTAATACCAACAAATTAGGAAAAGTGTCACAATGAAAAAACAAGCTTAACTGGTTTCTCAGAGACGGCAAACTGACACGGAACACAATACGTGGGTGTGATGGATTTAGTAGCGGATAATCAAACGCGGAGGTAGGGAGATCAGAACAAGTCACTCACGCAAGTGAGGACCAATAAAGGAGTACTGACTATAAATACAAAGAAAGAAAAGACAGGAAAATAATTCCTTGAAGCTTGGTATGATTAGCGTTCAACAAGGTCTATTTAAAATCACGCAAGCAGCGGCTAGTACGCTTAAAAACGACACTACCTTTCGCGGGACGGTTAAAACTGCTCTTGCTACAACACAGAAAGGAAGATGCACTCTGAGAATAATACCTATAACTGAAAATAAGCTCATAGCAAGTCCCTCGTGAACATAAACAGCGTTTAATATCACGAGGTCGCTAGTACCTGGCTATACCTGGCTCAATGCAATATAGAATGACAAAGAAGCACCGGGGAAGCAGAAGTGAGGAACTTAAATACCCCGCAGGGAGATGCACAGGTGAAAAGAATAATGAGTGAGAGAAAGCAAACCCCGGAACGGAACGTGGGAAAAATCCTATAGATTCTCAATCGGGAAACCAGGACGAGAACCCCAACGGAAAAGAAAACAAAAACCCACAAACCATGACACTTTTAGGATTTAAAAGGTCTGCTCACACTCCCTGGATATGTCTTCAAACAACACAATATGTGTGTGGGGTGGGGGTGGGTTAGCACTCTGTATGAAACCTCAGGAAATACAAAAACAAAAAAGGTTTGTTCTCCCCAAGGTGTTGAAAAACTCTAGGCTAACGTTCCTGGCCAGTGCAAGGAATCAGGGGATCCTGACACGGCATTATGTGGGCCTACATCTCTTTCACTACAATCCTTATCCACCAAAGCCTACACAGAGATGGCAACATAAAGAGAAATAAAATTTAAATAAAGCAGAGGATTTCACCACCTGTCTCTCAGGGATGAATGATCAGTGTATACAGCAAAGGTTGTATTGTCTGAGATTTTGCCTTGTGTTCCGTATCCCGTAAGGGTTTGTCCTTCGTACAAAATCCAGGGACTTACAGGGAAGGGATGGTGGGCCATGATTATTTTGGGCTGAGGTGCGGAGACCAATGGCGGATTCAAATCACGTCCAAGCTTCTGACCAGCCTGTGTGAGCCGCTGGGGGACAGTGAAAATGGGAGCTCAGACAGATTTGTTCAGGTGCTGACGTTAGAAACGGGCCACATTTCAGCGTGCCACCGCTTAACTCGGGAGGAATGGCAGGCCTCTGCGCAGTGGGTTCAGACTGACAGTGTAATTAGCAGAGAGCAATGGAGAGAGCGTGAGCAGCCTATGCCCTCAACACAACAGCAGAGAACGCAATGAAGGGAATTTTCTTTTCCCCTCAAAACTGAATGCCACGTTCTTGAACCATGTGATTCAGGCCTAAAGGGTTGGCTATGCAAACTTCAACAATTGCATCTACACTGCGTTCACCTGGAAAAATGCTTATTTCTCTCCTGGCATGTGAGCTCCCCTGAGAGAGAAGGAACAGAACCAGAGAGGGGTTGGAGGAGACTCTGTGACGGTCTGCCAGACTCCTTCTGTTGTCGGAAGTCACAGCATTCCAGTAATTAGCCCATAAAATGTTAAGGAATTGTTCCTCTGAAGGCCCACTCTCACGTTCGAGCAATGCAGCTCTGTGGTGGAAGCCAGAGTACACAGTGCCCTCTGCTGGTAGGATGCAGTGAAAAGAACTGGTTAGAGCTGAATTGAATGAAATTAAAGCCTAGATAAATAATTTATGTTAAAATTTGACCAGTATAAATACAGAAGTTTTTTATTTTTCATAACCATAGTTTTCCAAGGTAATTTTTAAACAGTGTTGGTGAAAAAGTTGAAGAGTAATGCTCAAATGCTGATTTAATTCAGGCCCAAGTGTGGACAGTAAAATAATAGTGTGGACTGAATCAAACTTTCTATGTAAAAATACATGCTGTGAGAGATGTGCTTTATATACAAGGAATATGATTTAACGTTACAGAGGCATATTAGCATCATCACTCAGACAGATGTGATAGATGTGATAGACATGGGCCATAATTCATTTTCAGTTTTTCAGATCTCAAATCTAAAATAAAAACTTGTTTCTGTTTGAAACAAATTTATTCATGGGACACATTTCTGTGTGTGCAGGTGTGTTCAGTTTAGTTTAGCTCACATTCACAAAACAGTTGTTTTGTGCAATGTAATGCTCAGTCACACACTAATGAGACAATAACACAACCCAGCACTGAAAGGGAGAGCAGCAGGATGATTGTTTCATCACTAGGGTCACAATTTTTTCTAAAGCACATGACCAACAGGGATTTAAACTTGCATTACAATTGATATCCTTTTGGGGGTCCCCATCGGCACTGAATTAGCACAATCAGCTGACTAGTTTTACGTTTTAAGTGGGGCGGCTGTGGCTCAGGAGGTAGAGCGGGTCGTCCGCTGATCCCAGGGTTGGTGGTTCAATCCCCGGCTCCTCCTGTCCACATGTCGAAGTGTCCTTGGGCAAGAACCTCAAATTGGCTAGCGCCTTGCATGGTGGCTGCCGCCATTGGTGCGTGAATGTGTGTGTGAATGGGTGAGTGAGAGGCCATTGTAAAGCGCTTTGGATAAAGGCGCTATATAAGTGCAGTCCATTTACCATTTACAATTAGTAGTCAATTGTGACCCTCAAAAAAGCTATTATTTTTCATAACACATGATTAAAAATTATTTGTAGAAAAGGTTTTTTTCATTTGATTTAAAAAAAATTGTTATATTTGTTAAATGAGGTGGGGGAAACCCGCTGCAGAGAGAAGTGGTAGGTCATTTTACTGGCTATACTTTAGAATCTAACTTCTAGCGGTAGAATTTTCTTAATGCAACTATTGCATAAATAAATGAATGAACAGCTCCTGCAGACACAGGATACTGGTGAGTAAACATTACTTATCTTACATGTTAGCTATGCCTGCAGGTTCAGTAGGTTAACTTACTGATTAACTATCTAGCTAGTTACATTGTTATTGCACAATGATATATATTTTCCTGGATAGCTAGCCAACTAGCTGGCCTTGCTACCAGTCTCTCCTTCAAATTTAACCCGAGTAGTCAATACTGGAAAGGGACAGAGTCTGTCATCTGCCAATTGACTCTCTTGTTATGGGCAACATATGACAGAATTGTTCAAATTGTAAATGATCTTTTAAAAATGCTTCTGTAAGATTTCTTTATACCGTGCATGGGGAGATGGTCATTTGAACTGGCTGCATGCAATTGTGTGTTCCACTCCCATTATGAAGTACACTAACCTGTGCTGTATCCTCTCAATTGCTTTCCTCTGTGTCTTGGTTAACTCAGAGTACCAAACAAGTGCTGCATACTCAATTACAGATCATATAAAAGGTGAAATGGAGAGAAGTCACATTGCCAAAGTTCAGTGAGACATTTCTGCTGCTGTCACATTGCCCCAGTAATAAGTAATAATATCTTTTTAGCAGACAATACAACCATGCATTTCCTGCTGTTATGAGCTCACTTGTCATAGCGCATGCACTGTCGGAGAACTGTAAGTATTTCTGTGATTGAAATTCCATGATTTTGATATTTTTGTGGAAATACTCTTCAAAGGAATCTACTTGGCTGCTGTACAGCAGACACTCGGATTCCAGCCAATGTTTTCCTTGATGCTGGATGTTGTTCAGGTTTACTTTTAAATCCAATGCACCATACTGTGATGTAGGGACTGATGTATGAGTTAATACGTGGGCTGTCAAGAAGACGGGCAGTTGAGACAGGCATACAAAATGGGGGGGGGGGGGGGGGTTGGTAGGATGTTAGGACGGCGTGATGGCTAAGAGGGCAAGTGCAAGTGTGCTTTCAACGTGACCCATGTATTTTGAGACAGGCTTGCACTCTCTGGCTGGGGTTCAACAGACAAAAGAAAAAAAATCTGCCAGCAAAGACCATGTCATGCGGAATGACAGAACAAGGGTGCTGGCTCTGAGCTGATCCAGTCAGAGAAATCAGACTGATGGCCCGCCGACTTCCAACATGATCAGGCCCGACTCCAACACCTGTCCCTGGCCTGTCTGTCCGTGAGATGGGTCCTTCTCATTCCCAAACCAGGGCTGCAGAGAGTAATAGAATAAACAAGAATGCGATGGAACAAGGGAGCTTATTTTACAATCTACACCCTCTCAATTATTTATGGAGCTCCCTCCCCCGGGACAAGGGAGAGTAATTAGCAGAGTAAAGCCCTGGTCGAGACGCAGAAGTTTGGCCCCGGGAATGTGGTGTGTTTTCAGAGCGCCATGTTGCCCTGACTCCCTGCGGTCTGTGTGTTTGTGTTTGTATTTGCATTCGCACACGCACACCAGGGGGAGTAGAAAAGAATAGGCAAACTATCTATGTACTGGGAGAACAATTTTAATCCCCTCTCAGGCATCTGTTCCTCACACAACACAGAAAGAAGAAAAAGTGTGCTGCTGTGAAATATATAATATTTTTCAAAAGCACAGAATAGGTTTTTAAAATTTATTTCAAAAATTCAGAAGGGTCACATATTTATTGAGGTTTTTCAGTTTATATTTCATAAATATTGTGAGTACATTGTCTAAAATAGAACTTCCTGAACCAGCTTACTCACATTGTGCTGTATCATTATCTGTCCAACTATGACTCAGAACATAGAATAGGCTTCAGCTTACTCTGTCACAGCTAATATTATAACGCAGAATCTCCCAGGCCACGGTTTCTTTGCCTTATCTTATTTGTTAGTTTCTTTCACGGTTTCTATTACCTTATCTGGCATAGATTACATTTTTACATCCTGGCTATTTGCATTACTACTGCGGTTTTATACTATGTCCTGAAGCAATTGAGGTTAAATACCTTGCTTAAGGCTACAGCAGCCACAGTTACCCTCCTGAGAATGGAGGCTGTTTTTGTATCATGCCCAGGTCCTTCACCTCCACACTGCAGACCAGTGTCCATCACGCAGATATCTGAACAGTAGCGAACATGTGTCTCAATCATATCAAAGCATTTGCTGCATTTGACCTTGGAGTGGGAAAACATTTTTTACCTAACCATGTGGACTACAGTCAGACAAATAGCTTCTCTTTTTGTCAACCAGGCTATAAGCTTGTTCACCAAAACATAAAATCAAAGACCAAGCTGCAGTCCAAACCCATATCCCAACCTGTCATGCAGTATTTCAAAGAAAGCATGATGAAATCCTTACACCATATAAACCACTCTTGAGCATGAGCTCTGTTCTTTTCTAATACTTTGGTTGGGGGGGGGGGGGGGGACTCTCTCCAGACTCTCTCACTGTCACTGTCTGTGCTCAGTGTGAACCTGCTCTCATCTGTGAAGAGAACGGGGTGCCAATGGCGAACCTGCCAATTCTGGTGTTCTCTGGCAAATGCCAATCAAGCTGCACGGTGCTGGGCTGTGGGCACAGGTCCCACCACAGGAAGTCGGGCCCTCATGCCACCCTCATGGAGTCTGTTTCTGGCAGTTTGGTCAGAAACATGCACACAAGTAGCCCGCTGGAGGTCATTTTGTAGGGCTCTGGCAGTGCTATTCCTGTTCCTCCTCGCACAAAGGAGCAGATACCGGTCCTGCCGCTGGGTTGTTGCCCTTCTACGGCCCTGTCCAGCTCTCCTCGTGTAATGGTCCGTCTCCCGGTATCTCCTCCACGCTCTTGAGACTGTGCTGGGAGACACAGCAAACCTTCTTGCGACGGCACGTATGGATGTGCCATCTTGGAGGAGCTGGACTACCTGTGCAACCTGAATGGGCCTCATGCTACCAGTAGTGACAAGGGCACTAGCAAAATGCAAAACTAGAGAAAAATCAGTCAGGAAGGATAAGGAGAGAGAAATGGTCTGTGGCCACCACCTGCAAAACATTTAACTTTTTGGGGGTTGTCTTGCTGTTGCCTCTCCTGTCCATCTGTTGTCACTTTCATTTGCACCAAAGCAGGTGAAATTGATTCACAATCGTTCACGCTTCCTAACTGGACACATCGATATCCCAGAAGTTTAATTGACTTGGTGTTATACTGTGTTAAGTGTTCCCTTCATTTCTTTGAGCAGTGTATATTCTAACAGTCAGTGGCGGCCAGGGCCGTCTTTTGGGGGGGCAACTGGTGTGACTGCCCCAGACCCCGCACTTCACAGGGCCCAGCGGTGAGAGGGGAAATTAATTTAAATAATAAATATTATTTCATAAAAAAAAGAAATGGTTATCTAAAATAGCCTATATATCTTTGTGAAGCACACCCAGACTCACGGAAATACATTTAGCCTAAATGGCGATTTGGAAAGTTGACGTTATGTGGGAAGTAGCTATAGGCTTACGTCCCTATACGCTATAGCTACATGCAGCCTGCAGCTAAATATTTTTCAAATTTCAAAGTTTTTTTATTGAGTCAGGTGGCAAAATGGCAAGCTCAAACAGCAGAGACTGAGACAAATTCAGAAAGTAGGCTACAGCTCAGAAGCGTAAAAAAAAACAAGAAAAAGAAAATAGATTAATTAAATGTAAAATTGAAAAGTTCCTTGGATAGATTCATTAAAAAAAAGCGTGGAGGAAGAGGCACGCTTATTTATTTATTTTACGACCCGCCCCGGGCCCCACCCACCCCTTGAGACGGCTGTGGTGGTGGCTGGTGGGTTTGGAACATAGGCTGCGTCCCAATCCAGTTTTTGCTCCACCCTCGTAAACTTCACTTGCAAACTTCACTTGGGAGGATGTGACGCACATACCAATGAAACAAGAGTATACACTTGCGTTTAGCGAGTGGGAGGGAGCGAGGGCAGAGCGGGTTATTTGAATTGAGACGCACTTCACCCCATCTATACTCGGAAGTTAACCATGCTGCTGCGCAGTGGCATATCATTGGATCTCGGATCATGTAAAACGTCTGTCACCATGACCTTTAAACGGATGAAACTCTCAACCTGTTTACATTAATTATCAGTGAAGCAATTGATTTACTGAATAACAAATATCAATAAATACAGCAAGTTTTGTGGGCTAGCATATTTCTTTGTGTCATAAAATCCTGTATCATTTAAAGGACAGCCCGTGCACTGGAATAATATTAACATATTCTCAACCTGTTTCCATTTATTTTGCTTGCTTATGTCAATCAAACAAATTCCCTACATAATCAAGAACTATTATGTAGCCTATAGGCTAATGATTAACAAATGGCAATGACAAAGAGATAACTAACATCAGCTTGTTTAATAAGGGTGGTAACAATTCTGAATTAACTTTTTTTCCTGAGTTGCACATTAGCATTGCGCTTTCTCCTCATCACATTAAAGAATGTCATTAATTTAAGACGCCACTCGATTACAGTCAAGGACACACACGCATGCAAGGGATTGAATACAAGGGAAAAACTCGATCTCAGCAGAAACCAGCTTAGATAAAAAGTTGCTGAAATGGACAATAGATGGTTGTTTTTCAGTAGATGTAGTGTTAGACCTAATACAAAAACAACTATATTGCAAAACACATTCTAACAGAATGCGCACATCCCTAATTTTCCCAGAGACTGTTTTAGTTACATTTATATATTCACACAGACTGCTGAAGCATATGCATACTTATCTAAAAAATGAGGTAATCGACCCATTCACACACACACACACACACACACACACACACAGGCAACCAGATGAATACACATTTCTAGCTCGTCTGAAAAGATAAGGTCGCCTCCCTAACAGTTCTTGAGGCCAGCTCATTAAAAAATGTCTGTGCAAACAGAAAACACTTTAGCCTTGGAAATGTGTGTGTGTGTGCAGTTTGAGAACTAATAGAGTTTATTAAATCCAAAGAAAACATTTCTATTCTTCTTTACAAACATCAGTATTAAGGTTTATATTATTACAAAGAATCTTGCATATTATAGAGAAAATGTTAACTTGTATTTCATAATGCACCCACACATAAATTGTAGACTGTGGAAATAAGATGAGAAAATCTTACAGTTAGTATTATTTAACCCATTAGATCATTGTATTATTATGTATTGTACTACTATGGTCAAACCATGGCCAGGCCGTTTCTAATATAATTAAATCATAGCATTAAATCAAAACTACTAAAATGAATGTCCTATGTAATGCTTAATTAAAACCAGCGGAGGCTGATGTTGACCATGAAAAAACATCTCCCAGGGGGCGAAGAATAACTTCAAAACCCACAGGGGGCAAGATTTAAGAAAAGCATAAAAGAGGGGTTATCTGAACTTTCATGGCTGCTGCTGCTGTTGTATGTTTTGTTTCTGTCATTAACAGACCTGTTTAACGTCTCATGGGATTGCATGGAACTGACAGACTTAGACTGGACCGGGTGATTGAGAGTGTATTTAATTACGTGTGTTTAGTTGATCAGCCTGGGTACTGGTATTCATGCAAATCTTTTTACAATAAATCAAGTTATATCAGACTCTGGAACGCCGTGTCTATTTGGGAGAAAGTTTGAATTACGTGTAGTGGAATGGTCCTGACCCCTCCCGACAGGAGGGTGGAAGGATTATTTTATTTATTATACAACACAAGCTACATAAAACAGCCATATGCTTCTTTTTGGGAGCATAAACAAATTTTAAAAGAAAGAAACCTTTCTGACAGAAAGTGTCGCAAACCACGTGCCACAGCCGACAAGTGGTGTAAATTCATCACTCACTCAGCTCAGAGAGAATTCTCTTGTAATTCCTTGTAAATGGCGTATGTAATTTAATAGGGAAGTAGCACTGTGCTGTACATTGCCGTAAAACCTGTACGTACTTTTTAGCTGCACAAAATTTACATTTTGTAATCATTACAGTAGTCATTGTAGTCAGTGCTTTAAAAATAAGAGGAGAATAAGCATGAGCTTGTCAAATGCCATGGCAGGCCAAAACAAAGGGAGCGTGGGCCTTTGTTTTTGCCAGTTTCAAACTAAATACACACCTAGGTTTACATAGGCAATCTGAGTGAGGGGCTAAAATACAATTAAAAATCTCCAGGACAACATAGATTTTTTTCAGGGTATTTGGTAATTTTTTCCATGACTGGAAATGTAGTCTCTGAATTTCCAGGTTTTCCAGGACGAGTGGGAACCCTGTTTATTGAACTGAAACGTGTGTGCTTGCCTGTGCGTATGTGTCTGTGTGTATTTAACCGAAACACTCATGCATTAGCATTGTAATATTTACTTTAAAATATTTAACGCAAGGGTCCTCCTTGCAATTTAATATTGCTCGCAATTTGAAGTGTGATGTTTAATTTTTCCCCCTGGCTGTCACGAGCGGAGCTGTGGATAGGTAACCCTCCATTGTAGTGGCGTGCGGCGCCATGCATATGCGCATTGCGCAACATAAATTTATACCGTGGGCACAGTATTATGGGAGAAAGGCTTACGGTTCAGAAGCGTGGTTGCTTGATACCACGATATACCTTAAAACGGTATCCCGTTACATCCCTAGTCCAGACATCTTCAACTCCGGTGAAGAGCGATGGTAAACTTTGTTGCTGCAGATCAACCGACATTCCCGAGCATATGTTGCGAATGCGTCTCCATGGTGACGCCACAAACAAAATTATCCCGACTAGACAATACGTTAATATTATTACACTTACGAACTGCCTGTGCAATCCTGATGAAAACTTTGCTGATTTGTTTGTCTGTGTTTCATAATATTTTCTCCGTCGATAGATAAAACATATAAGTGCTGCTTGCCGCTATTAGTATTATTATTATTATCATCATTATGAATTATAATAATAATTACCTGGGGGTAACTGGCAGGCAGCATGCATTCTGAGAACTCTCAGTATGCCTTTCTCACAGTTACCAGGCTGCCAGGTCAGATTGCCAAGTGCAGAGACTGAGAGAGATCGATGGCCGCTTGGTTTTAGACAGCCTTCGGCTCCATTGGCTGTAGCAGCCACAGGCCCACAGCAGGGCCAGAGAAGGCGAACACTGTGTTAAGCTTCTAATCGCAGCACACCCCGTAGAGGGCCATTTAAATCGCTCAATCTAATGCTACATCTGTCTTAAAATGCAGCTTTTCCTGGACTTCCAGTGCTCCACTCTATAAATCCACATTCTGTGTTTCCAGCTCTCTTCAATACACTTGCACACACATTAATGCAAGCATGAATATGCCCATGCATGTGCATTTAAACAAACAAGGTTACGGTGAGATCAATAGTAAGATAACACCACAGATGACCCTGATCACCCTGTCTGTAGCATTAATTATTTTATTCATGTGCTCTTCTTTTGAAGCCATTTTTTCAAGCCAGAGTCAGAGTTTGTGTTGCTTTGGGTGTTAAACAGGCAAGTTATGCAGTGCACTGAAGACACAGGTCTAATTAAACATTACATGTGTTTTCAGCAGTTACAGAAGGTAAGATAAAGGGAATTCTTTCTAGTTTATGTTACACTTTTCAATGTACCATAAAGAAATCTGTTGAGCTGGAAAGACAAGAGGATAAGCCTGCTGTGAGCACTAATGTTCTGCCTGTCCTGCTGACAAGATTACACATTCTGACGGAAGCCCACATTAACCATCGCCCACAACAACCATAACCGTTCCAGGCTATCAAGTCACAGGGCTTAATCAAATGTGGGAATATTGATTCCAACTTGGATGTCCCTCGGTCATTAAGGTAATTGCATGATCACTTTATAAAATCCCTCCTCTGGGTTTGCTACGGTAATTTGGCACTGGCCGCCCACTGCAGCGTAAGTTACCATAACCACATTATCGCTGGAAATCCACTTCCACATATCAGCCTCCAGATGCCACAAATTGATTTTATCCCCTTTTGCCTGGCTGAAACCCTTTTAGTCTGGCTCTCACCTATGTTTTGCCATTTGATCTGTGGTAGCTAGTGTCTTCTCTGGAGGCCAGATTGATGTCGGCGTTTTTGTGTAGCCCAGCTGAGGAGCCATTCGATGCTGCCTTGTAATGGGGCTCTGTGGAAGCAGCTGTGATTATTAATAAAATAATTAAAATAATAATAATAAAAAAAATTGGGGAAGAGTCCAAACTGAGGCTCCCACTGACATCTGAAGGTCCAGAGTGTGGCGGGCTGCAGGTTCGTACAGCAAGGCGATTGTTCCACATAGCATGAGCGACCATCAACGGATCTTGCAAACAGGCTGGAGCCTCTTCAAGTCACGCTTGGGCCTGCAGGTTTATTTTTTAAAGCTGAAAGAATTGGTGGGGGGCTTCACGCCGTGTGTCACAGTCCCCCTAAATTTAAAATAGATTCTCACTGGAGTGATAGTAAAGAATTTGGATGACCTCACATTTTTCAGGAAGCAGTTAATGTAGTGAGTCTTAAGATTCAGAGCCACAACAGCTCCCCTCTTGAACAGGCTGACAAAAGCCCTCTCAAAACACTGCGCAGAATACACTCTTTAGTTTCCAGGACCCACTTTAGCATAATCAAATATCCAAATAGACAGCAGATTTCAATTCACTGTCAGCGTCTCGCATACATGAATGAAGCTTGACCAGATATACTGTTTCTATGACAACAACACTGAAGGGAAAATGATAGCAAGTAGAGAAGCACAAG
Source organism: Ilyophis sp. 1 JC-2022 (assembly GCA_022702515.1). NCBI lineage: Eukaryota > Metazoa > Chordata > Actinopteri > Anguilliformes > Synaphobranchidae > Ilyophis > Ilyophis sp. 1 JC-2022. The sequence continues at coordinate 36,616,159 of CM040396.1, forward strand.
TATTTGGCTAGTTTGGGGTTTTGCTGTTGTTGTTAGGTCCAATAACTTTGCTCAAGTTTGGGCTTCCAGTTGCGCTGGGAAAGACCTAAGGGCCAATTAGTTCTGTTAGCACTCAAACATGGTACACTTACTGACAGATTTTGCTTAACAGGATAAGAACGGCGGCACACAGCGTCAATTTGGAGGTGTAACATTAGGCTGACAGTTGCTTAATGGTCTCGTAACTTCAGGAAGGGAACATGCTCTTTAAAGAGAAAAGAGGGGGGAAAAACACTTTGATTCAGCTTAATTTGTTGCTCACTCACTTATCCCTCTTATAAAGCATTGCAAAAAATCTAAATCAATAAAACATGTTCTTGTGCCCACCAAAAACTCCACACACACTACAGAGTCTTAACTGCAATTTGGAAACTTGGTGACATTTTCAGAGCAAACTTCATACTAGCTAGTACAATGACATATTTATAAACAAGCAGTGTTGGGCTGTAGCTTCGCTACAGGTACTAATTCGATAAAACAATTTTTTTTTTGCTGGCACCAATTCAATAAAGCCATCACTTTAAATATTAGCATATTTTTCATGTTTAGTAAGTAAGTCTATCAATGCTGTGGCATAAAGTTAAGATGCAGATTAATTAAAAAAGCTATTTAAATCTGCTTTGTGGGATGCTATTTCAGAGCAGAATTTGTTAATTAGAAAAATCCTAATGTTTATTCATCAAAAACTTCTCAAACTGACATATACAGGTGCAGCTCAAAAAATTAGAATATCGTGAAAAAGTTCAATATTTTTTGTCACTCATTTCAGAAAGTGAAACTCATATATTATATAGATTCATTACACATAGAGTGAAATATTTCAAGCCTTTATTTCTTGTAATTTTGATGATTATGGCTTACAGCTAATGAAAACCCAAATTCAGTGTCTCAGAAAATTTTTAAATTTTTATATTTTACATTTGCTTTAACATATTTTTAAAGTATCATATTTAATATTTGGTCGCATATCCTTTGCATGCTGTTACTTCCTGAAGTCTGTGACCAATCAACATCAAAAGACTCTCGATATCTTATTTTCAGGTACTGTTACAAGTGATACTATAACCTCTCTGCATTTGAACTGATCTCTATGAGAATTGGGGGGTAGGACTAGATTCAGCTGTAAATTACGCTGGTACAGTATGGAACACATGACTGGCGAAATGGCTGTACGTCATCAAGGGTCTAAGGTATCAAACGAGCCCCAAACCATCACTCTGCGGCCAGATATGGAGTAGATGTGGATGGATCCCTTTAAGGGTTGTTTCTCCTGACTTTTTTTCCCCATAGAGTTCTATAGGAAAATGAGTCAGGAGAAATAACCCTTGCAGTGATCCAGGATATGCGACCAATATTAAATATGATACTTTAAAAATATGTTAAAGCAAAATATTCTAATTTTCTGAGACACTGAATTTTGGGTTTCATTAGCTGTAAGCCATAATCATCAAAATTACAAGAAATAAAGGCTTGAAATATTTCACTCTATGTGTAATGAATCTATATAATATATGAGTTTCACTTTCTGAAATGAGTGACAAAAAATATTGAACTTTTTCATGATATTCTAATTTTTTGAGCTGCACCTGTATATACATGTATATGTGACTGGTGCTGGTAAAATGGTCCACATGCAGCACAGGGTCATTTTTCTGTTTTTTATAGTTCATGAAAGTATAAATCCTGAGCTTGCCGCATATACACTGCAATATGCAAGTATTTGAAGAAGATATGCTTATTTGAATGTTGGTACAACTTAAAACACTTTCCTGAGAAAACAGCTTTCAAAGATTTGCTAACACCCCCCCCCCCCCCCCCCCTAGGGTATCTGTCACTGGCTGTCAGATGTAGCTAAGGCAGAATCCAACCACAATTGTCCCAGCATCATATTATTTTACACTAGTTCAAGTTATGTTATGTTCTTATGTACAAATGTAGCAATGATCCAACTAGCAACCTAATAATAATAACCTAACCTAACAAATATCATATTATCACATATCATATTACAACACAAAGGATGAATATAAAAAAGGGGCCAGGTGAACAAGAGGGAAAGACACATCTAATCACTGCAGGCTCTGGATGGGAATGAACCTTGTGTGTGTGTAATGTGTCACTAGAAGCCTGTCAGTCCAATGAATGGTCGTCCAGCAGGCTTGATCCTCACCTTTGCTGCGTAATCCAAACTGTGGAATGACTGTGTCCAACAAATAATCCACAAGATGTTCTTCCCCATCCCACTCTTTGCGTCTGCGTCCATGCTTCTCTGTGACCCCCTCACTCACGTTGCCGTTAATTGCCGCAGCACCACTCTCCTCCAAATCCATTCTCGCCATTAGCTGAACAGTCCTTCAGGGCTGCTGCAACAAGCTAACTGTTGCGTTGGCTAACGCAAATAGCTAGCTACTGTGTGATAAAAAAAAAAGGGAAACGTAAATCTGAAAAAAGGAAATTTGGACCAGCCTCCTCTGGTAATACATTTTTTTTTTAAAATTGTTTTGTGTTTAAAAGTACTTTGTTATAATTTATTTTCTAATATGCTACTGATATCTAATATCTATCACTTTACCAGATCACTACAGATCTAATATCACTTCACTTTACCGCCAGTTCGTCACACTCACGTACAATACAGTGGTAGAGAATTGAAGATGAAATTTGGAAATTATCATTGGACCAACGCAATGTCAATATTGTATTCTGGTTGTTGATTGGTTAGGGAGGACATCCTCCGTTGGAGCATAATTTTACGTGTTTTGGCCAATAACAGATTAGCATGAAAAAAAATTAAGTATATTAAATTGATATAAGAGATATGGTAACAGGAAGTGACGGGATAACCAGGTAACAATGATTCCGGTTAGCTGATCTTCCAGCTCAAGCAGTTGACGTTAGTCTGTTCATGTGCTCGTTCTCAGTATGTAGCCTAACAAAACTCGCTTGTCATCTTACGTTTAAAAAAAAAACGTACTCTGAATTTTGACGAAAGCAAAGAAATTTTAGATCAAAGTTAAATCAGATGAAACCCAGTACATTAGCTTGTAGCCGCGAAAGCAGCGGATATTTGTGTGACTGGTGACAAGTTGGCAAACGTTAGCCAAATGATGCGGAACTCCGGTGCTAGTTTGTCATCTTACGTTTAAAAACTATACATTTTTACTGTGAGTTTGGCATAAAGAGATTATGAAAGCCAAGACCTTTTTTCTAGTAAAATCACGCAAAACCCAGTAGTTTACATTAGCTAGCTTGTAGCTATGTAAGCAGCTGATGTTTGGTAGTGACAAACGATGCCAAACTCTAGTGCTAGCTTGTCATTTTATGTTTAAAAGCTTCAAAACTGTATTTGTACTCTGAGTTCGGCATCAAGACAAACAAATCACGAAAGCCAAGACATTTTTTCCTGTAAAATCAGGTGAATAACGTTAGCTTGTAGACGCAAAAGCACATGTGAAACGCCGGTGCTACCTTGTCATCTTACGTTTAAAAGCTTCAAACTAACATATTTTTACTCTGAAAGTTGCAATCAGACATAGCTACAAATTATGAAAGCCAATACATTTTTCGAGTGCGGGGGAGAATGCTCTCACGAAGCATAAGCTAGCATATTCACCGGAAATGTATTCACGTTATTGTTGAGTGGTATGAGCACTGAAATTATCAGGAAAATTGTCGTGACTTACCTAACGCTAAATCTGATCAATTATGTGTCACAAATATTTTAAATCAGGAAATATTTACTACATTGGTGGTAGTAGCATCACTATTTCCAAAATCAAATAGCTTTTTCAGTAGCAAAGTTTCATTAATCAGATATAGAATTGTAGTGCCCACAAAAACTGTATTTTTACATTTTCCACAGCATTTCTCAGTCTCAAGCACGAAGGGAAAAAAAACATTATTTTAGTCCAGTGGTAAAGTGTGACAAGCCCTGTCTTTTTTGATTGTTTGAATTCTAGAAATGTACATATATTCAATGAGCGACATGGCATCAGAACCCATGAGATGTCATGAATATGAAATCCATGTGCTTAATTTAAATGAGAAGCCATCTTTCTGATACAGATTTTGAAAGTCTTCTCCTATGTCCTGTCAATAAGCACCTTACGGCTGATTCCAACGAAAAGGATCAGCTAATTACTTATAAATGTTCTAAATAAACAATTTTACTGAATTATTTTTTTCCTACTGATACTGACTGCTAATTGTTATTGTCGTTTTTTTTGTTCTTCAAAACCTGACCTGAGAGTCACATCCTATAACATTTGACATGAAATAGCTTCAATGTAACACTTTAACAACAGCATGCAATTGTGTACTAAACTACTACTGTTATTTTCACCCAGGGGCAATGATTGAAGGCAAGTCTTTCATGACAAAAAGATTTATGAATTAAACTTTTGCATTGCTGTTGGCACACGTGGGAGTGAAAATTTAACTTATTTTAAACCTGTTATTTTTTGTGTATTGCTTAATTTTTGTGAATAACTATACATTATGGGCCAAGTTGGGATGAAAGTGAACAATATTTCTGAACACCATTGCACGATGACATTTTACAAAATTGTTTTTCAAATTTCCAATCAAAATATCTTCTCATTTTTCAAACATGCCCTGGTTTGACCGATTAATGTTTGATAGTTATTTTTTAGATGTTGATAACTGAAAATCCAAAGGTAATTCACATTTTTCAGTGGTTTTGGTTGTCATGACGAGGGCTGCTGATGGTCTGATAATTTAGAGAGTCAAGCCTTTAGACAATAACTGGAAAATTAATATTTTTGTGAAATACAATCTGCCATCAGGAGATAAGTCCCTTATCTCTTAATGTCCTTAAAGAAAAACATTGCCTTTACTGCTGTTTTTGCAAATGTTTTGTGCATGTTATGATAGCTGGCCATTTATTTGCCTGCCAGACACCTTCACCCAACAAGCTACACAGGCTAGACATTTCAGAAAAGCAGTTGAAGTTAAATACCTTGCTCAAGGGTATGACTGCAGTGACCCCAGCAGGGAACCAGACCTGTGACATTTGGGTTGCAAGCCAAGTTCCATTAACTAGCACAACACTGGCCCCTTTGACAATACAAAAGAGTTAATGAGCTTTCTTGGCCTGGGGGTTAGAGCTCCTTTCACTGCCTAATACTTTCCTTTGAGACCATGATCATGTCCAAAACCTCCGCAGCAACAACCTGTTGCCTAATTACACAGCACGTTGGGAGCCTAATGACCCTGTCTTGCAGAAAATCTGGATGAGGGATATGGAGGAAAAATGGGTCACATGGAAGATGCTGTAATTGAGGCCAGGTTGTCATAAGTAAGTCCTTCTTGGTCACTTGGTTTCCCTGCCCATTGGTTTGCTACTGACTTTTCTCTGGCTTCCATCATCAGCTATTTAATCAGAGAATCTAATTCATCGTGTTATGTTGGTCAGTGGTGGCCTGGGTCCTGTAGTTTTACCCCTAAAGTGCCTGTGTATGACTAATGCCAAATAATTATTTCAGTTAGTGATTATGTGCAGGGTAGGAAAGAAAGCCTGTGCTGGTCAGGACAAATAAGGCTGTCCTTCACATAGGTAATTTTCATTATTGATTTACTGTTCTGTGATTTATTTACTTAGCAGAGACCCTTATCCAGGGCACCTTACATTGCTTGTGTTATTTTTAGCATAGCATCCATTCACACCAAATATTTTTCTGAAACAATTTAGGTTACTCAAGGATAGAGCGACACTGCCACTCTTCCAGCCAATTATCCAAAGTCAATTCCCCCCAGCCTTTATGCCATATATTGCACAGTAAATGTGCGTTTGTAAACAGTGATGTGTTGCTTTGAGGAGAGCGGGGTATGCAGTCTCCATATGTGTAATCCCAACAGCATTAATGAATAAGGATAATGAATTTGGGCCTTGTAGAGTCAAAGAGCGCCTGGCCAAGGTTTTCTCATTAATAGCACAACCACTATTACTCTGTTTAATGGACCATTGAAAATGGAGGCTCTAGAATGTGTCTGTTCGGTAAGGCTGGCATTCAAACTCAGTACAATAATGGTACAGAACGAAAAAAATACATTTAGCCAAATAGATGCATTGATGGGAGTATTTGTGTGTGTATGCTAGCGTTCGTTTTGACATTAACCATCATTTATTGCATCTGGATTGTGATATTAGCAAACATGAGGGTACTTGAAAGCCCCTCAGCTGGGGCTGTGGCATATACAGACGTGCTAAAATGTGTTGGTACCCTTGGTAAAGATGAGTAAAAAGGGTTATAAAAAATTAACTGTTTGGTGAATTCGCTTAATCTCACACTGAAAAAATGTCTCTGCATTTGAATGGATCTCTATGGGAATTGGGGGGTGGGACTAGATTTAGCTGTAAATGACACTGAAACAGTATGGAATACATAGTTGGCTAAATGGCTCTAAGTCATCAAGGGTCTTACGTATCAAACAAGCCTCAAACTATCACTCTGCTGCCAGATATCACTTTAAGGGTTGTTTCTCCTGACAGATTTTCCTATTGAACTCTATGGAAAAATAAGTCAGGAGAAGAAACCATTCAAGTTATCCATCTGTATCTACTGTATTTCTGGCAGCAGAGTGATGTTTTAAGGCTGGTTTGATACGTCAGACCCTTGATAACTTAGAGCTCTTTAGCCAACCATGTGTTCATACTGTTCCAGTGTAATTTACATCTAAATCTAGTCCCATACCCCAATTCCCATTCAAATGCAGAGACATTTAGTATCGCTTGTAAGAGTACCAGAAAATAAGATATCAAGAGTCTTTTGATGTTGTTGGGTCACAGACATCAGGAAGTCAAGGCATGCAAAGGATATGCGACCAAATATAAAAAATGTATACTTTATTCTATATATAAATGCAGGGGTGGCAATAATTGTGGCCAACATGGTTTTGTTATAAATAATTATGTCTTGATGTAGTATGGATTTCTCTCATTTTTTCAGTGTGAGATTAAGCTAATTCACCAAACGGTGATTTTTATAACCCTTTTTACTCATCTTTACCAGGGGTACCAACAAATTTGAGCACGTCTGTATAGCTGAGGTGCATGTGTGACCGGGGCACGTATGAGCCCCAGACTGCTAGAACCCAACTACGCCACTCTGGGAATTTCACCCAGAGATTACCCAATTACTACACAAGTTCTTTAGTAAAGAGTGAGCAGAGACGTGGGTTTCCAGTTTCAAACAGTACATAACTTTATTGGTTCACAGATGAGACAAGGTAAAATGGATCCGCTTTACTTATCAAAATAGATTTTCAATTTAAAAGATATTCCTACACTGGGCACATTACCAGGACAGGGGGAGGGTGCCAGGGAAGTCTACAGGAGGAGGGGAGTGAAGGGGAGGGAGTAAGCACTTCACCACCACCAGTAGGCTAGATAAGAAATACACCATTAGTTTGCACTCACACTGCAAAACAAGAAAAGCACACGGGTTAGACTACAAGCAGATATCATGCACTAGAAACAATTACTCACACTCAGTCACACTAAATAGAAGAGGCACACGAGATTATAGAACAAAGCAATGGTAGCATGCAATAGAAGCCCTAAAGTGAAGCCTCCACCTGCAGGAATATAGCCACCCAACTGTCCTGTTACTGGCAAGAAACCCAGCGCTAGCCTATCAGAACCCCTTATTAGTTAGCCACACAGTTGGTTTACAACAGAAACAATTAAAGGTCAAAAGAAACAAATAAGAATCTTCTGTGTCAGAAAATAATCTAAACCAATTAATGAAAAGGTAACCCAAAACTAACTAACAGACAAAAACAGCAGTGGCACAGAGCTCCTCCTGATAGGACAAAGAACACAATATTAACCACTTAAATTAATTACAACAATTAGCTGCAGGAAAACCAACCAGGCAGCCATACTGCATTACCTGTGCAACTACAGCAGAACTAGGTCATGTGGGACATCACCATCATCAGAGTCCTCATTCCTATTATGAGAAGCATACAATATTACCTATCATATGTTGTGATATTACTCGGTATATTGCTTGAATAAAAGCGCCCACTAGATGAACCTGTACCATTTCAACATTTGAAAGATGTAACAAACTAACTAGGCACGAAGAGTGGCATACCTGGAAGCTACGCGTAACGGTGACCAAACCATTCTTCATGTACGGCTGTACGAATGCCCGGGAGAGGGCTCACGCTACCTCCAGTCCTACTACAAACACTCTCCACACAACAGGGTCGAGACAAAGCGGGTCGAGTCTGTCACTACCTGCACACTACTCCTTTTAAATGATCTGTTAGACTAGGAAGTATACAAGTATCACCTGTTCTCACTCGCGGTGATTATGCAAGTGTCACCTGTTCTCACTCGCGGTGATTACAGGGCGTGGCCAAACTTACTGGTGGAAGCTCAACCCATTACACATGTTATTACTGTTGCCATCTACCATAATGTCTAGTTATTCAGTAGTGAATCCTGCAGGGTGAATAATGAATTAGCCATAGCATTACTCAGAGCGGGAAGATATCATTTGACAGGACAATTCAGGAGGTCATTCCCCTTACTCAAAAGAGCTGCCTCAGGTTAACCTGAGATTTGCCAATGCTGTAAATTGCAAGTGCACATTTTTTCTTGAGAGGAGAAGCTCACACGAACAAAATGAGAACGTGAACAAGCACCTTCAAGCAACCTTCTAGAATTTGTCAATCGGCAAACTTACTACAAACTCGAACACACACTCATAACAGTCACCACTGAAGTCATTAGAAAAGTTATCTTATGGCTTAAAATGTCAGGAGCTTTTATCTCTCTTCGGGAAAATAATTGATAACTTTGGGGAAAAGTATTTACGAGACTATGGTGATAGTCAAATGGTGATTTTTCTGCTACTTTACAACTTCCTCATTTGTGCACCGTGCTAATTGTCGATTTGCACATTATCGCATCTACCCTACTTGGGTATTACAGATGCGTGCTCAACACAAAATCACAAAGTGCATAAAAGCTCTCAGTTCATGTAGGCCATGTTTGAATTTGCACAAACTGTGTGCACTTGATCTGCCCCTGGAGCATATGCCCTAACATTAACTCCACAGTCCAGATAGGAGGGAGCGGTGCAAACTAGCATGTGTCCTCAGAAACCAACAGGAGTACCACACCACAAGGACATGTATGCTGTCAAACATAGCACCACATCATCAACATTAATTACTTTCCCATAACACTTATCTTCATAGAGTGAAGAAAATACAATCAATATCATTCATTTTCTTGTTCTATAAAAAAAGCTTTGTGTAGGACGGACACCCCAAATAGTGTCTGTTGCAGAATTCCCACTCTCACTGATTTCTCTGCATTCCAAATCAATAGAAATCAATTTGGGGCCTGGGAAATATTTTAAATGTAAACAAGTACAAGTAGTTGCAAATTGTACATAGCTACAAAGAGAGCCAAAAAGAGAGAAGCTTTTATTTACCTCACTGTTAATTTGCATCTAAATTATTGTTTTATTTATAGATGCAATTAAAAAGCCAGGGAATGCCTCTTTCGTGTCCTTTCTTTCTGTAATGCTGTAGTTGTTTCTCTTTCACAGACAGGCTCTGTCTGCTGTGATCATATTCAATGGCACAACTTACTCCCACTTTAATGGTCCTTGGGGTCTGTGAATAAGCATCAATGGTTTGCAAATTTGCAGCTGAAAAATTTTGTAAAATCATTACTCAACTGGCATGCCTTATGCGCTTATGTCCTTTTGATATCTGCTTCATTAATATGTTCAATCTTTTCCACTGTTGGAAAAGAATGGACTAAAGGTGAGTAAGTAAAAAGTAGCCTTAGCATGTAGCCATGCCCATTTCTATGATCATGCAAAAGAAAGTGGATCAAAACTAAATGTATCATCAAGACCCTTTATAGCCTCAACACCTTTACTGCCTCAATATAGTACCTCTGCAATATAGTACCTCTAAAAAATAGCCTCAGAATCATTTAAGGGGTGTTTCTTAAACAAATTAACAAATGGAAGACTGTTTTTCCCATAAGTCTTGTTTAGCGAGTTGAATCGGGTGATTGCTTTTTGGAAACTCACAACACAACTCACAATGTTTCCAGAAAAAAAGGTTAATTATAAATCAGATTTTTGAATCCCAGGTTGTGTCTCATTTGTGTAATACGGAGTGCTTCATGTTTGATGGTCGTGTTCAATGTGTCGGTAAGCGGTATGCATTTCAGGGAATTCTAGAAAATTGCACTTTCACGGTGGTTTTGCAGGTACTAATTCACTTTAAATATTAGCATATATTTTATTTTTAGTAAGCAAGTCTATCAATCCTGTAGCACAAGGTTAAAATGCAGATTAATAAAATTTGTTATTTAAATTTCCTTTGTGGGTTGCTATTTCAGAGCAGAATTAGTTAATTACAAAAATTCTAACGTTTATTCACCAAAGACTTCATACTGCATAAGTATATCTTTTTAAATCAGGAAATCTTTTACAAATTTTTAGCAGTTTTCCAAATATTTACAGTGATGTAGAAACAGCACCTCGAACTGAACCAGCTGACACATCCAATTCAGTGTGTATATTGGGTATGGATATGGATATATTCACCAAATCTATGGACGATCGATCTATGTAGCTACTGTGATTTAGGAGTGATGTAGGGGTCAGAGATTCAAATCCCAACCCTGGATTTTTTCTTTTCTAACATGCAATAGAACCATCCAGGCTTGGAATTTCATCATTTTAGGGGCAAGGCCATTTGGCCTTTGGTGTCACAAAATTGTTTATGGCACAAAGGCCACATACCACGGCACAAAGGCCTCTGGGTGAAATAAGGATTTTGAGCCTACAAATAAGTAACTTGACTTTCCAATTGGAAAAAAAACACAAATTACATTAAAAACATAAATTATTCACTTTTTTAATGTCAATTTAAAACACAAACATTTGAAGTTGTCCTTGTCATATTATATGCCTCCTTAATGTTATGCAATACTTTGTGTGTGTGAGAGAGAGAGTCTTTAATCTGACTCATCACTTGAGGATGGAAAAAGTTCTTGTTTAAATTCTGGGATTGCGATTGTGGTTGGAACGAAAACCATCAGACACAGGGAGGCCCCAAGATCGAGTTTGGGAACCACTGAGCTAGGCTATCTGCAACCTAGAATATATAGAATATGCCATTTTCCAACGTTGCTGTTCAGCAGATAAAATAGGTAGCAGTTTAACGTTAGCTGAAAAATGGATGAAAAACTTTACCTGAGTTGGCAACCGTAGTTGAACCATGGAAATGCAACTTTAGAACCCACCGTTTGACTAAGTCATCCAGTCGCATGCACTTTGCTGCCGAATCTCGCAAACGTTTTTCATTTATTTTCTGAATTGTCTTAAATCGTGGCATTGTTCTGGAAAGACGATAGTGCAGTGTTAGAAAGCCGATAGTGCAGTGTTAGAAAGCCAGTAATAAAACTGGCTAATTAGTTTAGGTAATAAGTACGAACCAGACAAGTGCTAATCGGATTCTAACTAGCAATCTAGTAAATAGCTGTCAATTTGAATTTACGTTAACGTTAAGTGGTATTAAAAACACAGAGGATTGATTCAGTTAAGCACTAAATAAGTCAACTATCTCTATCAATAACAAGCTAGTTTGCGTACCTTCATATAGTCTTCTTTTTCTTCCTTTTTCAGGTTTCCCGTCTGTTTTAAGTTTCGCTCCCGTTTTCTTGCTAGTGGCTTTGATGCTATTGCTAGGTGACGTTTTTGCGCGCATCCAAATCAAGCTGCAAGAACTGCTGCGGTTCTACGAGATCATTGACTGATGAGATTTTGACAGTAGCAGGGCACAAATGCCATGTTGGGCGTATGATTTTTGGGGCATCGCGGCGAAAGCGAGGGGCAACGACGGCCATGGAACCATCCATAGAATTGATGTGTGTGAGAGTGAGAGAGACCAGGAAAGAGAAAAAGCAAGATCTCTGTTTATGCACTCACTTATTAACTGAAAGAAATGCCTGATATATGCAAAACAGTGACATTTCCCCTCAAACATGACCTACATCACAGCTGCACAGAGATGCAATTCAGTGTTTCTTCACCAGAATAAAAGGTTTGCCATGCCTCATGCAGGGGTGGCTGAACCCCATGGTTCTCCCACAGTACCACTGATCAGAAAGAGAGGGAGAGAGAAAGAAAGAAAGAAGGAGAAGAGAGAGGCTAAGATAGAGGAGGAAAGAGGCAGTGATCAATCCCATTTTCAAGTATGAATCGCAATTCACCAAAGCACACACTCAGCCAGAAGAAATATGTAGAGCAATATTTCTCTTTCTCCCTCCCTCAAGTTCCCTAAGGAGGACTTAGTTTGCCCTCCCCGTAGGTCTGTGTAACCTCGCCTTTCCTACTTGTCTGAGTAGTTAATCTGTTGTATATAACTCTATGCCCCATGGCTGTGGTCTTCGACAGAGCAGACTTCTCTTGTTATTTATCCATGGCGCTTTGACGCTGCACTTCTGCTCGGAAGCATGAGGTTTCTGAGCCGGGGATTTTTCAGCAAGAGAATTCCATGCTCTCAAATAATGAAGGGGCGCCTATGGCCCTCATCAAAACAGCTTTGTAGACTCCCACTTTCCCAGCCACCCAGCTCCTGAGTGTTTGTAAAAACCTGTTTATTATGCAAAGGTACTTCACACATTGATGCCAAAAGCATCTATACGGTAAACTGTTATTATCACGTCTGTGGCAAGGCTGATCTTATTTTTTAGGCTTAGACTCACATTACAGGAGTGAAGACTCCTGTAAGGGCACGCAGCAGACAGAAATCAGACAGTTTGTTACCGAAACCAATATGCTGGGAAAGTGTAGCCATGGGACCAGGATGTTAGTACTCAGAGCAGCGTCCCTTGCCATATGTTGCCAAAATCATGACAGAGAAAACATCAGCGCTGTAACCACAGAGAAACGTGTCATTGCGTGGGATTTGCCTGCTGAGACCCTCTGCCATTTGCATATATACATTTGAAATGTATTTTAAAAATGTAATGCATGTATCCCCACTGGTGCCAGGTGGATTTAAAAAAATAATGCTGGCAGTACAATGCACCAAAGTGCAATTGCTTGACTGCGGCAGAGAGAACATTTTAACCAGATGGGTCTTTTTCAGGTGATACCTAACCTGACAAAGACCTTTGAGCACCTTTAAAATGGTTTCCTCACTGTCTGGGCTTTTTATTCCCTCCAAAAAAAAATGTCCACTTTAAAGCGATTTGTAAAAACCTGATCATAAATGGCACCATATAAAATAAGGGCTGATTTAGCGGTCCACCTGGCCAAAAGCCTGTCTGAGCAATGTAGTGGGGAGCATTAAACTGTTTTTTCTTTTCTATTTTAACCCTCACCCTCAACACACACGCACACACACACACACAGGTCTGACAGAAAGACAGCGAGGCACCAGTTTCATGATTCTCATACATTCCATCATCTCAACATAGGCTTAACACTGGAGGGACAACCTTTGCAACAGCAGGCCTCTTGTGAAATTTTATAAACATCTCCCATCCTGTAATTACATTTGGCTAAATGGGTGGGCAAAGTGTGGGCATTACATGATTAAAGACATAATTTGCATCTCAGGCTGGTTTATTCTGAATTGTCCTGCCCCATTTGGAAAGTTTCTACTGGAATATTACTCAGAATCATGCCAAGTGTGTGTTTTCATACTGCCCTCAGCATGTACAAATGTTTTGTATTTTTACCACGTTAATTACATTGAAGGATTATTTTGTTGATATTACTGTACAAATTGTTAAACTTAATGTCAGGTTAAGTTTCAAATGGAGCTTACAAATACAGAAGCTGAACCAGAAATAGTTGTTTACCGTGATGTCATCAACACTTACCAGAACATGGTCGTTTTTTTAGGTTATTCCTGCTTTGACTAAAGGGCAAATCAGTGTGTATGACATGCCAAGGCACAACCTACTATGATCAATCGAATTGGGACTTGTGTTGAAGATGCCCCTCACATGTATTATTTCAGCGTAGCTATGTTATTTATGCCTGATTTAAAAATATATATGTTACAAGTGTATTTTCATGGTATTAGCAGAAAGCTGAGGACCTTCTCATTTAATTTTGACTACAGTTCATCCTGTTACAGTGAATTAAAAACTATACCAACATGAATTTTGTTTTTCACCAGTGCATCTCATCCTCATATTATACTGCCAACTAAATTGTTGAGCCCAGAATAAGCAAAAGATGGAATGGCCAATAGAGGGCACTGTAATCCAAATAAAACACTTGAGGAAAGCCATTTACATTTACACTATTCGGCAGAGGCTCTTGTCCAGAGTGACGTATACAAGTCCGTTGAATTCCAGTGTGACAAGATAGTTTTGCATCTACATAATTAGACAGTTAAAAACTCCACACTACTTGACACTTCTCATTTGGTTTCAGAAATAGTCCTTAAAGACATGAAGCAGAGACTTAATTGAGTGTTATTGTGCTTTGTTTTTCTCAGTTTCAAGCCCCATTCCAGAGGCGTGTAATATTGTTGAGCTCATATTAGTTCATGATGTGGCCGGTACATAAACATATATTTTAAATTCAAACGCGTAAAATCGTACACAATTGTGTCATTTCTTGACCAGCAAATAATTTCCATCTTTTTCCGATAGCAGTTGAATAGTTTTAGGTCTTTGGGTTGTCAACACACAAAAAATTAATAGGTAGAGTATATTATCAAATGCAAATAAATTAAGTTTGTATTGTACATTCACCACAGAGCAGAAGACTTTAGAAATGTATTGTCTCATAGCACAGTGCTAATGCTCTTTTTGTGTCCTTCCTTTAAACCGCTAACATCCACTTAGCATAAACACAGATTGTTATTTGTTCATCACCAAAAACACATTTCTAACATGAAAAGCTTATAAAAACGGCAAAGAGCCAGGGCTGCTGAGCATCATTGCTGTTGTACAGGCTGTTTTGGTTGAGGTATTAGCACATTATTGCTGCAATAAAGCCACATTACAGAAGCGATCCAATGCAAAAGGATGAGTTTTAATTGGGAGGAGGACAATGCCAGAAATGCTCCCAAAATGACGATTTTTCTTAATACATTACTAAAATTAAGCTGTAAAATGGAATGTCGGAAAACAAATGAGATAAAATTTCGGTCTCATGATTCTTTCAGTTTGTTGAATTGCTTTTTACCTTTTCTAAATCTGTGAATATGCTGCGTTTCAATACTGCTATGAATAATTATTCACCTTAATCATGTATGATGCACTGCAATATAAGAAATGGCATTTAGGTATTGAAATTCACTTGATATATTCATACAGTTGCTATATTCATGCCAATACAAGTTGATATATTGTTTTGAAAAGAAATTTATTTTTTTGTTCAATTCAGTGATGTGTTTCTGCATTAAAAATAGCAGCAAGGTATAGAGACGAGTGAGTCTAGTAACCAGCAGCAGCTTTCAGGTTAAAATGACTAGTGTGATACTGGTGTGCAGTTCTGTAACTGATCCGGTTGCCTTTACCTTTATGAGGCACATATACAGTATAAATATGTGAATATGTAAATACTGTGTGTATGTATAGCTCTGGATAAGGGCATCTGTTTAGCACAAAAATACATTCAAAAATACAACTCGGGTTGACAATGACATTAATGATGAATTCACAGATTTGTTCCAGTAGTCCTCTCGTGGGTTGGTTTTGGCCCAGAAATATGCTGTTCAGCTGTTTCTTTCCCACTGTTTGAGACATTAAAAGCACAACCATGACATTATAATAAACATTGATATAATGGTCTCCTATCGAGTCCTGTGCAAGCAGTCCAAGAGCTCTTCACAATGACAAATTTAACTAAGGCACATTTGGCACCACTTCTATAAAAAGATATACATTTCATGTCACCGCATTTCATCTGGTTCCAATTATTTCTTTTGAAACCTATGCAGAGAGTTGCAGAGGGCTTAGCCAAACAATCTCACGGTGACATGCCCCCCCTATGATTCACCTTACTCAGGACATAATTAAGAAGGCTGCTATCCTGCAGCAAAATAGAGCCGTGGGGTCTGAAGTCGTATCAGATAGGCTCTCAATGCAGACTATACCCGGCCTGGAGAACAAGTGAGAAAAGGAACACAAGGAGAGTCCGAAAGGGTAAGGGGGTAAGGAATGAATGAGAGACAGATGGCAGCCCGGAGAGGGGAAACAAGAGAGGTAAGACAAGATGGAGAGCCAAAAAGGGAAAGAGAAGGCAGTTGGGTGAGGAGAAAGAGACAGAAATATAATGAGCAAGGGATGATGGTGAGAACAAATGGGAAGTGAAGAGATGGGCAACAAAGAGATGGGGATGAAAAGGAGGGAATGAGAAGGACACAAGACTTGATTGCCTCTAAATCTGTCCAAACCGTGTACATCCTGTGTCAAGCACAATATTTTGCTAATTCCTTACAATCTGGCCAGCCCAGACATAGTCTACGGAGGAGCAAGAGGAGCCAGCTTTAATAAAGGCAGTACCGCCCCCTCCTGGACATGAGGAGAACACACTTTTCCCTCAATAGCCAGGAACATTAGGCATTCAGCATCCAATGTGCCCTTCTTCCAACACATGCAGACATTATACAGAGCAGATACATTATACATTACAAGCCCTGTAACGAGTCTGGTCCAGAAAATAATCTTTTTGACTGCCATTGAACTGACAAATATGGAGAAAATACAGAAAGAGCAGTGGAAATGAATGAAATGTCCTAACTTCCCAATCAGAGGTACAGCATCTTAATTGTGCATACAGGCTGCACACCATTAAATAACACAAGGTGCTTCATTTCTGCCCTATGTAGGTTACTCAGAGGGATATTTTTATTGGATCCCAGTATTTGTGTTCATTCATGTTTTTATCCACACATACGCAATGAAGAGGGGAGTTTGGAAGTTTCAGACCCAGTTCTCTGCCATTAGTTTTCAAAATCCTCATGACTTTCCAGCAGTTGTCTGTGCGATGGTAAAGCTCTGAGCTGATCTGCATGTGTAGTGTAAATGCAAATCCAACAGTGTTACGCCATCATGGTGATCCCATAGTGTGAATATGCTACAAGGCCTTAATGTAGGCTGCAGCAGGAGGGACCTCACTCACTCACTCACTCACTCACTCACTGAGTGGGACTGAAGTATGAAAGACCACTACAGCCTAATATTAATTTATTTCCAAGCCTAGAGGGCAAAACAAATAAGCACACACGCACTACAGGGCATACGTTTTAACACACACAAACCCACTCACATTCACACTCATTTCACTATACATCGCTATAGTGATTACATTTAATAAAGTCACTGAAAATCCATGCAATCCATAGCAACATACAAGTTTCACAATGTGCTGTTGATCATAGTTCCTAAATGCCTGGGTCTGAAGCCCTTAACACACTTCCTGCAGACTGTAGCCAGTACTGTGGTGTTTCAACATGAGAGCTTTTGTTTTTTGGAAGTAGCTATTTTGTGGTATTGTTTATACTGGGTCTGCACAGTAGTCTGTAAGGTTGTGGAGTTGAATGCAAGCTAGGCCTCTGCTGGACAGTAGCAATAAAAATTGGTTTACAGAAGGCGTGACAACTGAAAATCATTGTGGTTCAGGGTGTCCTCTGTGCTAACAGACAAAAAGAACATAGGCCACATTGCTGGGTATAATAATCCTTTTTACTTGTGTAGTGTTATTGTGGAAAATATCCCCCTGTCAGTCCTCAGAACAGACTACCGGGGGACAGAAGGAGATCGATGCAAAATGCATTGATTGCCATTGTTAGCTGAACTCTCGTAACTTAAATCAGACAAATGGAAAAGTCTCCTCTGTTTACAATGGGGACAACATAGGTTGCTTCTTAAATCTGCAATCTATATTGACCATAGTCCCCCTGTGGTCGCCCTCTGACCTTGATAAACCTATTGATCTTTACTCCTTGTGCACAGCATGAAAATGCAACAGAAGGAAATGCACAAGTATTGAACATAAATTATTGCACAGGGAGCATAAAGTTTCTCAGAGAACATCACCACCATAATCAAAGAAAGTGGAGTAGTCTACTCAGAACTACAGCACTCCTGGCAGGATTTCTGTGGGTTTGGTGGTGTTGGGTCATGTCATACCAGTGAGCTCTGGGCAGAGAGCTGGGTGCAGAGGCAGGTTGATATCTAACTCAAAGGGGTGCCATCACCTTTACAATGTAATGGCATCTTTAAGGCAGACATGTCTGCTCGAGAATCGGCTCAATATCAGACGTGTCTAAATGAATGCAAACAGGGAGGAGAAACTTCTGGAGCAGTGCCCGCTCCCTCTGTAGTCCTGTGACTTCTGACCCACCCTGCCTATGACACGATTCCTCCCGTGACCACCAGATGGGCGCCCTCGCACCGCAAACTCCCCTGTCTAATGTGCTGATTGTTTTACCTTGTGTTCTCCAGTCTTCACCTGTTTCCCATTTCCCTGGTTACTCCTGGTGTATATCTACATCCCGTTTCCTTTGTCTCATTGCTTGATCCTCATGTTTGCTGTTCGTTTCACTACCTGCCTGCATTCTCAAGCTCCCTCGTGTACAACCCTGTTTATGTCTTCGTTTCTCGTGTTTATAGTTCCTGAGTTTATTTGTTATTAGTATATTGTGTTTTTGCTCTTACCGGCTACCTTTTCTTTTAGTGTTACCTCTCCAGTAAAAGTTTGTTATCAGTTATACTCCCTGTCTTGCCTCCTTCTTCTCTCGCACTCTTACTGCCTTATCACAGTAGGATCAAGCCATCTTATGGACCCAGCGGAGATCAATCAACTGTGGACCGCACTGACGAACCAGGGCAACTCCCTTGACCGCCACGGATGGCTACTGGAGAGTCTTGCCGAGAACTAAGCCCTCCTGACAGAGGTCCGCCTGCTCGGGGGTCCGGCCCCTCCTGGAGATGGGAATACGAACCCGGATTGTGTGGGCATTGCATCTCCGGCTAATCCACCACCAGTTCCCTCCCGTGAGCCACACCTGCCACCCCCGGAAAGATATGATGGAGGCCTGGACAGATGTAGGGGGTTTCTCATGCAATGCTCCCTGGCATTCGAGCTTCAACCTTCGTCATTCCCCATGGATTGCTCGAGTGGCCTTCATCATCTCCCTCCTCTCCGGAAAAGTGAGTGAGTGAGTGAGTGAGTGAGTGAGAGAGAGAGGTCCCTCCTGCTGCAGCCTACATTAAGGCCTTACGATCGCCAGTTCGCACAGGAGATGGGTCGGGCGTTTCATCATCCCGGAAGTGGGCAAGACACTGCCCGGTGCCTCGTGATATCACGACAAAGTGAAGTCGGCTACGCTCCGGACCTATCAAATTCTGGACCTTGGTAGTGGAGACCTGCTGGAACCAAGAGTCCCTGACCACTCTCTTCTTTCAAGGTCTCGCGGAGAAACTCATGGATGAGTTGGCGACCCACGACAATCCCAGCTAATTAGATGCCCTGGTGGAGATGGCTATCCGCATGGACGCCCGAAGAGAGAACAAGAGAGGGGACGATTTTCCCAAAGTGCTCCACGCCTCCGATGTTTCCCCCCGCAACCTGAACCAGTCCAACCCGGTCTCACCCCAACGACATGCAACCCAAGTCCCAGTAGCGCTCCCCCAGCCCAAGGGGAGAGAGCGAGCACGCCCCCCGCGGAACCCACGCAGCTGGGATGGGCCCGCTTGAGTCCCATGGAGAGGGAGCGCCGCATTAAGAATCAATAGTGCATCTACTGCGGTGCCACCGGGCACTAACGATCTACCTGCCCCAGAATTCCGGGAAACTCCATGGCTTATTGAAGGAGGGGAGCCTCTCCATGAGCCAGCTGACTATTCCCCAGACCATCCAATCCCACACTGTCCTCCCGGCGAAACTGCATTAGTCGGACGCCACCCTTACTTTCCAAGCCTTCCTCGACTCTGGAGTCACTGGCAACTTCATGGATTGCACCTTTGCCTTACGGGAGAACATTCCGCGTACCAACCTCACCAACCCCCTCACAGTCACGGGCTTGGATGGCAGACCCCTAGGCTCGGGCTCCGTCATGCAGCTAACGACGCCCCTCCAATTCACCATTCAAGAACTCCGAATCCATCCATTTTCATCTTGTGGATTCCCCCGAACTCCCTTTTGAGTTGGGGCATCCCTGGCTCGTCCCCCATATTGATTGGACTAATGGCCTCATCCGAGGGTGGAGCATCAGCTGTCGGGACCACCTCTCCTCCTCATCCACCAATCCGGATCCCGTTCCTCTTCCAGTCAATTCGGCTCTACAACCCGTCTCCCATCCCGGAAAAGGCCGAACTCGCTCGAGTTCCCCGCGAGTATTGGGACATGCACACTATTTTTAAGAAGCACCAGGCTTCCACCACACAGGGATTCCAACTGCGCCATCAACCTTCTCCCAGGCACCCCCCCCCCCCCCCTTTGTTTTATAATAAAAAAAGGTTTATAATTTTATCGTTTTCTGTGATTTTAGAATTATAACTAATTTATAATTGAGTTATTATAAATGACTTAAGCTATTTTCTCTCTCCATCTCTCTCCAGGCTATGGAAGACTACATCCGAGAGGCGCTGGCGGTCAGACACATACGCCCTTCCACTTCGCTGGCCAGTGCCAGGTTTTTTTTCGTGGGCAAGAAAGATGGGTCCCTGCGCCCCTGCATTGATCTTTATCGTGGTCTCAACAGCATCACTAACCGGTACCCTCTCCCCCTTATGTCGTCAGCCTTCGAGTCCCTGCAGGAAGCTTCCGTCTTTATTAAGCGGGACCTGCGGAACGCCTACCACCTAGTGCCATTTATAGTTTATAGTGCCGTTTATAGTACCTGCATTCTCAAGCTCCCTCGTGTATAACTGTGTTTATGTCTTTGTTTCTCATGTTTATTGTTCCGGAGTTTATTTGTTATTAGTGTATTGTGTTTTTGCCTTTACTGGCTACCTTTTCTTTTAGTGTTACCTCCCCAGTAAAAGTTTTTTTATCAGTTATACTCCCTGTCTTGCCTCCTTCTCTCGCACATTGGGTCCAACTCTTACTGCCTTGTCACAACCTAGCTGATTTGATCAGGGCTGTGTTTCTGTGTGCCACACTTCAATACAGAAAGCAGTGGCGGGCCGTCAGGGCCAGCAAGGCCTTCTCTGCTGGCCTAAACATCATCAGAATATAAATTTAATTTTGATATATTTTTTCCACAAATATGTATTAAATTATTCCCCATAGTCTATTCTCTTCATAGCTTTCCTCTTGGTTGCGCTGCTTCCAGCCTCAGATCGAGATTTGGAGGGCTGGCCTTTATGTTAGAGCTTTTATCCAATCATATTTCAGCCATAATGTGTTGCCAGGGTCCAAGAAATCTGCCCTTAGGCCTTCAGAATAAACATTGCGGGCGCATGTAGCATAAAGTGAACGAAAACAAACCTGTGGTGTTAACCTATCAGATTTCGAGTAGGCGACACCGGGGCCAGCTAGCAGGCGTACGATAACGTCAGCACGTGCACGTCTTTTGATTGGATACGCACTATTGAGAGGCAGAGCTATGCAGAGATAGCAAACTGAACTTGAACAAGCTCATTTGTGTAGATTTCTACAAGCTGGTTTTTTTCAACCCACAATGGCTGAAGGAGGAGAAGAGATCTATTTGGTCGCAGATATAATTACAACGCCATTTTCAAGACAAACTTTTCAAGAAAAGCTAGACATCGTCAGAAGAGAACGGCCAACCCCGACGCTAGCGAGCCGACGCTAGCGAGTCAAAGTGGACATTCAAGGCTAGGAATACACTTTCACCACTGTCGCAAATATATCCTCATGAACAAATGCTAATTATTTGTTTGTGTTCTTTTATTTTCAGTGAATAGTTTATGTGTCTTTATCGTCACGTTTCTTAAATGAAACTGCTTTGGGTGCGACAATGCGCTGTTTAGTGAACAAACTTGTTAAAGCTCACATACTTTTGGTGGACTTAATAAAACTTTGTAGACTAATCCCTTAAAAGCGCCTTTTATTTTAAAGTTTTGACAGTATCCAAGCGATCTTAAAGCTGGTAGTTTAACACTCTTAATTGTAAATGCGGATTTATTGATTATAAATGCTTCGGAAATATTAATATAACTCTGTTGTACTTGACTATGTTAAGGTGATGCAACGCCCTGTTATACTGCGTTTCTGTCTAAATGTATAGTTTCTAGAGCCATGGCGTCATAATGATGGTATTAAGAGGTGGAATAATTCAGGTAGGACTGTGTAGGACATCACTGAAGGCCTAGGTGTGAAATGCACGGCCCGCCACTGACAGAAAGTATTATTGAATTTAAGAGAAGATGCTAGGGAATCTAGAATATTAATAGGATTAAAGGATATGCAACCAAATATTATATATAATATATATAAACATTTATACTTTATTCCATATATAAATGCAGGGGTGCCAATAATTGGCCAACATGGTTTTGTTAAAAATAATAATTTCTTATTTTTCTCATAATAAATGAACGTCAATTAAAGGTTGGATTTTTCAAATTTTTTCAGTGTGAGATTAAGCTAATTCACCAAACGGTGAATTATTTATAACCCTTTTTACTCATCTTTACCAGGGATACCAACAAATTTGTGCACGTCTGTATATGGGAGAAGCCCATGACCTGACCTTAACTAAACCCACCCTTTTGCAAAATGAACTTGCGGAAGTTGCTAATGTTTTTATAATATAACATCCTCGATTTTACTGTCATTTATTCACATTGAATGTGTGGTATTCGTCACATAATTAATGTTCATTCAATTATCTTCAATTAATATCCCGCTAACATCAGCTAATTGATTAGCTAGATAGCACACCAGCTGAGCTCGGTAGCTAAGCTTGACGCACTGCATCACCACACACGGATGAACATAGGGTAACACCAAGTATTCGGCACATGTCGACCCATGAATTTTGCGCTTTTTGTGAATCTTTGTGGTCAGCTCTGCAGGAGTTGTGGAGGTGAGGGTACAATACTTCCTCAACTCCTCCACCAGTCTCTCTTCAAACCCATCAAATATTGAAGTGAACCATTGTAAACTCGGCTCCGACCAAAACAATGAAATCCAAAATGTTGGAAAGTGCAGGTAAGCTTTGTCATTGAGGATTCCCCTCAGCACACGTTTGCCCGGGTAAAGGAGGAACTGGCGAAACTCATTGGCTTTCCATCTTTCATGGTGATCAAGACCTCTAGGTTTTCTGGTGAAGACAGATGGGATGTCTTCTTTTAAGAGAAACAGTCTGCCACTGATTTCTTGGACTAGACTGGCAGAAATCCTCCAATCTTCTTTTTCCTATAGTCCCGATCAGTAGCAACCTTTTCATAACCCCCAGGCAGGCCTGATGCACGTAATCAATAGTTAATACTTCCACCATGTCAATGGGCAGGCCAGATAAGGGTGTATTGCCTTGGTGGTGTTCTGGCTGAGACTGGTTTCTGAAAGACCTGTCTGTCTGCAGAAAAAGGTCATCAATCTCTTGGTATGTGACTCTGTTGAACCAAACACGCCTCTGTTCGCACCTCTCACAACCAAAGTAGCCACCAGAGTACTGCTCCAGCATTACACACACAATGCATCACAATGTAATGTATGAGCCTGTGTTTGTAATCCAACCCTTTCTTTAAATCTTTTGTTGTATCATCCAAAAAACATGAGATATGTAGGATTTTGTTATCCACAATGCAGCACTACTGGAAACACACAAACTAGTTTGAGCATCACAGCACAGCACAGCTTCTGATAAGTGGCACCCCGTCGATATTCAACGATACCTCCAGCACCTGCAGATCAGCTACTTGTTCCTCTGGATATTTCTTCAGGGTTTGCAACAATTTGTGTTGCAGTGGAAATTATATATACTGCATCTGTGACTTTTCATCAGTTGTAACTTTCCTTAGTGTATGCAGAAGTGTACGAGCAGTTAATGGAAGACTCTGGTGTCCTTGCCTTCAACAATCCATCAGAACAACAATGTTATGCTTGACTTGATATGAATTTACAAAAGCCCTTAGATCATCAACCATTGAAATTCCCGTAGTGTCTTCTGAATCTGAGTAACTGTAGCAATCGTTCAAGTTGTTAATGAATTCCCATGTGCCATGTGTTGCATTTTCATCTGCTCTCCAAATGCAAAGGATCTAGACAATACATGCATACAGCTGAATACAATGAGTTCTAATTATGAAATGACAAGAGCTGCTACGTGATCCTCCACCCCCAGCCTAGTCTGCTGTCTGAGCTGGCCGGGTCCAGTCTAGTCTTCGATAGTCTTGACTAAGGTGGTGTCCTCGCAGACATAATAGGAGTCCGTGGATTTCAGCTTGAATAAGTGAGCAACCGCTGGGATGTCATTTATTTGTTTTATGTATTTATTTTTATAGTTCCGACAGTTATTTCCACTACTCAGAGAAATGCAGTGAAGTTTTATTAACCCCTCCATGCAGACCCCCTAGTGGCCATGGCGCTGGTGCCAAGATTTTGCTAAACTCAAATATAAATTTTTCCTGCAACCAAACTGAGTGGAAACAACAAACTCAGTGTTTTAGCTTAATTAGTACGTGATTTGTGACAACCGAATATGGAGTTTCTAAGTGTCACGATTGCAGCGTAGCTAGTCCATTTAACAAGCAACCCCCCACTAGGGCTGGGTGATAAAACGATGTTGATAATTTTTGCTATTATATACTATTTAGAAAAGACGTGCTCTACTCACCAAAGACTTATAATTGAGCTTACGGGTGCTATGGCCCAAGGTACATATAATAAGAAAAGAAAACGGCCAGCACTCTCCAATATAAGTTACATTTATTTAATGGCAGCAGTCACAAATGTGTTTCAGCTACACAGCCTTCATCAGCCTACAGCCTCAATCAGAGAATTCTCGCGATAAAATTTTCCACGATAACGATGATAAACGTATGAGATTTATTTTTGATAAAACTATCATTTGCGTCCGATTCTTATACTTACCCAAATACAACACGAACAGCCAATCAGAACTAGACTTGCACATTGCTGATTCACCCACCCACTCAAGACAATGCTACTCAGGTTGACCATGTGTGTTTAGCTGACAGGAATGAGTCACCAGCGAAATCAACCGAATATGGTTAGTTGGTGTTGGTTGACGTTAACTTGTTGATCCAATATATAAATTATATATATACGTTAGATGTCCAATAACGAATAAAGTGTCAACATCAGGTGCACCTACCTTGCAAACTATCAGTGCGGCTGAAAGTTATATTTCTCCTAGCTTGTGCTCTTATTAGTAACAAAACCATGACGGTAAAAAAGTAAACTTTGCAAACGTTAGCTATCATAGCTGCCTACACCTGCTGCTGCCAAAACAAATCTCTGTAACTTTTCTTACTGTTCATAGTAAAAAACAAAGAAACATGGACAGGCAGTTGTGAATGTGATAAAGCTTAAGATTTAATCAAACCTTCATGACATTGTTTTAGTTGACTTACTCAATGCTATTCATTATATGTGAAATAATCAGAAGGGAAAATGAAGTCAGATAAATCTGTTTTGTGGATATTTTTAAATTTTTTGCCTTGTTGAGGCATTTTATTACTGGATGTAAAGAAATTTTGGTTCTGTTGAATGCTTATGTCAATCCATTGTTTCTAAAAAAATAAAATAAAAGCAAACTATTTTAAACCACAATGAACCTTCTGGTTTTTTCAGGGTTCAGTCATAAGCATAATACTCTTCAAAGTTTAAATGGAGCATTACCTGTATATCGTGATAATTATGATATCAAGCAATATAAAACATATTATCGTGATACACTTTTTTGCCATATTACCCAGCACCACCCAGGCTCGCCTACAACTACACCTACCCATTCGTGACACAGTGGACAATAGCGTCTATGTGTGAGTTCATTTAAAAAAAAATTGTATTCCATCGTAGCAACAAGATAAAGCCGATGATAGCCCGATCTTATGTCAAAACTGTAATGGATTTTAGTGTGGCAGATAATCAAACGTGAAGGTAGGGGGATCAGAACAAGTCACTCACGCAGTGAGAACCAATAGAGGGAGTAACAAAAATTATAAATGCAATGAAAGACAAGACAGGAAACTACTTCCTTGTGGCTAAACAGCCAAACGAAAATCCACCCACTAAAATCAGGCGAACTCGAATAACGAGTGAAACACAAACAAAATCTCCGAAGCTCAATACTGGAGCCAAAACGGGAAACTTAGCAAAGAAAAGAACACCTTCGGCACATAAGTTCGGGCAGCCGAAAAGATGTAAAACCAAAACAAAACAAACAAAGAAAAACTGTCTCCGAGAGAACAGCAAAGAATAAAATAAAAGGCACAGAACGCTAACAGGAGGAATAATACCTATACCTGAAATAAAAGCTAATGGCAAGTCCCCCGTGAACATAAACAGCGTGTAATATCACAAGGTCGCTAGTACCTGGCTATACCTGGCTCAATGCAATGTCGAATGACAAAGAAGCACCGGGGAAGCGGAAGTGAGGAACTTATGAATAATAGGTGAAAATAAGTGAGGGTGAGGGAAAGCAAAACCCCGGAATGGAACGTGGGGAAAATCCGATAGATTCTCAATTGGGAAACCAGGATGAGAACCGCAATGGAAAAGAATACAAAAACCCACAAACCATGACAGGACCCCCCCTCTAAGGGACGACCTCAGACCAACTACTAAGGAAATCCTTAATAGGTTTGGGGTCCAAAGTTTTACTGGACGGAACCCAACACCACTCCCCTGGGCGACTTTAGTCAACTAAAAACTGCCAACCCCTCTCCACTAAAATGCAGCAGACAGTATAAGCCGGACCTCCCTCCACGATCCGAGGACAGGGAGGAGGTCTCCCCATGGGAGAAAAAGGACTGGTCAGTAACGGTTTAAGTTGAGACATGTGAAACGTAGGGTGAATCCGCATAGAGCATGGCAACCGAAGACGCACCGTCACCGGGTTGATCAGACGAACGATTCTGAATGGTCCCAGGTAACGCGGGGCAAGCTTGCGAGATTCGATACGCAGGGGCAGATCTCGCGAGGAGAGCCAGACTCGCTGACCCACCTGACAAGGGAGGGCTGTCCGGCGATGTCTGTCGGGCATGGGTAAAGGGCGTAATAACCCCGAGGGTGGGAGTCGAGAACCCTTGTCCCGGACGCAGACTGAACAAGCAGCGACAAATTTGCGCACCTCTCTCTTTATACACGGCTACCAAAAGCGTCTGGAGAGAAATTCCCTCATGCGGCGAGTGCCATGATGCGTCACTAACAGTGAGAAATGACCCCACTGAAGTACCCAAGACCTCACCTCGGGAGGCACAAAAAGGCAATCGGCGGGACCCCTACCCAAATCAAGTAGCAACACCTGTTGAACCACCACCTCAATCTCCCACAACCCAGGAGCAACTATCTGGGAACTGAACCTCTTCATGAGCTCCTCAAAAGCAGACTCAGCTGAGACGTTGAGTGGCAAAGGAAACTCAAGCGTCCCTGCAATTCCATTCCCCTCCCACCGAGTGGGCGAATCAGGGGAAGGAATTCTGCTGAATATCAGTCGGAGAGCTCATCAGTAGAGACCTCTATCCAACTGGAACCCTTGTCAGCTAAAGAGTCCTCCTCCAAACTCTCACCACTAACCCCGGAAGTCGAGACTCGCTCCTCCCGACCGGGCGAAAAGGCAACCTCCTCAAGTTCCAAATAGGAATTGGAATCGTTAACACATTTCTCGGACAAACAGGAAGGAGTGAGGTGACCCTGAGAGGCACACAAAGCACCCCATTGACTAATGATGAGCTTATCCCCTCCCCACCTATTATGGGGATCATGCCTATTTAGCCAATTGTGACCCAAAACCAGAGGACAAATGAGGGAATCGACCAACAGAAACTGAATGCTCTCAGTATGAATCTGCTGAAGAGTTGACATGGTGAGAAAAGACGTAACCTCCTTAATAGTGCCTGACCCCAATGTGCGACTATCGAGAGCGGTAAACAATCAGGATTGGTCAAGACGCTGGACCGGTATTTAGTTTTTTCTAGCCCACTGGGCATCAATAAAACATTCCACGGACCCGGAATCTATAAAAGTGTTGACCTGAAGGGAGTGCTTTCCCCAAGAAAGGCTAACAAGTAATAGTGTCCGGGGTGTAGTACCCTGAAGTCCCGCTAGAAGCCTCGGTTCCTCTAGCGAGATCCCCCTTTTGTCTTGTGTTTCGGACACTGATTAAGAATATGCCCCTTCCTCCTGCAGTAACGACACCACTCAATTTTAGAAGTGGTGTCTCCAGCAGGTGGGCAAACTGCCCCAACTACCTGTATGGACTTCTTAGTACTAGATGAACAGGGTTTAACTACTATCATATATTTGGTCGCATATCCTTTGCATGCTGTTACTTCCTGAAGTCTGTGACCCATCAACATCAAAAGACTCTCGATATCTTATTTCCAGGTACTGTTACAAGCGATACTATAAGCTCTCTGCATTTGAATGGATCTCTATGGGAATTGGGGGGTGAGATTAGATTCAGCTGTAAATTACACTGGTACAGTATGGAACACATGGCTGGCTAAATGGCTGTAAGTCATCAAGGGTCTAAGATATCGAACGAGCCCAAAACCATCACTCTGTTGCCAGATATGGAGTAGATGTGGATGGATCACTGCAAGGGTTATTTCTCCTTTTGGATTTTTTTTGAAGTTTTTGGACCCATAGATATCTATCCCCCCTTTACTGATTCAAAGGTAGTAATCCCCACTTGAAAATTAGTTTTATGAACCAAAAGACTTACAGTATGTGAGTCCATGTATTTTGGATAGATTTGGAGATACTAAGGGACAGGGTCACCAAAACGGGGTACAACACCGTTGCATATCACCCCCCGATTTTTCACACTCGTGGACAAGGAGTCTATGATCCAGGAAATTTTACATATGTAGTATTATTTAATTGCAAACTAAAGAAACATTTTTTAGCATTTTTGCCAGATGAAGCTGACCCCACCCGCAGGTAAGCGTGATCAAGTTCCCCTCACACCACACAGCACACAATTGTTACTCACCTCACACACACTGTGCACTAATGAGTACGCTACTGGTAAGGGCACACAACACACACACACACACACACTCGTGATCCTACCCTATATTGCCACCTCGGGGGCTGCCGGCCGCCCAGCCCCACTATTACACTCGAAGGGGGGATCCCACGCAGACACACATGTGGTTCGCATTCACGCAAAACCAAACTCACTTGCATACGACACCACTAACAATTAACGAATAAACACAAAAAACAAAGAGTGGTGTCCTTCCCACACCACACCACAGGGAGGACATGCACTAAATAAAAAAAAACAAATAACAGCCGTTCCGCAAATATTATTACATTACATTATAGTCATTTAGCAGACGCTCTTATCCAGAGTGACGTACATAGTGCAGACATAAAATCTGTATTGAAAACACCTCAGGGTGGCATTTTGTGGCCGTGGTCGGGACCTCGCCGTCACCCCACCTCCCCCTTACAGGCACATGGATTGGATCACGCTGGCATTCTGAAGCCATGGTTGATTGAATTTGGTAGCTACTGTGAAATGCTCAGGAAGCGTATCAGATTACCTAGCTAGTATAATAGCTAGTGAGCATAACAGATCTACCAGACCTGGGGCCGCATGTAGCAAAGTTTGCGAATCCGCACTAAATATGTAACATGTTGAGTGTATATACTACCTGAAGGAGGATGTAAGCTTTCTAATGATACCAAAATGACCTCTCTAATCCACATATCAAGTTATGACCCATTATATTTGGAATGCAATCAAACCATGTTTTTGAGAAAAACGCCTTCAAAGTTCAGCTGCGAAATTTGCGTTAACGTTACTGGAGAGAAACTTGGCATAACGAATCCCGGGGACTGTAGCCTAGGCTATTTGAAAAACAATAAATGCAATATTCACTGGACAAGGTTTTGAACTTTTTTCATTCAAAACCATTCTATTGACTTACAGGTTGTAGGCCTAGATAAAGAGAGCTGCATTGTAATGACGTCTGAAGCACATTTTCAGCACTACAAATGTCCGTCTATTGCAGTGTGCAAGTTTTCTATTGAATGACAATTCACACATTAGGTGTAAATTAGCGCATTAGGCTTGATATAGGTGTTATCAGCAAAGTTTTAATGGGTAGCCATTGTCCCGGAACAGAAGATTACAGGAACTATTGGCAAATATAGGCTAAGTCATAGGCTTGATCCAGGATAATTGTGAATAATCTACGTGTGTAACCTTACACGTAGCCTACCATCGCACATCACCTGGATGTTGATGGAGTGGGATGAAAGGAAATTAATGCGACATTCCCCTTCGCTGAGGGACAGGTATGTGGTCTTTGACCTATGGACCCTTTTATTATTATGCATTTTTTGATATAACCTACACAATAATAATATATTTTTTTTACTTTGATATTTTTAGTCATGATTTTTTTTGAAGTTTTTGGACCCATAGATATCTATCCCCCCTTTACTGATTCAAAGGTAGTAATCCCCACTTGAAAATTAGTTTTATGAACCAAAAGACTTACAGTATGTAACAGACAGGAGGCGGGTGTATGCCGACCTATGCAGACGCACTTATATGCGCCGTTAAAATAACATGTAAACAACTGCGACATGACTTTAGACCAGATTTGTGATGGTTTTAGCGCAAGTGCTTTCTGCTGGCTGAAGATAGCAATACACCAAAAATTATCCTGGCCACACCTCATCTTAAGACCAACACGCCCAGTTCACGTGCTATGGGTGCAAGATCACTTGGTATTTAAACGACGTGAGCACTGGGTGCTATAATGATCCCTGCGCCAGGTGTAAGATAGCAAAAACAGTTGTGTTCGTGTTAGCGCCGGGTGTAAGATAGGGCCCTTAGAATGCACAATTTGTGTAAGGGATTCCATTCACGCTCATCATTAGTGCTAGCCATATACAAATTAGTTAGACCATTATCTAGCTAGACATGAGTTAGCCACAAATATCTTACTAAAAAGATGTCACCCAGCTGTAATTATTTAACAGCTAGCTAGGATAATACAGCGAATCTTAACAGAAATGGCGATAGAGATGTTAGAGTCCTGAGGTAATTTCAAGGGCAGGGATCTACTACGAGGATGGGAAAGTGGTCATCCTATCCTAAGCGTTCGATTATTTAACATAAGCTATCTCCACCTGATTTGCTGACGTGGCAGAGAAAAATATCAATTAATAATTGTAAATTAGTTGCGTTCCTCATTTAATTTAGCAAATGATGATACAGACTATACAATTGCAAGAAAACTATTTTGATTATTCAGAAAGTTTAGTTTCCGCCCTTGTTTGTCCGCCCCTACAGTTTAGTAGCCTCCCTTGCTTTATTACTGGATCTGACACATTATGCTTTCCACTTTGGACAGAGTCAGTGTGACTGACTGCTACTGTCAGTGTACCCATCTGCTGTTTATATTGGAGAGCGGACAAATGCAAACATAATATAATATCTATTTTACTGAAGCACCCAGAAGTACAACTTGACAATGCAAAATGAAAGCAATAGCAGTTTTACTAACTGGCTGATACAGAAAGTTCTTGTAACATTCCTCAAGCTGCACTGAAACGTTGTGTGTTCCCCGGGTCTACTCATAGCAGTTTTCATGGTTCATGTTTTTTTTTCTTGACTACAGACTGTAATAGTCATTGTCTTGTGCACTCTCAATGATACCAAGGAGGCTTCTTCAATATTTCAGCCACAGAGGCTGGTCAATCGTGGCATCATGGCTCCTGTCCATCGAGGTTAATTCTCAGGCGATTTTAAAGGGGGTTGTTCACCCCGATTCCAATCTACCGATCTTGGCGTCCTAATTGGAACTTGCAGGAAGAAAAATAGCACCCTCATTCATTGTCTGTGTGAGAGTAAAATGTGATAGAGCATCTGGCTTTCTTTTGCAGAGTCAAAAAGAGATACGTTAATCCAGGAAATATATAGTTTGTCTGTCTTAGCAATGCATCGGTTTGCAGGGTAACCCCATTACGTCACCATCAAGTTGGCAAATAGAGGATGGGCATTATGACCATTTTTGGTGGGTCTACCCAGGATCAAGATGCTGGTTGATCTTGGCTGAAAAGCACTGATTGGTCATTGATAAGCCACGATCACTCCAATACTGTAATTTACAAAGTCTTACTTTCTTAGCATTTCGCAAAACCTTGCCATGGGGAGAAATCTGATGCCAAGCGATACTATGAATTTTAATAGAAAATGGGAAAAAGGTACAAAACTCCCTCCTATAGGCTGCTTGCCTTGAACGCTAGACCCCCAACTGTTTTACTGCTTCATCGCTATTCATATATGCCCGTGCTCTTACGTTATCTGCACTATGATCAGCTCATCAAGAACCAAAGTCAGCATCAGGGGAGAGCTGTTTGAAATGCGCAGCAATAATTACTTTGAAATCTGGTGGAGGACGTGTTGGAAAATGACTCCTTACAATCATTCAGTACAGAGGTTAAAAAAAAGTACCTTTGTAGGCCTACTTTTCAGATCTAATCACGTGTTACTTTTATTCACTAGTTCACGAAAACAGTTGTTTTCACGGTACTCTAGATGGGAGATGCAGCAAAAATTCACCAAAAATCACCTACCAGTTTCCTTAGGTGTTAGTGGATATAACCTAGTCCCACTGGTTTTCTGGCCTTATAACAAAATGTAAAAATAGTATATCATTACATGATTTTTCAAGCCAATCATTTGACAGTCGTGTTGACACAGAGGAGTGTCATCGAGTGTTATTCTTGTGCACTCCCACAATGCCCACGAGGTAATGACAGTGCACACACCTACACACACATACACGTACTCAACTCAAGCATATACACACACACACAAAGGGATACATGTGTTTGTTGAGTGTATTCCGCTGGGTCAGGAAAGTATTCATTGATATTCAAAATCATCCTTCTCATTACACTTTCACCATGTCCTGTAAGTCCCATTCTCCCGCTGAGACCATCACAACAGCAGCAGAGCCCAGGGACTAAATGGGCAGTAAAACACAAACATTCAATCCAAACACAGTGTATTTTTTTTTTTTACTTTTATGTGTAATCAATTGAAACACTACTGTTGTTAATTATGTGTTTTTATTTTGCCTGCTCCACTAATCACACCATTTCGCACAAAATAAACAGCTGGGTCTGCAAAGTTTTTGAAGCACTGCTGGGTTTTTATGTTCAAATGAAAGCATTCAGAAATTACAGCTTTAAATTGGTCAGCATTCAAGAATCCTGTGCACATTATCATGCAGCTAGAGTGCCCTCTAGGGGAAATATGATGGAGAAACAGGTCAGAGGTTGAACCCCCCCCTAACTTTTTTTATAAAAAAATTAAAAAAAGCCAAACCTGCATGTCTTTGGCTTGTGGGAGGAAACCGGAGTACCTGGAGAAAACACACAGACACAGGGAGAACATGCCAACACAGATGCCTGGCCAAGATTTGGACCTTCTTGCCGTGAGACGACCGTGCTATCCACTGCACCACCGTGCCGCCCAAACTTGCGCATATCTGCACATGTACGTGTGTATACATGAATGCTCATGTTACGGCCACTCCCTGAATGACCGCAACATAAAAGGCACAGAGACGTTGAGTTACCATACAAAAATATATTTATTAAACAAGGGGGAAAAAGAATAGGGAAGCCCTTAACCAAACTGTGGCCATAGGCTACAGAGAATCAATTGCACAGTAACGGTAGTCTTGTGAGTTAAAACAAATTCATCCGCTAGAACAGCAGCTTTTAAAACTTGAGTGACCTTCTGCTCATTCAAGTACGTGACAATAGGGTCTGGAAGGCAGTTTTTAAATTCTTCCAAGACTACCAAATCTCGCAGCTGATCTTTGGTTGTCACCATTTGTGATGCACACCACCGGTCAAAGTTTATTTTTCCTTCGCAAATTCCACATAAGTTAGTTTGTCCGTTTTTAAAAAAACCTCTGAATCTTTGACGGTAGGCTTCAGGCACAAGTTCATATGCGCGGAGGATTGCAGTTCTCACAATCTCGTAATCAGAGCTCTCATTCAAATTGAGCGAAGAATAGGCCTCTCTGGCTTTGCCAGTTAAAACACACTAATAAAATAGTCCAAACATTGGCGGGCCATTTCAATGAAGTGGCAACACGTTAGAAATGGGCAAAATATTTTTCCACCTCCTTTTCAGAAAATGGTGGGACCATGCGTATCTGCCTACTCACATCGAACTCTGCACGAGCTGGGTCTACAGAGCGAGTTGAGGTACTTCGGCTTTCAAGCTCCAATTTTTTAAATTCCAATTCTTGAAGTGATTTTCTTTCCTCAGCTTCAATTTCCAACTTCCGCAAGTCTAATTAGAACTGAACTTCACGATCATGTTGTTTGTCTCGCAGAGCTAGCTCCTGAAGCTTCAATTCGATCTCAGATGGAGTCATTTGCGGAGGATTGGAAATAGGACTACCGGGAGGTGACAAGTCAGGTTTGACAACAAGAATTCCAAGATCACTTAAGGCAGCTTTGAGAATAGTTTTAACATTCTCTTTGTCTTACTGGGAATTTCAATCTTATAATGCTCAGCAATATTTAACAACTGATCTTTAGTATAGCTATCCAGTAATATTTCAGATGGATCTAAAATAAAGTCTTCAGTTTTAAATGTCATTTTTGACCAGTAAAATGCCTTGGAGCAATCACTTAGTTTTTAGGGGGGAAAATATATAAAGCTACAGCCAGCCAGAAAAAGTACTGCCGTCCTTAGACAATCCACCTAGGCCCCTAGAAAGAGCGATCCAGTCCCAACCAGCGCTACGTGTTTAGCTCCTCCGGTCAAGAAAAGAGACTCCTCAGGGAACACAGGTTAGATTCCTATCTCGGACCTCAAGGAACAATCAAACTCCGTTCGACGCTGCGTCTTCAGCTCCTTCGAAAGGTGAATGAATGCACCAGGAAGACCAGAAACAGGTTCCAAGAGACAGGCAAAATGAGACTTAAACTCTTGAGAAAACAAGTCTCCAAAAAAATATATATGAGAGCAAAGCTCACAATATTTAAAGTAGCTAGTGTCCCAAACAGCTCAACAAGACAACAGGCAGAATAAAAAAATTGCAGCAATACAATTTATTTACCACCCAAAACAACCAGGGAAAAATGTCACACTGCTCAGGCCACAGCAAATATTCCCACTACTTACCAAAACACTCAAAGTAGAAAAAGCAGTTTAACACCACGCAAAACGTACCAAAAACAAGCAGTCGAATATCACGACCGTAACGCCAATTAAATATAGCAGCTTGCAAACGCCAGGACCGGCAAAAACAGTACTAAACGCGTGGAACTACAGCTTCAAACCAAGAAGCCAAACAGTTAATCACTAATCAAAGCAATGTCTGTAAACACCCCCACTACAGGGATAAAATACTACTTTCATTGTTAGTGCATAAACTGTAGTTAGTGAGAATAAAGCGATGCAGCTAAGTCCAATCAGGAAAAACAACGCTTCTACACAGAGCACTAGCAGCGCTTCTGAGTCAGCTGTTTACACGCGCTGAAAACTACCAAACAACGCAAAACAGCAATCAAAGATAACCAACAAGTCGTCAGTAGAATATAAATGCTTACCTGAACACAGCGTTACTGCAAACAAAACAGCTAACGCAACCAGAAAGCAATTTCAAAAAGAGCGCTTCCGAAAGAGCAGTACACTGCTACCAATTACAAAACGACGAGCTAGAGCTATCAAAATAAATGGATCAATGGTCCATCAAAACGACTCGAAAAAACGTCCAGATCCCGGACGCGAGCCCCCAATTTTATGTTACGGCCACTCCCTGAATGACCGCAACATAAAAGGCACAGAGACGTTGAGTTGCGATACCAAAAATATATTTATTAAACAAGGGGGGAAAAGAATAGGGAGCGTATGGATGCGTGAATGAAGGTTTCTATGCGTGTATGTGCGTCTGTGAATGCCGATATGTGTAGTAAAGGAAACAGGTCAGTCGATGAAGAAAATAGGGAAAAACCACGGTCCAAAAGACACTCGGGGTCGTAGGCCGTGAGGGAGAAGAAAAACGTCTCACTCGGAAGCAGGAACAAAAGTAAATTAGCAACTCCTGATTGCTGGGCAAGCCAGTCTTTTAAAGGCGTGGGCCAGGTGACTCCAATTAATCAATCAGGCCAATTCTCTGGATGGGGAAACAAGACAGAGGGAGAGACAAGCACACGTAACAGCTCACATATAAGTGTGTATGTTACATGCTGACCTAAACCCATGATTCACTATTAACTCCATCTCCTAGATTCAGTACAGTCAGTGATAGAATGAATTAGATTTTTGTGGATTCCGAGTCCTGTTAGGAACCAAATCTGCTGAGCTAGGAGCCTGCAGAAACAGACCCCCCTGAGACGGGATGCTTTCCAATTAAATTTATCATTTGCACCCTAATTTTCTCTGTCAGAATGTATTTATTCCCCCCCCCCCCCAGAGTTTGTACAGCCAGATAGTAATTTCAGGATGGTAATGGAAAAGCAATGCTCCTGCAGTTGCATTTACTATTCGTGGTGTTCAGGAGAGCTACACCCTCATAGCAGGGGGCTGAATGTCCACAATAAAGGTTCACAAAGCGGTGTAAATGTGTACTGCCAGGCCTATAATTGGTTTATGTACACGTGTGTGCGTGTGTGTACTGCCAGGCCTCTAATTGGTTTATGTGCACGTGTGTGTGTACTGCCAGGCCTATAATTTGTTTATATGCACGTGTGTGTGTGTGTGTGTGTGTACTGCCAGGCCTATAATTGGTTTATGTGCACGTGTGTGTGTACTGCCAGGCCTATAATTTGTTTATGTGCACGTGTGTGTGCTGGTTTATGTGCATGTGTCTGTGCGCACGCGTGTGTACTGGTTTGTGTGCACATGCATACTGCTTTATGTGCGCGTGCGTACTGCTTTATGTGCGCGTGTGTACTGGTTTATGTGCACGTGTGTGTACTGCAGAGTGCTTCATATTTAGTCCCCCCTTGCAGTAAAGTAATTAACTAAAGCCACTCTCGCATTCTGTAGTTTCTTGGCTTTTGGCATCTATGCATTATTCATTTTATAAAGTCATGGTGGATATAATTGTGTGTGTGGTTCAAAAATCGCAGACAGTGCATTTATTTGTGGAGATTATCTTTATAAACAAAACGTGAAAACTCTCTTAGACTCATATTAACCACAGACCTTATATTCGGCACAAATCCGAAAACCCCATGTTAAAACCCCATTGGAAATCGGCGGGGGAACCCATGGCTCAAAAATGCAAACTCAAACTGTAGCACTCTATTAACTAATACCTAAACCACTGTCCCACTTTTAGGGATGGACTGAGAGGACCTTTCTTCTTTTACTGGGGCAAACTGATTTTTGACCCTTCAATGGTCAGTACATGTCAGGAAAAAGGTAGTTAAATACTCACACTTGACCATTTAGCAGCAAGAGAAATGAGTACAAGATTTATAATGCTTTTAATTTTTTTCAATGCATTCCATTATGGGCCTTTAATCTGCCAAGGATATTACCAGCTGGAATGCATGGGTTTATTTAAACAAGGAAATGAGTTTATAATCTCGCCAAATTGGAGATTTTTATGATATGTGGAACAAAGAGTATATATATATAAATTATATAGTTATGATTCTGAATTGCAGAAAGATGTGTCTACATAGAATTACAGCTATAATGCAATGGTTATGTTGCAGAAGTACTAACACATATTAACTGTCAAACGAGAAGCGCTCATCAATAAATATCTCACTCTAAATTGCTGCACAAAGAAGTGCATCATTAGGTGTGTTTAGATTGTCACAGAGGGAGGAAATAGCGGTTTTGTGCTTAATTCATACTCCAGAAGGACAGAAGGGATGCCTTTAAACCCTTTATACACTCCCCACCATTCTCTACTCATCACAAGTCATACTTCTTGCTCTTCTTTGTGAAGTGTGCCAGATGTGGCTTTGACTTGCTCTGCTGGAGTTCATTTCAATCGCTTATTTTCACTCCTTGCATCTCTCCCTCAGGTCCTTCCCCCACTCCATGCAAAGATGAGATATGAGGAATTGAGGCAACATGCATTAGGCAAATGGAACGTCCTTGCTCAGTCAAATGTCAGGCTGCATACAGATCCAAATTGTATGCGTTCTTCCTGTCGTTCCCTTCCCCTACTTCAAGGGGGAATCCCCAAAATACCAGGATGAAATATGGCAGCCACACAAAGTGTGATTCGGTTCCAATTTAAGAAAGGGGAGGGAGTAATTATATTCCCTCACTCCCTCCACCAAGGGTATAAAACACAAGCTTCCAAAAAGACTTCCGCAAAGGCTACACTGTTTCCTCTCAGAAGTATCCTCTAGGATCCTCCTCATTATGTGCTCCTCGCTCCTACAAGGAGCATTTACCAAATTGGTGTGTCCTTAAAGATCGTAGATCTCAATGGGTTTCTGGGTCACGCAAAGACCACGGAGACGGGGACGAATAAAATAAGGGATTGGAATGAACCCCTGGACTCATTTCTCCATTTCATCCTCTTTCCTCTTGCATCCTGAGGGTGGCTATCAAAATACTCTTAATACGAAAGTTGATTTATAAAACGTGCTACTTTTATCACAGCTATGAATAGGTGGCAATACCTAAATATGTATAAATGCCCTAATTTCATTATTTATTTATTTCCCCCCTTTTTCTCCCAATTTAGTAGCCAATTGGACCCTATGTAATTCAATTCCCCCCGTGTAGCAACCGCTAGAGAATCGCAGCTACACAACCCCGTCAGCCGGTAGTAGGAAAGAGGGCGCCACATCCTCTTCAGGGCACGCAACTCCTGAAGCTCCTGATCGTGATTCCAGCTCACACAGGGCCGTCTTGTGCGCAATGATTCTCGCCGAGATTGATAATATCATTTTGACAAATATATATTTCCAAAAATGAAATGACTAATCTACTGGACCTGGTTTTCACTGATGTTTGTTGATTCTCAGGCAGCAATCAAAAAATTCTAACACCCAAATTAAGCTCCAGGCCCAGAACAATTAACACTCACTCTTGCCGCTGCTTCTATCTCTCCCCCGAACCCCCCCATCCCACCCCGCTATTGAAAGCAGCCAGACGCACCCGTCTTTTATCTTCCAATGACTAGAAATAAAGGTTCCTCTTTGTTGTAACAAAATGAAACCTTTACAATAGCTAAGGTTTTTTAAAAGACATATTTGCACTCCAATTTTTTCCATATTATATGTTCACATTTGATAATGGCAAAGGAAATACAATGAAACTGCATTACATTAACCTTGGCATCCCGCTTTCAAAAAAGGTCACCGAAACAGTGAAATAATATTTTCGTGTAGAATTACTTGGTAAAAAGTGAAGCAAGGCACTCTGAGATTAAAGGAAAACCTTGTGACTGATTGGACCTTTTGATGTGCATGAGACACAAATGAAAAACCGAACCGCAGCAACAGCACTGCGCACCACATGACATCCCTGTACACAAAGACACCAGGTTATTGTCTGTCAATGTAACATGTTGAGCTGCTGTGCACAACTACAAACGGCGAGTAAGAAAATGAATCCTCACATGTTAAAATTGATGTAAAAAAGGAAGGGAATCCATTTTTAGACATAAATAGAAAGCATCCCAGCTCTTGAATGCGACCTTGGTGCCATTGATCCGGAGTCTGAACTGAACAGTTTAAGTGCCTGTCTCGGTGATCCTTTAGACATCATACACAGTTAAAGTGTGATTCTCTGTGCTACTCCAGGAGTAATACACAGTATGAATTCCTGTATCTCTGTGCTCTTATAGAAGTAATACTCTGTTTTATTGTCTGTGTATCTGGGCTTCCACAGCTCATACATATTTTGTCTACTCCTGTATATCCTGTCATTTGTGCGTGTCATCACCAGGTTCTTTCAGGAGGCACCGAAATAGTTGCCAAGAGTCCCTTTGAGCATTACATGGCATTTATGCTTCCACTGCTGCATTAAACGGCAAGATCATAAATCAAGTTGAATCGATGAAATTACTGGGTCCTGACAATAACCAATTACTGTCCATTTAAAAGAAAGAAAAAAAAACACATGTAAATTTAATCCAAATCTGTTATTCCCATTATGAGTGTAGACCACGGGTGTCAAACTCATTCCATCGAGGGCCGAGTGTACGCAAGTTTTTGTTTTAACCATGCTCTACACCAGCTGATTCCACTAATTAGTGCACCTCCTTGGTTGAAGAGCTGAGCTAATTAGTGAAATCAGCTGGTGTAGGGCACAGTTGGAACAAAAACCTGCATACACTCGGCCCTCGGTGGAATGAGTTTGACATCCCTGGTGTAGACCATCCCTATTTCCCTATTTGAAGCTTAAAGGTTTGGATAGAGAGCCTCTTTCAAGGTCCAGTCTTTTTTTCCCCTTTTAAACCTTCAATGGGTGACTTAAGTCTTTTATCTGGGCTGACATGAAAGGATGCTCCTGCACAGCTGCAATTGGTTGGTGATCAGTGAGAGCTCCATGTTCTGTGAAATCTATGCATTATGCCTTTGTGCAATTATGTCAGTGAATATATTACGGTGCCTTTGTTATTACATTATGAATTTGCCTATATTCCATTATATATTCCATTGTGCAAAAGCAGTAAATATATAGGCTATAATTAGGGCTACCAGTTTGTTTCCCTTCGTTTTCTCACATGGTAGTTCAGTCCTTCGCCAGCTAGAGGTCAGGTTAACCTCTTTGTCAAGCCAATTGATTACTCAGACAATTATCCCATTTGCACCACCTCAATCAAGTTGATGAAGCAATTGCCACTAATTAAGCGCAGGCGATGATTGACGGCGATGTTTACAAACAACAGTCACACATTACATTCAGTTTGATTACTTACTACCATGGACATGCTGCAGTATTTTTAAATATTGTACAGGGGCATGTTGGTGTTTGTTAGAAGCAGTGGGAAATATCCACGATAAAAATAAGAGCAGTTATGCAACTTTCACAAAAATGGTAAATTAAAAAAAAAAATCGTATTAGTAATAAGAACATATTTTGTAGCAGAAGTAATTTAAAACAAAAAGGATAAATTAAATAAGTGGTGAATGTCATGAACAAAGTTCAAATTTATGATGGACAGTTGTTTAACAGCCTCCCATTCTGATAACCGCCCCATCAATACACATTAAAGCTGCAGTAGGCAAGTTTGAAAATATACAAGGCAAAAAGACTTCCCCCCTTTTGCTCTCCTCCCTCCTATCTCTGTCCTAAGCCCCTCCCACCAAATGATGCTCCAGAGCATGCGCGGAGACAGGCAGACAGGGAGGGGTTTATTCTACCGGGAGGATCTTTTGCTTGTCCATAGCTAGCCCTGATTGGTTGGTTTTTGGAAGACCGGCTTGAGATTTCTTGACAGCCAGAGTACAGAGCCCAGGACACTCACAGAAGCCAGATCTTTTTCCTCAGAATGCTTGATTTTTTTGATAGCTGCTGGAATTTAATGAGCAAATTTAGTAATTTCTCCAAAATTATATTGACAAAATCTTGCCCACTGCATCTTCAACATTGTGTTTTTTTAAATTATACCTTTATTAAGCCATTATAAGGCATATAGATTATATTGGAGGCAGAGCCTCATGCCCTGAAATCCACTTCCTAGACAATCTTCCTTGCCTGAGGGGCAAGTCTACTATAGGGCCTCACCTTTCTCCAGCCAGGTGACCCTGTTACCCTGTGATGGAGTAAAGGCTCAGACTGCAGCCTGGGGACTTTTGTGAGGTCTCTTGTGAGTAAATGTGTCTGGGGATTGCATTTGACAGTGAGTGTTAGAGGTAGCGACGAGAGATAAGGGTTTGCTTTACAAACAAGCATTAAGCACCTGCCATTTTAACAAATGATATCATTTATCATGTAAGGCTGCCAAATATTCCCATTAAAAACACTTATTATAATTAGACATTTCATATAGCAAGCAACAATTCTTCCTCCCCTCAGCAATCATTTACAATTATCATTTATCAGCACATTCAGTACAAGGCTGCCTCTACAGCATCGGGCCTAATGTACGTTAGTGGATACTGCCCTCTTTTGGAACACAGATAGACTGCAGTCAGGCAATTACTGTATCTCTCTGGAATAGAGGCAATGTTCCAACTTGTATTTGTATTTTATAACCATGGCATAAGGTGTAGACTGGATAAAAACATTTAAAAAACATAATTACACTACCATTGAAAAGCTGGGAATCAGACATTTTTGTTTTTGAAAGAAATTGATAATAATTGGCAATTGTAGAAATTTTGACATGTTTTAGGGCACCAAATGTAGTTTATATAAATTTAAATAAAGCCATCATATTTAATAATTGGTTGCTTATCCTTTGCATGCAATGCCTTCCTGATGTTTGTGACTCAACAACATGAAAAGACTCTTGATATCTTAAAATAACATCTCTGCATTTGAATGGATCTCTATGGGAATTGGGGGGTGGGACTAGATTAAGCTGTAAAATATACGGGAATAGTATGTAACACATGGCTAAATTGTCATCAAGGGTCTGAGGTATCAAACAAGCTACAAACATCATTCTTCCATTTAATATAAATAGTAGTTTATAACATTATCAATGTCCATTTTTAAAAATCAATGTAATGCTGCCTTGGTGGATAAAAGTATCGATTTCTTTCAAAAGCATAAAATGTGATTCCAAACTTTTGAATGTCAGTGTATACAATGGGGGAAATAAGTATTGGACACGTCAACAATTTTATTATCAAACATATTTCTAATGTAGCTATTCACATGAGATTTTGACCAGACATTGGTATTAACTCAATAAAACTACACAGCTAAAGAAATTGTAACGTTCCCATTCTTAAAAAATGTTACGTGCAATAAAGTGAAATGACACAGG
This sequence comes from Ilyophis sp. 1 JC-2022, assembly GCA_022702515.1. Taxonomy (NCBI): domain Eukaryota; kingdom Metazoa; phylum Chordata; class Actinopteri; order Anguilliformes; family Synaphobranchidae; genus Ilyophis; species Ilyophis sp. 1 JC-2022. The sequence goes on from CM040396.1 coordinate 36,659,261, forward strand.
AAAAAGGTATTGAACACGCTAAATTAAATGTATTTAATACTGGGTAGAAAAGCCATATTTTTATATTTGGTTGCATATCCTTTGCATGCCATGACTTTATGATGTCTGTGACCCAACAACATCAAAAGGCTCTTGATATCTTATTTGCTGGTACTCTTACAAGCGATACTATAACAGCTCTGCATTTGAATGGATCTCTATGGGAATTGGGGGGTGAGACAAGATTTAGCTGTAAATTACACTGGAACAGTATAGAACACATGGTTGGCTAAGTGGCTCCAAGTCATCAAGGGTCTGATGTATTAAACAAGCCTTTAACCATCACTCTGCTGCCAGAAATACAGTAGATATGGAAGGATTACTTTAAGGGTTGTTTCTCCTGACAGATTTTCCTATTGAACTCTATGGAAAAATAGAAACCCTTCAAGTTATCCATCCATATCTACTGTATTTCTGGCAGCAGAGTGATGGTTTAAGGCTTGTTTGATACGTCAGACCCTTGATGACTTAGAGCCATTTAGCCGACTATGTGTTCCATACTGTTCCAGTGTAATTTACAGCTGAATCTAGTCCCACCCCCCAATTCCCATAGAGATCCATTCAAATGCAGAGCTGTTATAGTATCGCTTGTAAGAGTACCAGCAAATAAGATATCAAGAGCCTTTTGATGTTGTTGGGTCACATACATCATAAAGTCATGGCATGCAAAGAATTTGCAACCAAATATAAAAAATATAGCTTTTCTACCAAGTATTAAATACATTTAATTTAGCGTGTTCAATACTTTTTTCCTGTGTCATTTCACTTTATTGCACATAACTTTTTTAAAGAATTGGAACGTTACAATTTCTTTAGCTGTGTAGTTTTATTGAGTTAATACCAATGTCTGGTCAAAATCTCATGTGAATAGCTACATTGGAAATATGTTTGATAATAAAATTGTACTTATTTCCCCCATTGTATATATATATATATATATATATATATACAGTGACCTCCTCAATTATTGGCACACCTGGTAAAGTTGAGTAAAAAGGGATTCTATTGAATGTCTTTATTTGATATGTTTGTTTGTGTGTTGTGGGTCTGCCCCACTGTATTTTTTGTTGTTGCTGGTGGCTACAACTGAAGTTCCCTAATGGGAAAATAAGTTATTTTATACTATAACCTCTCTGTATTTGAATGTATTTCTATGGGACTAGAGCTGTAATTTAGCTGTAAATTACATGGGAATAGTATGGAACCCATGTTTGGCTAAATGGCTGTAAGTCATCAAAGGTCTGCGGTATGAAACGAGCCTCAAATCATCACTGCTGCCAGAAACGCAGTAGATATGGATGGATCACTTGAAGGGTTGTTTCTCCTGACTTATTCTTCTAAAGAGTTCAATAGACTTCCTGGCCTTTAGAGAGCATTGCTCACAAGCGCAAGTGTGTTTGGCTCCAGTATAGGTCTTTTGGACAATATTTTATGGACTAATCAGACAGTAGTGGATGTCCTGGACTTCATGACCATATAAGGGTACCCCCTTTTCCCTACTGTGTGCAGGGTCAGGCTCAATTTTTTACAAGGAAGCACAAAAACTGTACTTACACTGTTTCAAAGCGGTTTTCACAAGCCCATGGTTGACACCAGTCACTTTTTTCATATACAGGTGCAGCTCAAAAAATTTGAATATCGTGAAAAAGTTCAATATTTTTTGTCACTCATGTCAGAAAGTGAAACTCATATATTATATAGATTCATTACACATAGTGAAATATTTCAAGCCTTTATTTCTTGTAATTTTGATGATTATGGCTTACAGCTAATGAAAACCCAAATTCAGTGTCTCATAAAATTAGAATATTACATAAGATCAATAAAAAAGGATATTTTAAACAGAAATGTCAGCCTTCTGAAAAGTATGTTCATTTCTATGCACTCAATACTTGGTTGGGGCTCCTTTTGCATGAATTACTGCATCAATGTGGTGTGGCATGGAGGCGATCAGCCTGTGTCACTGCTGAGGTGTAATGGAAGCCCAGGTTGCTTTGATAGCGGCCTTCAGGTCATCTGCATTGTTGGGTCTGGAGTCTCTCATCTTCCTCTTGACAATACCCCATAGATTCTCTATGGGGTTCAGGTCAAGCGAGTTTGCTGGCCAATCAAGCACAGTAATACCATAGTCATTGAACCAGCTTTTGGTACTTTTGGCAGTGTGGGCAGGTACCAAGTCCTGCTGGAAAATGAAATCAGCATCTCCATAAAGCTTGTCAGCAGAAGGAAGCATGAAGTGCTCTAAAATTTCCTGGTAGATGGCTGCGTTGACTGTGGACTTCAGAAAACACAGTGGACCAACACCAGCAGATGACAGGGCACCCCAAATCATCACTGACTGTGGAAACGTCACACTGGACTTCAAGCAATGTGGATTCTGTGCCTCTCCACTCTTCCTCCAGACTCTGGGACCTTGATTTCCAAATGAAATGCAAAATTGACTTTCATCTGGAAAGAGGACTTTGGACCACTGAGCAACAGTCCAGTTCTTTTTCTCCTTAGCCCAGGTAAGACGCTCCTGGTTCAGGAGTGGCTTGACACGAGCAATGCGACATTTGTAGCCTATGTCCTGGATTCGTCTGTGCGTGGTGGCTCTTGATGCACTGACTCCAGCCTCAGTCCACTCCTTGTGAAGCTCCCCCAAATTCTTGAATGGATTTTGCTTGACAATCCTCTCAAGGCTGCGGTTATCCCTGTTGCTTGTGCACCTTTTCCTACCACACTTTTTCCTTCCACTCAACTTTCTATGAATATGCTTGGATACAGCACTTTGTGAACAACCAGCTTCTTTAGCAATGACCTTTTGTGGCTTACCCTCCTTGTGGAGGGTGTCAATGACTGTCTTCTGGACATCTGTCAAGTCAGCAGTCTTCCCCATGATTGTGTAGCCTACTGAACCAGACTGAGAGACCATTTAAAGGCTCAGGAAACCTTTGCAGGTGTTTTGAGTTAATTCGCTGATTAGAGTGTGACACCATGAGTTTCCGATAATTAACTTTTTCACAATATTCTAATTTTCTGAGACACCGATTAGGGTTTTCATTAGCTGTAAGCCATAATCATCAAAATTATAAGAAATAAAGGCTTGAAATATTTCACTATGTGTAATGAATCTATATAATATATGAGTTTCACTTTCTGAAATGAGTGACAAAAAATATTGAACTTATTGAACAATATTCAAATTTTTTGAGCTGCACCTGTAGTCTTTTTCCTTAAACACTGGCCATTTGCCTGTAGACCTAAAGCATTTTTGTCATGAAGTTATAGCCAGCGTTAATACTTCTCACGGTTCAGGTAGGCCTAATAGCCCTATAGCCATTGTTTAGATGAGCGTATGAGCGCGCACGTTGGGCGCACATGGGGGTTATCATGTTCTACTTGTCTCGGACACGTGTTCAGAAGGAACAAAGAACCTAAAATGGAGGGAGGTTAAACCTAGCTTTAGCTGGAGCTAGTTAACAATGGTGTGAAGCCATACCGAACATATAAGAACAACCGTAAGGTTATCGGTGTCTGTGCGTCGAGATCAGCATGCAGTGTTAAGATTACGACCGGTTAGCATTTAAGACAGACATGCAAGGTATTTTCTGTGCGTGATGCATTAAAACTAACGCAGCTCGGTGGATGGCTTGGAGTCATCCAAAAAAAAATGGTAACAAAATTTTAACAAACATTAACCATTCAATATGCTATTGTCCAGTGTTACTAGAGTCGAGTCCTTTGAATCGTTTCTTCTGTTTGGTTTGCAATTTCGCAGGGTTGTGAGAGATAGTGGAACCGGCCGCCTCATCTTGGGTCCCTGGAACTGGTTTCTTTCGTCATCAGGGTTACGATGGAAAGGGGAAACAGTAGCCAGATCCTGGGCTTGCAGTTCGTAGGGGTAGGTAATGGAACCGGTCTCATTATTTCTCCTGAAATACGCAGCGTGATCCTGGTGCAGACCGATTGCCTTTACGGGGACTCACCGGCGGTGCTGTGTGCAGGTGCGTGGTCCGCTTAGTGGTTGCTCGCGATGCCTCCTTGCGTCTCGTCTCCGGTCCTCCGTGGCAGATAGCCGGGGGTAGATGAGCCCGCCTCGCTCAGTTTGGTCGGCGTCATGGACGACTGATGCTTCCTTGTGGAGCGAGGGCTCTTCCCCGGGCGTGAAGGCCGCACGGAGCGGTGAGACGAGACAGTGAAGGCTCTAGCAAGCCTCGAGCAAACGGACACTAACTGGAAAAACGTTAAAGCAACCTCTTGATGTTTTTGCACGGGATTGCTATAACCTGGGGTTATTTTCACAGGGCATTGAACAGTAGGAAAAAGACGCCGGCATCTTTACTGGCTCGGGAGCGCCCAGTCCGTAAAAGTTACAGAAAATGGCACATTCGGATAGGAATAAAATAACTGAGATCCACAGGTAATAATTACATTAGCCTACCACACCTCCCCCCATACAACCTATCCCGTCCGAATAGGGCTTTTGTCATTACTTAAATAAAACATTAGGCCTATTCCATATTTTGTGTGTAGAATATAGGCTATAGGCCTATATTTATTTTTTAACATTCAGCAAAGCCAGCACCTTATTACACCTGTAATACGCCATGCTGTAGTCTTTATTTAGTCTGGTCTGTAACAGGTTTTGCAACCGTGAGGGCATAAAACCCGTCACTGGCATTTCAACCCCCCTAACCGGCCCTTAGTGTTTTCATGAGTTTTGCCTATCTCAGTTCATATTCTTCACATTGAACAAACACCACAGTAATCAGCTTCACCCGAGACAGCCCTCCACCCTAAATAAATAAACAAGAAACCCAGTGAAATAATCAAAGAATTTATTGAATGTACAAAACTGACGGCTTAATCTTCATCCTCCTCCTCCTCCTCATCCTGGTTGATCTGGAAGTAGCGCAGTTCGTAGCTCTCCTTGGTGTTGGCCACAACACGGAGCCAGTCTCTCAGATTGTTCTTTTTCAGGTACTTTTTAGTTAGATACTTCAGGTACCTGTAGATCAGAAGAGAAGCAAAGGGGGACAACATTAATACAGACAAGGTATTATTGTGGGGAGGGAACTAGGAAAACAAGACGACAAACTTCCTTGGGTTTTTACAAAAAAAAAAAGGTTACCAATAGGTAAGAAGTCTGGCTGCATTCTTTTCAATCAATTGGCTGGCTGGGTGCTTTTCAAGCCATTGCAATACATATCCAAGAGCTGGGCGATATACTTCAACGATAATCATCAAATTCAGTGGTGCATTCACCATGTGGTGTATTGCCTTTCTTTTGGTCTTTTTTTCTTTGAATATACCGGATTCAGTAGTAAACATCCAAATTTCAGAGGCTGCCTAAAATGCTTCCAGGAAAAAACATCACCACTTATCTATTGGGTGTTAAGACAGCCAATGAGCAGCAAGGTTGTACAGCTTCCACGATATGCAATGCGTTTTGTCTTATCAACACCAAATAGATATCATTGGTGTCGCATCAGGTATAATTAAAGAAAAGGGACCCAAAAAAAAGGCACTTACACCACAATTTGGCGATGATCGTTACTACATTCCATAATATCGTTGCGGTATATGATCCAGCCCTAAATTCAAGGTCTATCTGTTACCTCTTACCTGGTGAGGTTCTCAAGCAAAGTAACAAATAACCTAGTTTAACCCATCTGTAATATACAGCCAATAATAAAACTTAACTCCCCATTCTCTACTACAATATTAAAAACGTGCAACATGCTTTTCAAACCAAAAATATCTTGTCACATTTTACCATATTCCAAAGGATTTCTCTCTGTGCTTATAGTAAAGCCACTTTTCCCATCTTAACCCCTTTGCGTAGATGCCTAGTAGCCATGGCGCCGGCGCCAAGATTTTGCTCAACTGAGTAGTGACGGGAATTACGAAGGGCAGGATTACATTAGCCTACTATATCTAATAATGCACATACTAGTCGCCAAATGTCTGGCAGAGGACAAATAACACGTGAACATATACGATAGCCTACTCTACCTACATTTTTTTATTTTGTTCAGTTAAGTTCCCTTCATTACGGTTTTCTACTGCCCCCGACCCACACACACACTTAAATTAGAATATAATAATAATTAGAAATGTATTAGAAATTGATTAAATATAATATAGGCTCGCCTATATATAGCCTAATGTATAATATTTTCCCACTCACTTTACAAGACGTAGCCTACGACTTCCTGTCGATATATTACGCAAGGTCGTGTAATTTGAGCGATAGAGAGACAACGAATAATTTGCGAGTTGAAGAGCTAATGCAAACTCTCCGTTTATTTTGCAAGCAACACAAGAATCAAAACAACGCATTCCACAACGTCATCACATCAACTTAAACCTACCAACGGAGTTTGTGAACTTCGCTCTGTATTTTTAACAGTGACAGTTAACGTTACTAAAATCTTATAGGCTATGGAAATGTACTCCAATATAAAATAACATATCAAAATCATTATGGTCGCGTTTTATGAAATATTTTTGATGGGAAACACTCTAGCGAAAACCTGGCAAAAAAAGAACAGCTCAGATACCTACGAGACTCGGTTCCATTCGTTCCTACCAAAGAGCTCATGAACGACACATCACTACAACTGAGACATTCGTTGCTCCTGCAGCCTAACTACGAGTGGAAACCACAAACTCTGTGTTTTATCTTTATTGGTACACGATTCGTGACAACTCTGCCGAATACAGAGTTTCCAAGTGTCCAAGTAAGTGGTCATTTACCCACTTTTGGAATTCTGAACATTAATATCTCCTAGCAGTAGAGTCGCTAGGATGCCTCCTTTCATGACTTTTCCTACGTTTGTCATATATACCTGGTCATGTTTTAAATTTTCAAAAACTACTTTCTGGTAAAGAAATATATTAAAAAATACACCTAGAACAATGGAGTAAAGCGGTCAAATGCGAGCCCCCCGCCCCCTAGCCCTCTCCGGTCATCCATTCACACCGTTTTTTGTCCACAACTGCTCAGCCCAACTGTGAGGACAATTATCACATTAGCAAGTCATTAGTAGAACACTCTTTTATCCATTTCTTTGATGACGGAGTCAAAAACCTTGAAAATGCAAACTCAATTTAAAAAAATTAACAATTCACACCAACTGCTGATTATTTAGCTATACTAAAACATTTTGCGCAATTAATTCTAAGGCTACATGTGGACCAATTCAAAGAACGAGATACCATATTACGACACCTATAGGCTATGCTATTCCACAAATTCCGGCAAAGAGAAAAATGTTTACATTTAAATTAAAAATTTTAAATTAAACTTTGCTCCAAAAATTGTTTGTTTTAGTGATACATGCAGGCTACCTGAGCCCAGTTTTTTTTTCTCCAGGTGTGAGCATCACAGAAACTTTATAAATGGCTTAAATGAAACAAGAAAGGTGTACGATTTACAATATGACCTTAGATTTGTTTAGTTTCATAATTTAAGTAAAAATAAAGTGCCACAAATTTTAAAAAAACTTTGGAAAAAATACTGAGAGCTACATGTGTGAAACGGGTAAATCTATACATTTCCTGCATCATAAACTCCATGTCCACAAGTGTGCAAAATCTGAGGATGATATGCAGAACTAATAAAGATCTATGATGCAAAATATAGGCAGTGTACCCTGTTGTCCATAAGTGTCTCCAAATCTATCCAAATGGCAAAATTGAGCACTGTTCTCTAAATCATAAAATAATTATATATTTAACTACAAATCAACTGTTTTGGATGATAAAACTAAATTTTCCATCGTTTTCAAGTGGGAACTACTTTTATCTTTTCATCAGTATAGGGGGGTAGATATCTATGGGTCCAAAACCCTATCCAATAATAAAAAAATTATAGATTAGTTTTGTCCAGTATAAAGCATATACATTTGCTCGTTCTGATGGTTTAAGATGAAAACATTGATATCAAACTGTTACACACACCTAAATATGTAGCCTAATCATTCACTCTTGTACCTCAATAAAACATCACTTTTTTCCCTGTACTCTACAGTATGTAAACCTTTGCTCTGGGCTGCCATTTTTCAGTCTTTTTTTTCTCTCAATGTTCCCATTCATAATGACTCCAAGGAAAACTTTAACATTAATCTTGCACATATCAGCGCACAGTACCGTAAATTCCGGACTATAAGCCGCTACTTTTTTCACACACTTTGAACCCTGCGGCCAATACAACGGTGCGGCTAATCTATAGATTTTTACGAGCTAACGGCCTCCAGGGGGGCGCTCTAGCAGGAAGCGCAAGAGCGAGACAGACAGAGATAATGCGCCGAGGAAGACGCTAGTTTGATTGTGTTTTGAACAGCCGTTTTGCGCATCATGCACACACCCTCATCATGGAAAACACACGAAGAAATGCATATGATGCAGCTTTTAAGTTAAAGGCAATCGATCTGGCTGTCGAAGAAGGAAATAGAGCTGCTGCAAAACATTTTTAGGAAACGTGCCTGATTATTACAACGGTATTTGCATTGGGTGAACGCGATCGCATAGCAAATACAGTAAAAAATAATAATCGGTCATCAGAAAAACTACCAATAATAGGCCCACAAAAAAATAACAATTACGTAGGCCTACTGATCGACATTAGATTCGCTTTATTGGGCTATTCAACAACGCGATAGCCCTACTTACTTTTTCCACCTCGCTGGTTTAACTTGCAGGGCGAACAGGCTAATCCGTTTTGGTTTTTTTCTTCGTTTAAAAGTTATTATTTTTTTAAATCCTGCGTTGTTAACATAGTAACGGATGCTCGTTTTTTTATAAAGCAACATTTATCCAGGAAAACATGACATTTCAGTGCAAATTATGTCAATATGTCATTTAAATGTGTACATTAATAAAATAATAAGTTTAACCGACTAGTATTTCTGGTGCCGACTAGCGAGGGTAGCAACATTTAATCGTCTAGTCGACTAAACGCGCACATCCCTACTGTGTATCATCTTTCTGTGTACGTAAATATCTCATGTTACAACGTGGACACCTGCGGCTTATAGACAAGTGCGGCCTATATATGTACAAATTTTTTTTTTCTTCTAAATTTCGTTGGTGCGGCTTTTATTCAGGTGCGCTCAATAGTCCGGAATTTACGGTAAATTGGAATGAGTATTTTCCATGGGTATAGTCCAGGAAGATACAAAGCTTCAAGCCTATATTATGTACGATAACATTATAATAAAATAATATTCCACCAACAGGAAAATGCTGCCAAATGTTCTAGCTTCAATGAGTCGGTACATCAAACATAACTGAGGACTGAATGCTTACACTGTGTGAAATTAACTCAAAATGTGAAAATAACTATCTAACAGCCTAGTGGACAAGACAGTGATTGAGTGAAAAAACAAATGTGCATATGTAGCCAGCGAGAAGAACCGCATATTACAAGCAGAACTTTTTTCCATATTGAGGACGAAAAACTCCCGTCAGCTAATGCATTTTCTGTAGCCGTTTGCGTAATAGTACATTGACGAGATGAAAAATGCTGTTACGCTGGGCTGTAAATTATCGTTCAAAGCATCAAAGAAAAAATTGCGAACACCATTGAGAAGGATATACCGTCATCTATCAGATAAAACCGTTATGAATAAAACCGGAATGACGTGAAATACTTCAGAGCTGCGGGTAGGACATATGGGGTACTGCTCACAGACATTCCACATTGTGTAATAACATGCTAAACTGGTGTGTATTTCTCAAACAGAATGTCCAAGACAATAAATTACCACTGAAGTTTGAAAGGAACATCTCTATGTGTAAAACCAATGGTAGGATTGTATATGTATTTTATATTATATTTATAGCAGATATTGATAGTAGAATGACTTGGTATATCAGGGTTTGTACACATTTTGACCCATGGAATTCCATGACTTTTCTATGACGTCTCAATGACTTTAAACCAAATTTTCATGACAAAGCATTCTGTGATGTCACTGTGTATGCATGAAAAATGATAAAATCTGGTATTGAAATTAACCATAATAATTCCAAAGCGCACAGTATACCTTGAATAACATGAATGACAGACAATATAGTTTGATCAAAAGAATAAACATTTAAAAATGTATTTTTGCTGATAGGCATTCCATAACACTGACACGTATCAGTAAGAGCTTTAGTAGGCAGCAGAGTCTAGCTAGTGCACACAGTGCTTTCCATTTTGTAGTGCAAATTTGAACAAAAATTGGCTAACAATCTTGTTGGAATTTTGAGGTTTTCTTAGTTTTCATTTATAATTTCTGAGAAATGTGAATACTATAATTGGGACGTCGACAACTCACCACTAGGGGGCCACCGTATATAGTCAATCATTGAAATGAGTGATGCTGTTCAGCTGCTTGCTTCCCGTTACGTCACATACATGAGAAAGGTGCTCCATTTGTTTTTGAATAAGAGAATTTTCCTTTATATCAAAAACCATGCGTTTCTGTTTTGTTTCAACATATTTAATGTCGATAAAAATATTTGGTGTATATTAAAACAGCTGTTTTCTACATCAATGAGAAACACAATGTCAGACCTTGCATGATGAAGATTCTTTTGAATAAAGTCCAGACATTTGTCAGCTAACTACTTTTATAGCCAATATCGGCTGAATAACTGACTTAACTAACGTTATTTGATCCTCGGTATAACTGTCTGAATGTTTGCATTGCAATGATCACGGAGATAACTGTACAGTTATATACCGATATAAACTCAACCATTTCTAAATCATAACTCACCTTAGGTGGAAATGTTGCTTAGTGGTCTGGTGCCGAAAAGCCAATTACTTATTCAGGTTCTCACTACCCAACACAAAATCGCCATTGGTGGTGCCTGTCTGACACGGTAACTCGTCCTCCACTTGGAAAAGCTGTATCATTTATCTTTATTCTCAATTACAAACCAATCGAAATTCCATTTGGCTATTTTTGATAGGCTAGCTGTTTTCGTGTAGTTTTCTGGTGCGCGTTTCCTTTTTCATTCGGAATTCGAGGCGGAGCACTACTCTCAGATTTATTAGGTCGTACCACGAAGCAGTCCATTGTGTAATAATGAAAATGTTCACAGTCAGGCCAGGGCAGGGGCGAGGAAAGAACAGGAACAAGCAAGAGTAGGCTATACCATGATTTGGCGTAAGAGCTAAATCATATGTGAATTGAACAACAACTGTTTTAGCTGCGCTTGATAGTGAGATTGTGACAAGAATGCAAATGCAATTGAATCTTACAATAAATATTTAGGGACATTTTTTTGCCCCTGCCCCAGAGTAGCCAGATATTTCCGATGCTGGGCTAATGACTAACGTTAAATATCATAATTGTTTACTTTGGCATTATTGTTATTCAAACAGATCTTGCTAATAAAGTATTTTTTATTTAATTCAACTAGCCTAAATATTTTGTTTGTAGCATTTTCTGTCATTATGAAATGAACACAAAGCTTTTTAAATTAAAGGGTAGAGCGTTCCCTCACTGTCACTACTAGAAGGTTCCGGGTTTCACGTCTGAATATATTTTTAATGTTACGTAATTTTTATAATTTTTTTAAAAAGCACATAAATTATTTAAAATTGAGTGTAGGCTAAATGAACAATATGAAACAACTTGTGAAACTAATTTCCATGACTTCTCCAAAAATTTTTGCATTTCATTTTTTTTCAACCCTTTCCCAGGCCTGGAAAGATCAGTTTTCAAATTCCCTGACTTTCCAGGTTTTTCATGACCGTACGAACCCTGGTATATGACAATAATTCCACATGTTTATTTTGCATTTGAGTGAGCAGGGCTTTTCACTGCTTTTTTTAGCATAATATCAGGCTATTGTTGGGTTTATCTTGTTGCTATGACAGAATACTCATTTTATATGATGAATAAATATATTTATGAACTTGCACAGACGCTATTTTCCAGTATGTCACGTATGGGTAAGTATAGTTGCAGCCAAGCACCAAGTTTCTGTGATGCTCACACCTGGAGTTATAAAGCCTCAAGCAGAGCACCCCCTAAATAGGTGAGAATTGATCAAATTTGCCATCTGCCAAGGGGTTAAACTCTCCCTTTGGGAATAATTTATCCACTGTTGAGACTGTTCCAAGTTCAATTTATTTCCCACAATTTCAGAAATTATTTATAGTGCATGATGACAAAATACTCATGGATTTGTATTACCTCTCGTTCACAGCTTCTTGTGTAGAACATAGTATACACAGTGTACTTAGCTTAAATTCCTAAATGAATCTAAAAGCCCACAAGGAGGGTGGGGTATAACGATTACAGCAAAGAAATGCATCTAGACACAAACTAAAATAAAGTATTGTTCCAAAAAAGCAGTAACGGAGTAAACTGAAAGCAATCACAAAGTAAACTAGAATAAACACAACAAATGGAAAAGGGTCCCAAAATAGAAGCATCTGATTTCCAAGAGGTGTTAATCCAGGTTTGCTGGGTGGATGTCTCAGAAATACTGAAAGCATAACTGAACTTTGGGTTGCGATGAGTCCAAATTGTGATACGAGTCCAAATGGTGGCGAAATATGTTCATTAGTTGCTTTGTGCTCCCCTGGGGTGATAATCCAGAATAGGTCATTTGTCGCCCTCCATTCACTTCTATAGGGCAGCTAAAACGGTCTCAAAATGACACTTCTAGCACATATACGAACGCGAACTAAGCTAATTCTGTCAATGCAAACAATAACCAGTCTTCGTACGTACGTATTTATTTATTTATTTTACTTTCCTGGCTTTTTCGCATTTTATTTGGAACGTAGATCCGGTGGGTAATTCTTGCGCCAGAAACAGCGTTTATGCGCTGATGCGTCAGAAACCACTCATTGGTCCAATTTTCCACGGAAGCAAGCGATCCTGGTAGTATACGTCTATGGTAAACAAACCGACCTGCCGACATTTTGACTGACATCTTTTCTGGTAGCTTGCAAACAACATTTAAGAAAATAATTTGTATAAATAATATAAATAATTGTAATTACACAAAAAAACAAATAGGTACGAAGACTGATTATTGTTTGCATTGACAGAATTAGCTTCGTTCTAGTTCGTATACGTGCTAGAAGTGTCATTTTCAGACCTATAGATGTGAATGGAGAGCGACAAATACCATATTCGGGATTATCACCCCAGGGGAGCACAGAGCAACTAACGAACATACTTCGCCACCATTTGGACTCATATGATGGCCAGGTAACAACACAACCCAAAGTCCTACCGAAGTTCAGTTGTGCTTTAAATGTCTCTGATGCACAATTTTTGGTATATTGATGAATGAGACATTCACTGATACAGAACAAGGGACAGAACACAACTCTAGCAATGTTCATTTTGTCATTTTATTTCCATTTGTGTTCTAAAACGACAAGCAAGCATCTACTCCAGTGTTAACATGTTTATAATATATATAGTAATCGCTATACAATGCCATGTGCAAATGTGTTTAGTGTGTTTTAATAACAAGACATTCCATGTAGAAGTTCAGGAATTTTGCCCAAATGCCACCCAAACTAGATACATTTTCCCAATTAAGAGAATGAGAATGACAGGTTCATTTTTATGACGCTGGAAAGCACGAGCAGTTAGTGTGCAATGGCAGAGGGACAACCCTATTGACAGTCTGAAGAAAATTTACAGCACTCAAATGCTTGTGTTTGTACACAAGATGGAGGGACCACCAACCACATCCAAGAAAGGCTGTGAACAATAAACCATAACAGTAATAATCAAGTCTTAGAGTACATTAACAATTATCACTACCATACAACACATCAGCTTTTTTTTGTCAATACCCGATAGGCTGTGATTGTTATTGCACTCAAAACAATATACAATAAGTATTGTTATGGTTTATTGTCCAGCCCGACATGCAAGCCATAAATATTTGTAAATTAAAAATAAGTTTGGAAAAATAAAAATGCACAAGCAGGAATAATGCAGCCAATGCAATTTCAGTTCACATACACTACATGGCCGAAGGTATCCAGACACCCCTTGGTCTGGGGCTGTTTTTCATGGTTCGGGCAAGGCAAGGCCCCTTATTTCCAGGGAATTAAATCTTAACCCTACAGCGTACAATGACATTCTAAATGTGGATCTCAAAAGAGAAAAAATGGACCAGGAGAAAAAGATAGCTAAGTTGCTGAAGTGTATAGCTTTTTTTAAAAGCAGTCGTAAAACCTGCGACTCAACCGTGACAAAATGTCTCTCTGACATCCTCTACAGTAGGCATAGATCAATAACCTTCCCTGCTCAATTGCTGTCATTCAGGACCTCAGGATCGCTCAATACACACAAGTCTACCAACTTGCGAAAATGCTTTACACCATCCGGTAACGTCTATCTTCGGTGATGTGTAGTCTACTGCCCTTCTGTTGTTTATGACATTGCACGTACATGCAACAGCAGAGCGCCCATTTTCTAAATAAAAAATTATTCAAGAACTACCGTGCCAAGAGCCACCGTGCCAAACCATGCCTCTTTACTGTGCTTTTTGGTTTGTTTGTTTGTTTGTTTCAGTGACCATTTGTTTAAGTTTCTGCAAGCCTGCGGCCGAGCACAGTCCAGGCTGAGCACTGTTCTAAAGTCTACCCTGACCTACTTTCCCAATAGCCAAACTCAACCCAACACATTATCTACAGTAAAATATCTAGGCCTAATGGTGCAGCGTGTGTGTCCGTGCAAGTGTCCGAGGCTGAAAGGGGGCCCATAGAAAATTTTGCATAGGGCCCATCATACCTAGCTTCCGCCACTGATTGGAACACCGACTGCGAGGCAGGCGTAATCGCCCAACAACCGACCTCACTCGTGCTCTTCTGGCTGAATGGAAGCAAATCCCGCAGCAGTAGCAATGTTCTAAAATCTAGTGGAAAGCCTTCCAAGATGAGTGGAGGCTTTGATAGCAGCAATGGGGGGGGGGAACCAACTCCATATTAAAGGCCATAATTTTGGAATGAGATATTGGACGAGCAAGTGTCCATATATTGGCCAAGTGGTATATTAACCAAAGCTGACTTTTTTGGGGGAGGAAGCGGCAAGATTTATGTGAATAAAACCAAGAGCAACTTCTGTCCAACAGCAGTAATGTGGAGTAAACGGTGTTTATAACACCACTTTTTCCTCATCCAAATATATAAGTTATGCTCAAAAAGCTTTGCAGTTGCGTTATGACATGCCTGTGTTAAAGATGATGAATGTTTAAAAGATGTGAAAGACAAATTACAGCATGGGAGGTCTTTAATGGGAAGCGTTTTTTGAGGATCTACTCATCATTTTTAGGGCAAAGCCACATGTATCTCTGTATAGTTCTAGACATATTTATACCCATATATTTGTGACATACTATTGTTACTGTATTATACCGTTTAGACTATATATTATTTATGTTTTGCTATGCTTCCTACACCATTGTCTTCTGACGTTAACAACTTTTATTAACCAAACTGACCAGACTATACGCCATTTTTATTTGTGTATTATTATCCTTGTTATTTCATGTTTTTATCTCAGTCTATGTCAATGTCTCTATTTGTAGACATATTAACTAATTTATGAAAAATACTTATGGATAGTTAAATTGATTATTAAAGAAGTGCTAATCTTTCTCTGAACACTCTCAACATTACCAAACATACCCATATAACTAGGTAATTCATTCATTTTTTATTTGAAAACTACCATTTCATAACAGGATTGTAAAACTTACTGGAAGGATTTATTCTATGGATGCTCTCCTGTTAGGCCAATGTAGCTACACACAGGAAGCATATGGCTGACTGAATACAAGAGCTTGATGTAAAAAAAAGTGACCTGCAACCAAGAATGTGAGCCTGGTGCACGGGTGACGGAAATGCCATGAGAAAACGCTGCTGAACAGCCCCACGTTGACATGCAGTGGTGAAAAAAACACTCTTTCTAAAAATACATTTCTACAGGAATTATTACCCGATCCAATTATTTCAGAGACTTATAGATTACGGGCGTCCTCATTCATAATCTCATGATACAGTACGCAATTCCCAACACATGCACTGCACATATACGTACACGGCCACACATCGAGCCATTTCCTTACTGTATTATTACTGTATTCACTGTAAAAACACACAATGAATGCAAATAAAAAAACTAAACCACTTCCGGCTAGTTAAGTGGTTAAACGATTCATATTTTTATGGTCTTACCTTACCAATACGAAACGCGGGTGTGATTCAACGAGAACCGAAAATGTTTACGTAAAATTAGCTTCACAATATAAGTGCGAAAAGATGGCTACGGGGTAAACGTATAGCGAAGAGCCCCTGTAGGAGACATGGCACAAGTCACAGAGCAGGTAGTGAAGGGACATTAAGACCAAAACCAGGGCATCAATGTGTGGTTCTATGTCCAGCTGAATATGGCACGGAGACTAGAAGGGAAACTGTGACTATAAGAGCCTTGAGAATTTGCCAGGAATGTGTTCAACATTAAGAGCAGTTATGTACAAAGCCTAAGCTAACACTCACAACTCAACAGGTCACTGTATTCACAGGGTCAGAGACAGTCAGGTTTCTGTGACTTGGCTGCTAGCCATGTGTTCGCTGTCATCGGGGAAATGTATGTCATCGACACTTGCCATAAATCTGACAAGGTTCACACAGAAGCACTGATACAGCCATCTTACCTTTTGGAGAATGGCACCTCAGAGGTGACTGTGATCTTGCTCTTGCTCCTTTCAATAGTGACCACACCCCCGCCCAGGTTTCCTGCCCTTCCATTCACTTTGATTCTCTCCTGCAGGAATTGCTCCTGTGAAAGAGGGACACATCTACATTGTCACATCACACAACTGCTGATACACAGTTCACAAATGCTATTTTTAATGAGCATACAAAATGCATCTGTTAAGTACATACACAGATTCAAGGAAAACTGAAGTAGAGTTGGCACTTACAAAGTTGGCAGCGTCCATGATGCCATCCTCCACTGGATGTGTACAGTCCAGAGTGAACTTCAGGATCTGCTTCTTCTTCTTGCCACCTTTGGGGGCTGGCTTTTTCTGAAATTTCTATGGAAGAGATACATTTTCTCTGGCAACAATTGGCGCAATAAACAGCATTTTGCTTTAACGTTATTTCATATGGGTACTTGAAATCTGGTAACAATTCAACACATCTCATCTAGCTAGCCACAGTTCAGACTGACAAGGTCTGACCCGACACGACCTAACAAGCTAACTTAACCAAGAAACTATATTCAGTATATTTAGCAAACAAGCCAGCAAGCAACAATGGCTGTCCTGCAATTTAGCCAGATATATTAGCTGGTAGGGTAACGTAAGTAGTTAGCTAACTTAGCTAAAATGCATTATCGAATCATGTTGTACATAAAACCAGCCAGTTAACCCATGCTATGCTTGACAATCTAACGTAAGAAAACCCGCTTCCTGAATGAACGTTAACTTACCAACAATGTTATGAAGTATATGGGTTTGCAATGGGTGAACATGTAAACGTTGCATTTGAAAAAAAAACTGTTCTATGGAAAAAATCACTAACCAGTCAAAGAAAAGAATAAGTTGGCTAGCGAAGTTAGCTAAAGAATACTGTTAGCTAGCTAACGGTAACTTAGCTGGTAACGTTAGACATGCATCCGCCTACCCCCTCCCCAAGCCTGTATCGTAGATATATAATTACTCAAACCATGTGTATGGGCCACAATTATGGGCACGAGAAGTCACTTAGCCAAATCGATCACAAAAAAGG
The DNA here is from genome assembly GCA_022702515.1 of Ilyophis sp. 1 JC-2022. Lineage (NCBI taxonomy): Eukaryota > Metazoa > Chordata > Actinopteri > Anguilliformes > Synaphobranchidae > Ilyophis > Ilyophis sp. 1 JC-2022. The sequence continues at coordinate 36,677,061 of CM040396.1, forward strand.
TCCGGTAACGCCATAAGTCTCCGTACAGATACACTGACGACAGTCCTACGACGTAGCTAACGTTAGCTGCAGGCTACAACGTGGTTTTAAAATAGCAGGCCTCGCTGAAACTTCACTATGAACATCCGTCTGTAATTACATGCTCACAGCATTAAATCAAGCCTTCTGATACAGGTTCAGCACCCGCTCGTCTACATATTGACAACATCTGATCGAAAACAGGTTCCGATTCGTATTATCCGACCAACTCCATACATTATTAGGTATGATCATACTTACCAGTGGAGCCATGGCAAATGCCTTTTGCAGAAAGGAAGAGCAGGAATTGCGCAGGCGCGTTGACACTGTTCAGACACAGCTAATCGATGTGCTCCACGAATCTGGGTGCGATTATATTTATTGGAATGTTTTTTTCAAAATTCTTTAGCCAATGTTCTAGAACTCAATTGCTTTCAGCTACTAGTAGTGATTGTTACATCATCATTAGAATGTTCAGTTAACATTCTAATCAGAGATTTAATTTAGGGTTAACCCTTTGAAGAGGTTTTTGTAATGTTGTTTTCTAAATTCAAAGTTAGTGTTCTTGAACTCCATTGCTTTCAAATTACAGTTGTGGTACATCAGCATTAGAATGTTCAGTTAAGAACATTCTTATCACATATTTGTGATTTTACAAGAGTTAAATGGAGGTTTGACATTAAATTTGAGAGATATGCTGTAGTGACAACCTAAAATTATTACTTTGCTACATAAAAGGCATATTTTCCTGGACTAAAAACTGCCTAAAATATATCGCATCACTTGAGTAATGGAAGAAATGCATTTCAGTTATGGAATTATTTTATAAAATAAAAAACAATATATTTTGTAAAGAGTTCAAAGGAATTTGTCAACTAACAAAACATCAACACTACAACAGCTAGGTTTGAGTTCAGGGTCTTTTCTGTGCTCTTAAACACAATGGCTGAATTAGAAGAGAAATTGTTGCCATCCTAGAGGGATTGTGCTCTAATTTTAATACAAATAGATTTAACTCTTATTTCAACCTTTGGGTTAAAACAGACACATTATTCGATATATTGTCCAGCACATACAGTAGATATATTCTTAAACATTCCACATTCAATGTTTTTTTTATTAAATAAGAAATTGTTATACACTTTATTATTCACATTCACAGATGAAAGCAGTATGCCAAAACATTTATTTAGTCTCCTCTCTACAGCAAAATTGAATGCAGACTTTTTTGAGATGTTGTGACTGTTCAGACATGAACAAACATATACAGGTGTGCATTCTTCAAATCAAGAAAAAGGTTGAAAAGTCTCATTCCTGAAAGATCTGTTTTAAATTCAAAAACTGAATCATCTGCACCAACTGAAACATACTTGAGTTTTGAGTCCTGTCAAAAACATTCAAGCAAGTTCCTTTTTGTACTGCTTCTCCAATGCAGTGAATAGCCTAATTACAATCAAAAAATGGACATGAAAGCTCTCACAAACAGATTTAGGACAGTGAAGGCAATCCATGTTTGTTTCAGTGCTTTACAGCCAGGATTAAAATTAAATCTGGTATGCAAAAAGTCTTGTAAACATACTGTGTAGTATTTAAATCCTCAAATCAAAATTAATGATCACATCCAGCAATGATTCTTCTGACATAAATTTGCAGCTGTGTAGGCTACTTCATTTTTCTTTCCTCAACAGTATTATTTTTTAAAAATTTAAATAAAAACGTAAATTAATACCAAAAATTGTTTCAAACTGAAATCTTCATGACAGAGAGAGATCAGAGTGTGGAATAATGCCCACTAATTGCGTAAGGGTTTGGAGCTCACACAAGGTCGAGACACTGACGCCCACTATTCTGAGCTCAAACCCAGAGCTCAGCTCCAAAGTTTGAGACATTAGAGGTGTAATGTTACAAGTAGTAAAGTACATTGTACATCTTTTCCTCATCCTCAAAACTATCAAGAGTATTTACCATAAGTTAAAAAAAAATTCACAGTACGGGTATGAAACAACATTGTATAGATTTAGAATGTAACCACTTAAACACAAAAATAACTGACAAGCATTTTAAAAATATCTCCTGCTACATGCAAAAAGAGCCAATGGCTCCTTGCACTTGATCCACATACATAGATTTTCCTAACTATAGCCAGGTTCCACTTTTCGATCAAGCGCTGGGAAAGAGACTTCATATAATTTGCACGAATTATTCCCGATTCATTCACTGGTAATATTTGCCAGAACAATTACGGTAAAATCTTAGTTCGCCTTCGTTCTGACCATGGAAAATATTTGTCTCAACTCTCAACAAACCTCCAGCCTGAGGTATCGGATACATGAAACTGCATTAAAACATTTTTTGTGAAGTCAAATCCAACATCATTCACAGGCACAGGTTCCTCTTCAGTGACGGAAAGCCCTCTTGCTCTCTAACTCACCCATCATCAGTAACTAACTGAATGCTAAGAAAATAATCAAGAAAATCAAGAGATACATATGGGATCAACAAAAATTGTAAACAAACATGAAGAGGGAGTTGCTGCTTGGGGGTTTGCCGAGAAACACTAGGAGGTATGGGCATTTTTACTGGGGGGCGAGCTTGATGGGAGGCAGGGGGCGGGGCACCACAGTGCTTAGTGTATCAGTGTCTCTGGTTGCCTGGCACAGGCACTGGGACCTCCGTGCAGCCAAGGGGCAGAGCCACAGTGCCGCCAGACTGCCAGCTCCCTCCATCTCAGAGCTAGTCTGAGGAGGCTTTGGCATATTTTTGGAAATATATTATCATATCTTTCTCACTTCCTCTACAGCCAATTTAGGGTTCCACGCACATGCCCTGGATGAAGGGCAGGCCTGTAGGCACCTTGCGTTTGTACACCAAGTACTCTTCTCCAAAAAAGAGGATGAGCGACATCTCTTCTTCCTCAATGCGCTCCCGGAAAAAGCGCCAGCTGGCCAACGCGTAGCCCAGAACGCACAAAGGGTTACAGAGCACCACCTGTAAACACACAAACACAAACGTGCGCACACACACAATAATGTTTAGAATGCCAGAGACCAGTCTGAGCCAAGTGAGCCATAAGGGACTGAACAAGATGAATGACACATTAAGAATCAATAAATACAATGGCCTGGGTTACCAAATACCTCCTGAAAGTAGAATATTAATGTGTGTAGGTGTGAGAGTCTCACATAATATTAAGTCTCTGTAAAGACAGAATAGTATGTTTGTCTGTATAATTATTTACATGCTTGTGTGCGTTTTCCTGTTATAAAGTTTTTCTAGACATGTAAAATACTGGACAGTGGTACCTGTGTGCCGATACTCCAGTAGAACCAGCCCACGTAGGAGGGGTGTCTGGAGTAGGAGTACACTCCCGTGGTCACCAGCACATGGCTCTGGGCCTTTTCGTTTTGGACAATGTGGTTGAAGTTGGAGCCGGCGGTCAACATGGCCGACTTCCGCAGGCACTCCCCACACACCACCATCAGCAATCCCATCAGACTTAGCCAGCGCCACTGCTTCAGATCTGGGGCACAAAGACAGGCTTAACATCAATCTACACACACTCTACATACATACTCACTCTCTCCTTCTTAGACACATACACACACACACACACACACACACACATAAAGCAATACAATTTACGCCAGGGGCGGAGTGGACGTTCATTTCGGTGCCATGCTGCTCATTTAGGCTCAGTATCAGAACTTCAGTCGTATATGAACTAGGCTGGAGGAAATTCTGACATAACCAGTATTTCATATGCAAGAGCAGATACTTTAGTTGTATCATCTGATTTTACTGTCAGGTACAATTGTGTATCATCTGCATAACAATGGAGGTACATTGCTTATAAATAATGAGACCAAAGAACAAAATATAAATTGAGAATATGTTTTACCCAAGTATAGATCCCTGAGGGACTCCACAGGTAATACAAGCAATGGAAGACACATACTTCACCAGGTGTCACTGGAAAATTGTCTACCACAAAGATCACCAAGGTCACCAAGACCAACCCAGGTTCTTAGTTAATCCATTAACATGACCAAAAGTTTAAACACTGCATTCAGGTAAAAGAGAACTAATATAGAGGCTCTATTAGGCTGCGCTCATTTACTCTAACCAAGGAAATTTCAGTATTGTGGATGGAACGGAAACTCTGTCAATCCTGTCTAAGGTAATTCCATTAACATCAGAAACTGCAGTACATGAGAAACAAACTCAATGACAATAAACAATTTGTTTAGCAGATATTGTGAATTTTGCAAACCTAGCTGACCATGTTGTCTGAGCAAACAGACGAAGACAAAGGCAGGCATCAAAGGAATGACATTAAGATCAAGCAAGGTCATTACGATTAACGCCACATAAAATGTAATATGGTATCAATGGATGAAGCATAACTATGAGTAGGCCACACACACACTAAACACCACAATCCAAAGAGGACAGACCTGGGATCAGAAGCATCTCCACAGTGAACTCCACCCATGAGGACACAGCAGCCACAGTGTACTCCAAGCTGTGATTGAGGAGGAAAGAGTCCAAGGACAGGCTTTGGGGATTAATCATGGCCGTCACCAAGTATTCAGAGTAGTGGAACAAGGACAAGGAGCACATGTACCTGCAAGTACACACAAACACAATTAACCAATAAGGGTAATTCCAGGGGGTAATGGCTTCTTTTCAATCTTGATCTCTCAGATCTTTCTGATATTTGAAAACACATATTGCAATCTTATGGATAATGACCATTGGTATACTTTTGAGAACAAAAAAAAACATTGTTAAGAAAATTGGATCATTCCAGGAAATGGAATTTCCTTTTCCTTTGACCTCTCAGATTTTTCAGATATTTGACACCCATAATGTAGCCTTGGAGTAATGGCTCATTAAGAAAATTTGGGATAAAGTGTCCATTTTTGGCCTTCCCAATTCTACTTTTGAGACCTACAGTTTGACAACCATAAATTATAATATGTTGGTCTCATTGTACTCACAAGACTTGCTCTACAACATGGGTTTGTCAAATTGCAAGTCTCAAAAGTAGAGGTGGGTAAGCCAAAAGTGAAGTGAAAATTGACAATTTTATTAACAATGGTTCTTATTTTATTTTATTTTTTTAAAGTATAACCTGGTCATTAGTCCAAGGTTACATTGTGGGTGTCAGAGGTCAAGATTGACAAGGACCCATTTCCCCCAGAATTACCCATAAGTGTCTGATACCATGTTTAATAAAATACATTAAGTCACTTCACATAGCCCACAGTGAGTAACTAATTTTAAATTTAAATGGTGCAGGTCACTGTTTTACCTTCCTGTATTAACTTTAACATGCATTGATTTTAATGGCTAAGAGCATCTGTCAAATGTATAAATTGTTCATTTCAACAGTTTACCAGCCAAAGTGTGTCCATGTTGTCTGGGTTAAACTGACCAGCAAACCACAGCCAAAGATAAAGCCAAGAAAGCATGCCCGCACAGCAACCTGACAGGAAAAAAAGGGCAGTGAGAGAAGGAAATTCAAATTTGGTAAGGAACAAGAAAGAAGGATAAAAACTGACCCTAACAGTCGTAACCTAAACGTAACGTTTTCAGTAATCTGGTTGCATTGGAAAAACAAACCTAACATTACAGTCGCTTTTCGCTTGGTGCACATAATAAATTATGCGCTAGAGGTTTCTGTTTTATCAGACACCAGGGGCCACATGTATAAACAGTGCTGAGCAAAAAATGCCCTCAGAAAGCTGTGTAAGCGAGTTTCCATGCAGAAATTCAGATGTATAACCTGAAACCTGCGTACCTCTGCGCACGTCTACGCAATGATAGGGGAGTGAGGCAGGGCTGCAGCCTGAGTCCAACACTGTTCAACATTTACATTAATGAGTTAGCGGTGCAGTTGGAACAATCTGCAGCCTCCTCCTACATAACACGGAAGTAAAATCCTTACCCTACGCAGATGACCTGGTTCTGTTGTCACCCACTGAAGAAGGGCTACAGCATAACCTGGCTCTGCTGGAGGATTTATGTCAGAACTGCGCACTGACAGTAAACTTAAAAAAGACAAAAGTAATAATCTTCCCAAAAAAGGCCAGATGTCAGGAAAACAGGTTCCAGTTTTTTCTAGGCAACACCGCCCTAGAACACACCCTAAATTACACATACCTTGGTCTGATAATCACAGCATCAGGGGGCTTTAGCATGGCAGTGAATGACTTAAAAGAAAAAGCTCGAAGAGCACTCTATGCTATTAAATGAAAACTTCAAAAAATTATTATACCAATAAAAATCTGGTTAAAAATATTTGATAGTGTTATCCAGCCCATTGCCCTGTATGGAAGTGAGGTATGGGGTCCACTCAGCCAGCAAAACTATTCTAAATGGGACAAGCATCCAATAGAGACCCTGCATGTGGAATTTTGTAGAAACATTCTACAACTACAAAGGAAAACACCAAATAATGCATGCAGGGCAGAATTAGGTCATTATCCATTAATGATTCATATCCAAAAAAGAGCATTAAAATTCTGGATGCACCTTAACTCAAGCCCCCAAGACACATTGCAATTTAAGGCAATGAAAGCCCAAGAGTTCAGTCATGAAAAGAGTCCCCTCAGTCAGCTGGTATTGAAGCTGACTAACCCATTAACTCCACTAACACGAAGCACAGACCAGCTTCATACTAGCACTGCTTACCAGCAAATCAGAGTAAACCAAATTATGAAACAAACCAAAATCTCTTATCTGGAATATTGGGATGGTGTAACCAAAACACAAAACAAACTTGATTGCTATCGGACCCTAAAAAGAGATTACACATTAGCTGAGTATCTCTTCTGTCAGAGATACAAAGCAGAGACAGATCCTGACCCAGTACAGGCTCAGTGACCACACACTTGCAATTGAGAAAGGCAGACACCGGAATACATGGTTACCAAAAGAAGAGCTTATATGTGGTCACTGTAAGACAGGAGGTGGAAACAGAGATGCACTTTCTCCTACATTGTGAAAAATATACAGAAAACATTACTTCAACAAATTATCTCTAATTATAAAATACTTTGATTCCCTAAGAAAAGAGAAGCAACTGCAAATCCTACTAGAAGGGCCAACAGCTCCAATAGTTGCAAAGTACATCTTTGCCTGCCATGAACTGAGGGACACCGGCTGACAACCAAAAACATATACATTTTACACATTTATGTATTATTAATGACTTTTTTTCAGGCATTATTATTATTGTTCTTGTTGTTGCTATTAATAATTATATCATAATATCATTACTCTGGTATAGCAGTTGTTGTTACAGGTAGATATAGCAATTATTCTGATTTATTTACATCCATGTTTTAGTGTACTTCTGCATTTCTGTATGTACGCTTTGGCAATATTTACAGGTGAATGTCATGCCAATGAAGTATTTTGAATTTGAATTTGATAGAATGGCAGAGGGAGAAAATGCAAAACGTTGCGAAAGCAGATTTCCGACTTTCTCCCTGAGCGTTCTTTCACGCATTATTTTTTATACATGTGGCCCCAGGTCAGAATAAACTTTTAGTCAGTTTTATGTAGAGCAGTGAATCTATAGCTTTAGTCGCTTACTTTCCTCAATCTGAAGATTTTAAATAGGTAATTTAGCTACATTTATTTACGTGTGTCATTTAAGATAACGTTTCATTAATTATTTCGAGCAGGCGATATCTGAGATTTTCATAGAAGAGACATGCCCACTCGCTAGATAGCCAAATTGACGTTGATGTCTTGAAAACGACAGGCTAGCAGTAACATCACAACACCGCATAACCTACGCTATGCAGAACAGTGCAATTCACACGTGTGTTTATCCTTACCTTATAAATGGGTCCTTTGTAGACGCGAAGCAAGAACCCGTTAATCACCACCAGATATACAGCAATGGCTATTTTGCCCCTTGTGCCGGTGAGAATATCTGATACCAAGGCCACGTGTGATGCCAACAACGAAATAATGGGAATTAAAACAACACAGAGTCCCAATATGAAGCTTATTATACTAACTCGCCCCTCTAAAACGGTCTTACTACCTGCCATGTTGGAAAATGCGGTCTCACTGGATAAACATCGCGAGGTTTCCGTGTGACACCCTCAAACCTCAAAAAATATGTACCCGTGATAAATATTTGTCTCCCTCTGGTGGATGGCAGTCATAGTGAAATGACACAAATCGGTGATAAAACCGTTTTTTGTTTTGTTATAGGGAATCTTCTGGTTATGTTCAGCGTAACTACTTTGATCTCTCTGAATATTATTTTAAAAATTCTTTAAAAAATGTAGCCTATTGTTCGAATAAAAATAAACAGGTCAGCATAGTTTACTATTTTTGCTTGGAACGAACGAACAAGTAGGCTATTCATATTTTCATAAGGAAAACTCCATTGCTTTGGTAGGCAATATGATTAAAGATCGCAGTCACTAATTTTCCCACTGCATTTTTTAACGTTTCTGCTCAAAGCACCATAGGGGGCCAGTGTCACTTGGCCTCAAGAGGGGGCTATAAGCAAGTGCATAAAAAAGGGGCGGAATTAGTTCCACAAACAAAACAAGAACAAACCATACATCCAATGAATGAATAAAAAATAACTAATATGAGGGAATTTCCCAGTGAGTCGTGCTGCTACTAGAAGCAGGATTTCAGCGAGACCAAATACACTGGATAATAAATGCCGAGCAGGTCTGTACCTGAAGAAGAATAATCGTGTTTCCAAACCAAATTTATCGCCATGGCCTTAACCAGCGGAGGGCCGCAACAAAAGGTCAAACATCACTTGTGTTCTGCTCTTAATTCATATAAGCACATATCCCTTCTCATCATCTATCACACACACACCTTTTTTAGTAGTGTGTTTCATGAAATAATAAATATCCCCTAGGGCGGTAATTATAACGCACACTCTCCAACCCATCTCATTTAAACTCAGCTGCTGTCCTTGTAAAGGTCACCGTCATGGTTGTGCTGTGAGTGACAGTGAAGAGGAGAGGAGGTGTTAATGTAGAAGCCAGGAGATTCTCGGGTACTCGTTAGAGGGTTCCTCTTAGACTCACCACAGAAAATACAAAATCGAAGAAATAAAAATGAAAGAATAAGTCGAACTGGCTTAAGAGTGTTCCTCTTTCTCTCTGGCTGTGACATGAAGTCATCAGTCCTGCTGTCACACATGGAGTTGGTGTGGGCTTGTTGGGCTGGATTGCAACCACAGTGTTGCAAGTGCAGCATTCTTGTACATATTGTTGCAGTGACATAGTATGTATCAATGACTACTTTATTAACACAATATCCTATATGCACAGACATGAGAGTCCAGCTATTTTCCATGCGGTCTGCCTCTTGGTTGAACCGGAACAAACAGGTCCAGAGTGAGGTCATCAAGCTTATCACTGCCATCAGGTCCCATGATGGAAACCTGCTTGATCTCTTCCCTGATTCTAACTTTGCTTCTAGAGTTATTTGATTGGTGCCTGGTGCTGATGAATTCATCACCATAATCAGTGTCTTCATCTGCCATCTTTGAGTCTTTGAATCCTTTGTCTCGTGATTACATGTCCTCCTGTTGGTTCGGTCCCATAGATGTGGAACTCCACTCTTCAATCAGTCAGGGGCCATCTGGTAGAAAGGGGTCTGCCTGCAGGTGTGCTTGCATGGGTCTACTCTGCAGCCATATGTTCTTTGGTCTAGGCAGGGAGCCTTGTTGTCCTCCAGCTCCAGATCTGCATCTCTTCCACAGTGGAGACGGCGCTTTGCTATTGCTGCTGAACCCGCTGTGTTTAGGGTATGTGGATGATGCCTGCATTTGCTCCTTGCTCTTGGCACCGGTCTTCTCCTCCTCCAAAATGTATTTGGAGTTGAATGACATCAGTGAAATCACTGAAGACACACATCCCCATAAATTCAAAATATACATCCCCAGCCATTCCTGGAATTCTATTGAGTTAGATAAGTCATTGTCTACAGCTCTGAATTTACCTGCTATGTATGATTGCAACACATATATGTTGCATGTGTACAAGCAAGTGCGAACATAGAATATGCCACCTTGGGTATTTCGCCCAAGGACATAGTTTTAAAACCTTAATGGTGTGCACTTATATAAGGATTCCTACACAGATCTCTTCAATTAAATGAAGAAAAATGAGAGACATGTACAAGAGACATGTATTCAGAGTCCACAATAATCACTTTATTTAACAAGGCAAGATTTGGAATTTACACATTTTAATGCTCTGTTTAAAAATTCAACTAGAGAGCTTATAAAACTGAAAATATGGAAGACACCAATCGAAAATAACGCTATCTCAGGCTGGAGAGAAAGACTGCCAAATGGGAGAGCTACTACACTGGGCTCCTTAGATACTTACCCCTCATGTGTCCGTGCTTTGAAATACACACACAGCAAATTAGTGTATAAATGGTGCCTAGTGCATTATATTAACATTTACCATTACCACACAGCATGCAGTGATCAGGATGTCCAATCTAGGCTAACTACTCCCCACAAAGACAGGCTGTGACTCTCCAGTCTTCTAAATAGCACATCTACTGTCCATTACCTAGGGAATAAATGAAGGAAGTTTATTGTAACAGATAATGATTTTTAAAAATGTAGCCAACTACATACATTAGTTAGTTTACCACAGAGTGACTGTGGCCAAAATGAAATGCACAATGCGCATGCGCAAGGCCCAGAAAAAATCAGGCAGAAGGCAATGGTTGCGATTGTAAACAACGACTCGTCCGAGATGTACTCAGTAAAACATGGACAAAGTCACTGTGATGTCTCCCATTGCCTTCCCACGGCCTCGTAAAAACCTAATTGAGTCTCCAGAAGACTTTTTCGCCGCCGGTTTGTACAAACTGCGTCTGCTCCGTGGAGCCGAAGTGACATTGTCAGGAGCAGGGTCAACTGGATATGGTCTTCATGGTCCAGGAACAGTATGATTGACAGTTCGGGGTGGAGAAGCGGCTCTGTGGGAGATGCTCATAACCTGACCAAACCCACCATTTTGCAAAATGAACTTGAAGCTTCCTTAAGTTGCTAATGTTTTATAATATAACATTTAATTTTCATCCTCGATTTTACTGTGTAATTTATTCGCATTGAATGTGTGGTATTTGTCACATAATTAATGTTCATTCAGTTATCTTCAATTTATATTCAGCTAGGTATGGAGCAATTGATTTGAGATACATAACCCACAGTTTGGCTTCTTGCTCCGAGACGCTGGGCCTGTCATGTAGCTGCAACATCCCCTGCTGTCTCATCTCACGAATCAGTATTTTTTTTCATAGTAGACACATCATAGCTCGCTCCAAAATGAATATGTGATGACAAACATGTTGAAGATGAGTGACATGGCAGTCAATTTATTATGTTACGAACTGCTTCCACAAAACAACAGCTTGTTCATGGTAAGCTACTAAGGGATGTTCTCCATCGACTTCCACTCAAAAATACAGCGTGTCTCCCTGTCCCAAGCATAGACTGTATAAAGGTTCCAAGATGCCAGAGCGCGTTTTAGACCAATGATTGTTGTCTCCCCCTTCTGGTCCCGCCCCTCCAGGTGAGGGCAGTGAGAACCCTATAGAACCTATCTATGTCAGTGACCCCAAGACTCAATCTGTCCCTCTGATTGGTCCTGAACAAATGTGACGTGTTCTATCATAATCAGTCGGAAGTCGCTATGGCCATTTTCATATAAATCAATGTTTATGTGAAGAATATAAATTTTTGGCTTTTTTTTTGGGTTCATCTTATTTTAGTATAACAATTTCTTGGCTTTCATAATCTGGATGTCTTAATGCAATTTTCAGAGTAAAAATATAGTTCTGAAGCATTTAAACATAAGATGACAAGCACTGGAGCTTTCGCTTGGAAGCTATTCTACTTTCACGGCTACAAACTAATGCATTGGGTTTCATCTGATTTTTCTCGAAAAATGTCTTGGCTTTCACGATCTGTGTGTGTTAATGTCATATTCAGTTTTAAAATATAGTTTTGAAGCTTTTAAACATAGCATGACAAATTAGCACCATAGCTTTGCGTCGTTTGGTGTAGCCAGCTTTCTCCTGCCCCCACCAGTCACACAATCACATCGGCTGCCTTCAAAGCGACAAGCTAATGTATTGGGTTTCACCTGATTTTACTCGAAAAATGTCTTTGCTTTCATGATATTCATGTCTTAATGTCAAATTCAGTGTGAACATATAGCTTTGAAGCTTTCAAAAGTCATATATCACAAGCTAGCACCTTTGCATAGCCAGCTTGTAAGCAGTCACACAATACTTAATACTTTGCGGCGACAAGCTAATGTAAGGTATTTGGTTTTCTCTCATTTTACACAAAAAATGTCTTGGCTTTCATGATTGTGTGTTAATGTCATATTTATTTAAAAATATAGTTTTGAAGCTTTTAAACATAGCATGACAAGCTAGCGCTGTAGCTTTGCATCATTCATGTAACCAGCTTTCACCTACCACCACCAGTCACACAATCTGCTGCTTTCAAGGCGACAAATTAATTGGGTTTCATCTGATTTTACTTGAAAAATATCTTGGCTTTCATGATATGCGTGTCTTAATGTAAAATTCAATGTTAAAATATAGTTTTGAAGCTTTGCTTTCATTTAAGCAATCCAGACTTTTGCAACGTTTGGAGGCTAATGTTAGCCAGCTTAATGTAACATCAGCTGATTTTGCAGGGGTAAGCTAATGAAAGTTATTCGGTTTAATCTAATTTTACTCAAAAAATGTCTTGGCTTTGATCATCTTCATGTCTTAAAGTCAAATTCAATGTGAAAATATAGTTTTGAAGCATTTAAATGTAACATGACAATGACAAGCTAACACCGGAGTCCGTATGGGCCAGCTCTATCCAGAAACATTAACACAGCTACCTACCTTCGCGGCTGAACTTTTAAGGCGTTTTTCTCAAAAACATGGTTCGATGGTATTCCAAATGTAACGCAACATAACTAGCTTGATATTTGGATTAGTAAGATAATTTTGGCATCATTAGAAAGCTTACATTTTTCTCCCTCGGGTAGCATATAAAGCTCAAAATGTGTTTGGGGGTCAGTACGACTGATTTTGATAGAGCAGGTCACAAATGTTAATACCCTGTACAAACGACACAATATTTACAAAAATCTGCACATGCACAGGCATTAGATGAAGGAAAGGCACCTATTGCAATTACATTTTTGTTATGGGAAAAAATTTTGGACTGAGTATTTTGACCACATTGCTGCCATTGACTTACATGGTGAAAGACCTATACTGGAGCCAACCGCAATGGCACTAGTGAGCAACAGCACAATGGTCGCCCCCAGCCCAACCAGGAAGTAAAACGAAAACCCAGTCTTGGCCCCTTGCTCCAACCTCGCACTGGAGTCCAAGAAACAGTGCCAGAAAATCACAGGAACAGGAAAACACAGCCTCCCACCTCCAGTAACACCAGTATATTTATACGCTGTTTAATTGGTATGAGTAATGACGTTACCGCCTCTTGTCTCACTACAAACACGAAAAGCAGGAAATACGGATACATAATGTTACTCGTCCCGAGCACATAATCTAAACACAAAACAGTCCAGGAAGTGCAAACATGCATGTTCCCTATCACACAAGCAACAAAGCTACCATTAGTCTACTTTAGGCCAAAGCATGTATCAATAGTTATGGACTCAATGGAACATGTTTCTCCTGAAGTACTGCATAGGTTTTAATACTGGGGTACACTTTTGTTTGGACAGGGAGAGATCATAACAGATGCTGGTCACTTTTCAGCTCAGGGATCCCGTGTTGTGGAATCGGCTTGTTTTTTTTGGCTGGGAGCATTTAGCTGTAGATACATTGAGACACTGATTGCCTCAACCAAAGTACACAAATCACCACAATACATTAGCAATAAAATACAATACATGTTAGCAGTAGATGGTGAAAATACATGAAATACAAATGCATCATAAACCCCGGTGCAATAGACTTTCTAATTCTTTTCCCCATTTAACAAGAGACACAATGCTCCAACGATTCATTAAACAAAAAAGAAAAACATCAGGGCAAGTGATGAGAATCACATCCCACTGTCGGTTTTTTCTTACCCTGCCATTGTAACCCACTAAACTTCTTAATTGTTACAGTGTCCGCTGAAGTTCCATAGCAGCTTGGAGCTCAGAGTCAGAGCAAAGTTATGGTGATGCCAGCAGAATTTATACTGAGCTCTGCAATTTTTCAATACAACCTTCAGAGGCCAATTCTCTTCACGGCACACATGCTCTCAGCCGTAGCAGACTGAGAATCCCAATGACACATGCCTGGAGAGCAACGAGCCCTGTTCCACTGAAGCTCGTTCTCCATTGTAATTGAACAGCAGAGAGACCAGTTTATAACAGCAGTGGCTATTTAAGCCAACAGTTAGACATACTTGCCACTGATAAATTGATGGATGTTGCGCAATATAGTTAAAAATGGCTATTGAACACCTAAACTACTGTAAATGTAATGTACTTTCCAATTTCACTTTACGGGTTGTTTCTCCTATACGTGAGACTCTTGATGACTTAGAGCCATTTAGCCAACCATGTGTTCCATACTGTTCCAGTGTAATTTACAGGTAGATCTAGTCCCCCAATTCCCATAGATATTCATTCAAATAGAGAGAGGTTATAGTATACCTGAAATACCAGGAAAGTTTACATCTGAATCTGGCTGCCTCTGCCAGGAAACTAAAACAGGACAATGATCCAAAACATACGTCCAAATCAACACAGAAATGGTCAACTGAACACAAAATCAAGCTTCTGCCTGTGTGCTGAGCTGAAGAGGAGAGTGCACAAGAGAGGACCTAGGACTCTTGATGATCTGGAGAGATTCTGTAAAGAGGAATAGTCTCAGATTCCTTGCTCTGTATTCTCCAACCTTATTAGATGTTACGGGAGAAGACTCAGTGCTGTTTTATTGGCAAAGGGAGGTTGTACAAAGTATTAAATGCAGGGGTGCCAATAATTGTGGCACACGTGGTTTTGGTAAAAAATAATAATTTCTTGATGAGGGATTTTTTTTTCTCAGAATAAATTTACTTCAATTAAAGGTTGGATTTTTCTAATTTTTTCAGTGTGAGATTAAGCCTTTTTACCTATCTTTACCAGGGGTGCCAATAATTGTGGAGGGCACTGTATATACTATGTACAAATGTACTAGGGGCTATGTACAAAAGGTTCTATAATTTCTCAAGGGTTCATCCGATATGTATGAAAATACCCTCAAATTAAAGCTGACAGTCTGCACTTCAACTTCATTGTATCCTTTCAAACTCAGTGCTAGAGTACAGAACCAAAATAACAGAAAATGTGTCACTGTCCAATGAATTATGGTGCTCACTGTATTTATATTTGCTATTCATTTTTAGAACCCACTGTAATTCAATAATTTATAGTTTTCATAATATATGCAGTCTGTTTTGACACGCATGAAAATATTTTCCTTCGGACCCAGGACCCAGCGGCATAGCTGATGAAGACGAGTCAGGCTTATCAGATGAGCTACAGGGAAGAGACCTTGTGTCTGTTATTAATCAACCTGCTCTGCAACCTTGCCTCTCCTCCTTGACCTAAATCTGTGCTCATTATACATCCCTGCAGTGTTTAATTGGGAAACTTGTCACACAGGGAGGGAGGGAGGGAGGGAGAGACATAGAGAGGGAGAGAGAGAGAGAGGGAAACTGTCTGAAAGGTGCATGGGGGAGATATCAGGGGATAACAATTCTAAAACACCAATGCTTCTCCTAAAATGGATTCTCTGAGAACACCCAGGAAGACAGGCACCCCACTCACTCAGCATTCTGCCACAGTATAGTAGCCAGATGAGGCCTGAGATTAAATACACTGGAGTTGTTTCAGAGGAATAATCAGACACAACGCAGGGGTGTGATCCATCAAGATTTAGTCAGCATTGTGTCATTCAATTTTACCCAATATGCTGCAAAATGGGTTGAGTTCAAAACACTGATGTAGAGTATTCTGGGGGCAATTGTAACAGGGGTTTGGTTACAATTGCCCCAACCATGAACACATGAAACTAGCTAGCTTGCTGGATAGGAACAATGTCATTGAAACTTGACTAAGATATCAAATGTTCGACAACATTTTCTGATCAAGATTAGACAACTACTGAATCATAGAACTAAAAGGTCACGACAGCAAGAGAAGAATGGTCAAGAATAATTTTTTTCATACCTCCAAAACCAGTCTTTGTTAAAAAAAGAGCAGAGAATGGGGCATCAGTTGGTCTTTGGGCACACAAAGAGGAAACATCAATGCACATGTGCAGAGTGAGAATCACAGCTCTAGTTTGTTTCAGATTGGTGCAATTTTATGGTGTTGAAATTGCCCCAGTTACAATTGCCCTCAGAATATTCTACTACATCGTTCATGACTTTCAAGAAAAATCCTTTGTGATCTCTCAAGCATTTCAGAGGAAAGATTTGCCCTATTACACAGAGAGGAAACATGATAAGCATTTCCTCACTCTTAAGACCCGGAGTCAGAGCAGGAGGGTTACAGTATTACAGCATCCAATAGGCAGCACTCTCCAGACCGCAATTTCAGAAGTTCCTCCTTGTATACAGAAGTTCCTTATGTTAGGGGTGGAGATTATTTCAGGAACATTCGTTTTCTATTTAAGGCACTCTGGTATGACAATCACATAAAATGTGTGTTCAGTTTTTTAAATCACTTGGTAAACAAAAAAGCAGGAAATTGGGCAGAATAGATAAGGTGTGTCTGTGAAAAAAATGAATGCCACTACTGCATCACAACACAATAAAAATATAGCACAGACTGCTTGCCTAAAAGAACAGACCAAGATAATACAGATAGTTCACTGGCAAATGCAACACAAAAAGGATAATGAACAACTAGTCAGCCTCTAACAAACCTCAAAACCGCAATCAACTCCATCGACCGCATTAGAGCTGAAAATGTAACATTTATTTTATAGGCAGGAAGGCAGGGCCCATCTCAAAGACTCAGATTTATTTATTTTTTTTACTTTGTTTTGAGCAAGAGGAGAAAGGAGAAGAAGCTAAGAGAAGTGAGAGGTAGAAGATGTGAGAAAGGAGAGAAGCGAGGCGGGCTAGCACTGGAAAAAAATAAATGAGAAGTGACAAGAAGGAAGAACACCCGATTCAGCTTCTGTCTGTAAAACATGAGTTATGCAGCAGAGGAGCCGGCCTCCCTAAGGCATATAGCCTGCCCTACATGCTCCGAATGGCTAAACCGCATGTAATGCATTACAGGACATCTGTTCTACACATTAAAGCACACTTAGGGGCCTTTGCTAATCAATAATCAATACTGTACTTAAAAGGTTTATTTCCCCACAGAATGACCCAAGATGCCCTTGAAAGACTGGAAGGCAATGAATAACGAAATGCCAGTACCACCCGCAGGTGAGAGCAACAGTTTATTTCAAATCAGGCAGGTGCATATGGATGTTACAGTAAAATTAGTTATGAAAACATCCATTTGGAATAATGCTACTCAGTGATCCAGTGTAGTTGATACATTCATTGGTTTACATCCCTACAGGGACTGTAACAAAACATGTGTTTTTAACAGTACCATAGGTGCTGTTAGCAGATAGGGTAGCAGTTACTTTACAGGCATTTAGCAGACGCTCTTATCCAGAGCGACTTACACAACTTCTTATTACATCTTATTACATTTATCCATTCGTACAGCTGGATATATACTGAAGCAATGCAGGTTAAGTACCTTGCTCAAGGGTACAACGGCAGTGTCCTACCTGGGAATTTAACCTGCAACCTTTCGGTTACAAGTCCAGTTCCTTAACCATTATACTACACTGCCGCCCCAGTTGAATTGTAGATAAACATATTGCATCTTTAAGAAGTCTGTGAAATTGTCTTCACGTTAAAATGTATGTGAGAGCCTGTTTCAGTAAAGCTGTTGCTCTTTTATAAATTGTACCCCTAACAACAAAAAGTATACAAAGCAAGACAAATATTTGGAACATATAATCTGGCCAGTTTAATCCTGCAGGCCAGTACCAGTAAGTGCAAAACAGTAGTGATTCTCAGTTCTGCTATGAAGTGAAAGTAGGCTTCTTCAAGTCTCAAGACAATGCATTTTTAGCATGGCATACCTATCAAACAATGGTAAGAAAACTAATAAAGCACATTAAAAGGTTGCACAGACTTTCCATATGGATTCAGGCTTCACACAATCACACGTTGCATTTCTCATTGTCTGAATGAGTTTTACTAAATCAAACACACTGGGCTTTATTTTCTGGCTGGAGCATGGCGTGTGGCGAGCTGTCGCACTGGCAAAGTGGCAATTTCGTCATGTATTTTCACGCGCCTGAGCCCGTTTGACTTGCCATGCACCGAAGTGGGAGGTGATCCACTGTGTGGGTGTGTCTGTCAGGGGTAGCGTGGGAACGAAGGACCAGGCGCGACAGTAGGTGTACAGAGGATGCTACCTGAACACCACAAAGCGGGAGCGAAAACCCCGCTAACAGGGAACAACAATAATCAAACAAAATATAACTCTTAACACTTAATACAATGCAATCACAACAAACAAAAACCCTATAGCTCACAACGAGGGAACCGAAACCACAAACTCTCTTGCAAAAAGAGATAGCCCTGCACACACGGGCGGTAACAATAATGATGATATAAATGACAACGAAAACACAATTGCACCCTCGGTACGTAGACTATAACGCCCGATAACTGGTGAAAGAAATGAAAACAAAATAATGCTTACGAACTCCAAAACGCGACGAGAGCGGGACTGGAAAGGATGCTATCCTACGATACCGGCTTTTCTCGAGAAACGAATGGCAATATGGAAGCGTATAATAACGCTGACGTGTGCTTTAAATACTGCCAGGTAACCCTGAACAGGTGACACACTGAACTGAAAACTAAAACCTGAAACGGACTAGGAAACCAAAGCGAAGGAACGCAACGTGAGCGCTCTCCAGAGAAGTGGACAATAAACAACAAGCAGGCGGAGAAACCATGACAGGACCCCCCCACTAAGGGACGACCCCAGACGATCCCTCAAGCCTGCGACCCCGGAAATCCCTGATAAGTTGAGGGTCCAGAATATTTTTGGAGGGAACCCAACTACGCTCTTCCGGGCCATACCCCTCCCAATCGACTAAGAATTGGAAACCTCTCCCAACCCGTCTCTCGGCCAAGATACGGTGGACAGTGTACACTGGACCTCCCTCCATCATCCGAGGAGGCGGCGGTGGCTTCTCAGCCGAGACCAGCGGGCTAATGAGGACTGGCTTAAGCCGGGAGACATGAAACGTGGGATGGATACGCATAGCACGGGGGAGCTGTAATTTTACCGTAACCGGATTAATGCGCCGTAAAATTTTAAAAGGCCCAATAAACCGGGGTGCAAGTTTCCGAGACTCCACCTTTAATGGCAAATCACGCGTAGCGAGCCACACGCGTTGCCCTACCCTGAATGAGGGAGCAGGGCGACGTCGTCTATCAGCTGCCACCTTGTGTCTAGCAGCAGCGCGCTGAAGCGCAATCCGCACCCGCTTCCAAACAGAGCGACACCTCCGAATAAAGGATGTCACGGAGGGAACCACTATATTGCTCTCCAGCTCAGGGAATAGTGGGGGCTGATACCCCAGTTGAGCCTCGAAGGGCGAGAGACCTGTGGACGCGTTGCGCAACGTATTATGGGCATACTCAGCCCAGGCCAGGTGTGTACTCCAGGAAGTGGATTTAGAGGCTGCCAGGCAACGCAGAGTGTTCTCCAGCGTCTGGTTAGTGCGCTCGGTCTGTCCATTCGTCTCAGGATGGAAACCAGACGACAAACTGACCGAGGCACCAAGCAGAGAACAGAATGTGCGCCAGAATTTGGCCGTGAACTGAGGGCCGCGATCAGAAACCACATCCAACGGCAACCCGTGTAGCCGAAAAACATGGTCTATCATGAGTTGCGCCGTTTCAGAAGCTGAAGGTAGTTTCGACAATGCGATAAAATGGGCCGCCCTGGAGAAACGATCGACTACGACTAAGATCACCGATTTGCCCAGTGACATCGGCAAACCGGTGATGAAGTCGAGGGCGATATGGCTCCAAGGACGGCTGGGAATGGGAAGAGGGCGCAAAAGCCCAGAGGGTGGGAGACTAGAACCCTTATTGCGGGCACACACCGGACAAGCCGCAACAAAACTCCGAACATCCCTCTCCAAACTGGGCCACCAAAATCGCCGAGAAAGAAAGTCTTTAGTGCGGTGAACGCCCGGATGGGCCGCTAATTGAGAAGTGTGACCCCAACGTAATACCCGGGACCTAAGCTTCAGCGGAACGAATAAACAGTGAGAAGGGCCCCCCCCAGGCCCAGGATCTGATCGCACTGCCCTCTGAACTGCAGCTTCAATGGCCCAAATAACTGGAGCCACAATTTGGTCGGCGGGAATGATAAATTCGGGGGCAGGAGCCCTGTCCGAATTATCAAAGACACGAGAAAGAGCATCAGGCTTAACGTTCTTGGAGCCGGGGCGGTACGTGAGCAGGAAATTAAAGCGCAAGAAGAATAACGCCCACCGAGCTTGGCGAGAATTAAGCCTCTTGGCTAGCTGCACGTACTCCAGGTTCTTATGGTCCGTCCACACCGTGAACGGATGCTCCGCCCCTTCCAGCCAGTGACGCCATTCCTCCAGAGCCATTTTGACTGCTAAGAGCTCCCGGTCCCCCACATCATAATTTCTCTCGGCAGGTGTTAACGCACGAGAAAAATAGGCACAAGGATGCATTTTGTGGTCAATGGGGGATAGCTGGGAGAGAATGGCCCCCACTCCTAACTCCGATGCATCTACTTCTACAACAAAAGGAAGGGAGGGGTTGGGCATGACAAGGATAGGTTCCGACGTAAAGCGTCTTTTGAGTTCAGAAAACGCCGTTTCGGCCCTCGAGTTCCATTGGAACCGGGAGGAAGAAGTCTTTCTTGTAAGTGAGGTAATAGGGGCGACTACCGCGCTAAAATTACGAATAAACCTCCTGTAGAAATTGGCGAAGCCTAAAAAACGTTGAACCTGTTTAAGAGAGGATGGCGTGGGCCAATTCTTAACGGCCGAGACTTTAGCTGGATCCATCTGGACCTTGCCTTCTGCCACAATGAACCCCAGGAAAGACACCGATTTAGTGTGAAAGACACATTTTTCTGCCTTAACAAATAGCTGAGCCTTGAGCAGCGCGTTAAGGACCTGCCTGACATGGCGAACGTGCGTGGAAAGATCGGGAGAAAAAATTAAAATATCGTCAATGTAAACAAAAACCGATCTTTCAAGCATCTCCCTTAGCACGTCGTTAACTAACGCCTGAAAAACTGCGGGGGCGCTAGTGAGCCCAAACGGCATCACCTGATACTCGTAGTGTCCCGAGTGGGTATTAAACGCAGTTTTCCACTGGTCTCCCTCACGAATGCGGACGAGGTTGTAAGCGCTGCGTAAATCCAGTTTGGTAAAAATAGACGCCCCCTGGAGGCGTTCGAAGGCCGAATTCATAAGCGGGAGCGGATAACGATTTTTAATAGTTATCGCGTTAAGTCCCCTGTAGTCGATGCATGGCCTAAGACTACCGTCCTTCTTCTTGACAAAGAAAAACCCGGAGCCCGCCGGCGAAGTGGAGGGTCTAATGAACCCGTTGGCGAGGGATTCCTCTATGTAATTCCTCATAGCGGCACTCTCAGGGGCCGATAAGGAATACAGCGCTCCCCTGGGGGGAATCGAGCCAGGGTATAGCTCGATGGCGCAATCATAAGGCCTATGAGGAGGCAGAGAAGTGGCGCGTTGCTTGCTAAAAACCTCCGCAAGATCAGTGTACTGCTGGGGAACATTAGCTGGCACTGGAAATGGAATAGCTCCGCCCACCTGAACATTCTCCAAATCTGATTCCGAGTCGGGAGGGATGTCCCAATCGATCTCAGAAGGAGAGCTCTCCTCCTCCCATAATTTAAACCCATCAGCAAGCGAATCCCAAGAAAGACTCCTCCTGGTGTCGCGAGATGACGCTACAGACCCGTGAGCCCCACGGAGAACACTCTCCTCCTCCTGTTCGCTGTCCGAACTGAAATCGGGAAGGGAGCGGCGTGAGCTGCCAGATCTAACAGCTCTATCTCTAACACAGTGGTGTCTGCACTGAACTCCCCAACGGAGAATAACCGAATTCTCTGCTCCCCAGTTAATATTGGGCTTGTGCTGAACCAACCATGAGTGACCCAGAACAAGGGGGTATGTGGGCGAATCTACTAAAAAAAATGTAATACGCTCCGTGTGATCCTGGAACGGAACTGACAGTTTTAAGGAGCTGGTAACCCGTCGAATAGCGCCCGTACCCAAAGGGCGACCGTCGAGAGCCGTTACTAACCGTGGAACGGAAAGAGAAACTGATGGAATCCCCTGCTCCCTGGCCCACTTAATGTCCATAAGGGACTCTACTGATCCGGAGTCGATAAAGGCGATACAGCTGTTGGAATGTTTATTCCAACTCAGCTGCACAGATACTAGAGTTCGA